>JAMRYB010000022.1:0-33847 GCA_024447235.1 Panagrellus sp. LJ2285
GGGTACTCACACCTGATTTGAGATCGCAAAAGCAAGATGGCACTCGACACATAACGCAATGCGTGACATTGGCACAAACATAGCGGCGCATCACCTTTCACTTCCCACGAATCCACTCCAACCCTCAAACGCGACAACACGGCTCACCAAGGTTCCAAGGATCTAGACCTCGATCGTTACTACGCCTCAAAGTGAAAATCACAATTCAAGGTTTCAGCGTAACGAGAGATCGTTAAAGCGATCCGGAACCAGCAAGGCTGGAAGTCACATCGGGCAGAGCTTTGCATCGCAAGACGAAAGCACATACACCATTTGCACCATACACACATTGCATGCCAAGCACACAATGGGTCTGCTTATCGACCGACCGAAGGGATCAACGAGGACGCGCTGTGCGCGAATCATACCCGAGGGCATGACTCAAGCAACACAACGCATAACAACCCATTGACCTCACCCTCGGAAGGGACGAGCAGACTCAAGCATTCAGAGGATCCAAAACATCCTCTAACTTTCAAAGGAACGGACATATGTATCGAGGACGCAAGCGCCCCCAACACTATCCACCTTTAAATTGCATAGCGATTCTCAAACAGATGTGCCAAAGGTTATTAAAACCAATGGCGCAATGAGCATTCGAATACAGTTCATTCAAGACGGTTTGCAAGTCATGACTGTTATCGCAGTTAGCTGCGTTCTTCATCGATCTACGAACCGAGTGATCCACTGGTTAGGCTTGTACACTCGAAACATGTGTCCGCCGAAACGAACGCATGTTTTTTGTATCTTTCAATTGTAATCATATAAAGACATTGCTGTCATGGGGTGTTTGGCGGCCTGCACGAGGCAGGACTCTTGAAACTTGATCGATGCGTGAGTGCCGTGAAGCACCCAGCAACATCGATTTTACCGAAGTGGATAGAGCTGCATCATTGCTGATGCGAACCCACGGTATCCGGGGCTCCCTACCACTCCTTAAGTACCAAACATATACCGTTATTTGGTTGAGCTGCATCCACAGACTCAAGAGACAAGGTGTTGATGTTTATTTATAGTCGCCATTTTGTTAATGATCCGGCCTGCAGGTTCACCTACGGCCACCTTGTTACGACTTTTGCCCGGTTCAAGCCAACGCGATCAAACCGCTTTTCGCCACAAAGAGGCCCCGAAGGACCAACTAAGCGACAATCCACGGTCTTCTCGAATCAACTCAGTCCCGGGCAGCGACGGGCGGTGTGTACAAAGGACAGGGACGTAATCAGCGTGAGCTGATGACTCACACTTACTTGAAGTTCCTTGTTCACAGAGAATAATTGCAATCTCTGATCCCAAATACGGGATAATTTGACTCGTTTACCATACGATCTCTCGCATGGGCACAGCGCGCTGCAATTTTCATTGTAGCGCGCGTGCGGCCCCAGACATCTTAGGGCATCACAGACCTGTTATTGCTGGGTCTCATACAACTATGATGAAGCTGCAAATCCCATTAAGAAGGTTCAGTTCCAGCGATAATATACTGACCTATTTAATCAAGCTCCAATCTCGTTCGTTATCGGAATTAACCAGACAAATCACTCCACGAACTAAGAACGGCCATGCACCACCAATCACCGAATCAGGAAAGAGCTGTCAATCTGTCATTCATAGCAGTGTCTAGACCAGGTAAGGTTTCCCGTGTTGAGTCAAATTAAGCCGCAGGCTCCATTTCTGGTGGTGACCTTCCGTCAACTCCTTTAAGTTTGTCACTTGCGAGAATACTTCCCCCGGAACCGAAAGACTTTCGTTTCCGGAAAGCTCGTCACAGAGGCGAATAAGAAAATCCGCATGCGACTCGCTAGATGGCATAGTTTACGGTCAGAACTAGGGCGGTATCTGATCGCCTTCGATCCTCTGACTTTCGTTCTTGATTAATGAAAACATTCTTGGCAAATGCTTTCGCTGTAGTACGTCTCGCCAGGGTCCACGAATTTCACCTCTCGCCCGACGATACGAATGCCCCCGTTTGTCCCTTTTAATCATTACACTGGTGAGCAAAACCAATGAAAAACAATCACACGCAGTGTCGTATTCCATTATTCCATGCAAAACCATACAAGCATACGCCTGTTTTGAGCACTCTGATTTATTCAAAGTAAACTCGTCAGCAGCGACGAACCCGAAGGCTCGCCACACACCGACCATTAAACACGTGCTGCAGAACCACCCACTAGGAGCAGTCCACAGACACCGTGTACAGATCCAACTACGAGCTTTTTAACCGCAACAACGATTCAATGCAGTATGAGAGCTGGAATTACCGCGGCTGCTGGCACCAGACTTGCCCTCTCATAGATAATCTAGGAAGGTTGTAAATTCAAACCATTCCAATGACCCGCCCCCGAAGGGACAGATCTTGTCACTTCTCGTCACTACCTCCTCGTACTAAGAGTGGGTAATTTTCGCGCCTGCTGCCTTCCTTGGATGTAAAAGCCGTTTCTCAGGCTATTTCTCCGGAGTCGAACCCTAATTCTCCGTTACCCGTCACAACCACGTCAGGACAATACACTGCCGTTGGAAGTGTGATAGGGCAGACACAGCTTTGACACATTGCCGGCACAAAGGCCATGCAATCAGCGTAATAATTATCCCGAGTCAACAAAATCAACAAGTTGGTTTTGTTCTAATAAGTGCACGGTGCCAACGAGTGACCCCGCATTAATGCATGTATTAGCTCCAGAATTACCGCAGTTATCCATATAGGAAAGTGTCATGATCAATAGAATCATAGCTGTTGTAATGAGCCATACGCGGTTTCGTAGGCAAGCTACATGTACTTAGACATGCATGGCTTAATCTTTGAAGTGACTGCATCAATCAGACAGGATCAATCAGGTATCTGCAAACGGTGCTGTAACAGCTGCTCACAGCTCCCCATGACCGGCCCGAGGGCACAAACCATGGAAAGGCGCAACTGCCTCAGACACACACATACAGAAAACCCGAATGAACGAGCTGTGCCAATGACGCGAATCGCACAACTGAATGTTAACGAAACACGCCATTGACACGTGCGAACGAATGACATCCCGAGGAATGCATTTGCTCGACTTCGCATCGTTCGTGTAAATGCCGAAGCAATCACACACGATGGAGAGTGTCAAAATAGGATTGCCTAAGTCCTTTATACATTTGACACGACAAATGGATCAACATCGTATCGCCTAACGCATAAGCATTAGCAATCCGTGTAACCGATTTGCATACGGCGATGACACATAAGCATGCGACTACTATCTCTCTTGCTCCGTTCGTCTCACACAATGCACAAAGAGGTAAGGGACCGCCCCCATTCGCGCACGAATGGCATTCAAACGAATGACCAATGGTATTGATTGGTGGGTCGCGTCATCGATCGTTGAGGTCACACCCCATGCACCACGACTCAACCCCGTCGTCACGACACAGCGTCGCGCAACGAGGGAATCGCAATGCAAGGGGAGCGCACTCAATGGGACCGCCCCCATTCGCGCACAAATCGCGGATGCCGCCACAACTACTTGTCACCGTTCGTCACCCCCGCTCACCAAAATTCTTCCAAGTCCGAGGACACCGCCCTCGGGCGAGTGTGAACATGGAAAGAGGGAGGAAAAACAGATCATCCGATCAACGGCTAAGCCTCAACAGATCGCCGCATGAAAGCGACTCTACTGCGAACAGCACCGTGACCAGTAATCAAGTAGTATGCAAGGAATCTCGCACCCCGACACTTCTCCTTAATAAGGCTTTGTCAATCGAATGGGACTTCTCCCATTCGATCAGGACAGTTAATGGGGCAATGACAACGTGCACGAAGCACGCTGTATTCGGGCCTCCCGACACCGGGATGCCAAAATAACATTGTAAACTAACTAGGTAGGCTTCTGACTTAGAGGCTTTCAGTCATATTCCGTCAGATGGTAGCCTCACAGCATTGCCCTATCGAGCAGCTGTATATACCAAATGTCTGGACTAGCGGTTCCTCTCGTACTAAGCTAGACTACTATCGCAATGTCTCAAATGGTCATGTAGGGTAAAACTAACCTGTCTCGCGACGGTCTAAACCCAGCTCACGTTCCCTATTAGTGGGTGAACAATCCAACGCTTTACGAATTCTGCTTCGTAATGATAGGAAGAGCCGACATCGAAGGATCAAAAAGCAACGTCGCTATGGACGCTTGGCTGCCACAAGCCAGTTATCCCGATGGTAACTTTTCTGACACCTCTTATTATAAACTCCATAATCCAAAAGGATCGATAGGCCACGCTTTAACGGTCTGTATTCGTACTGAGAATCTAGATCAATCGTACTTTTCTCCTTTTAGTCTACGACAGGTTTCTGTCCTGTCTGAGTACGGCTTAGGACACCTGCGTTACGATTTGACAGATGTACCGCCCCAGTCAAACTCCCCGCCTGACTATGTCATCGACGTGGGTCGTCACGGCGCAAGCGCCATGACTTAATTCCAAGAGAAAGCTACGTGAGTAGCAATCCCCATATAACCGAATAAGTAAGGAATCGATAGAAGTGGTGGTATTTCACTGACGACCGAAGTCTCCCACCTATACTACACCTTCTATGACTCTTCACAAAGTCAGACTAGAGTCAAGTGGACGATACGAATGCCCCCGTTTGTCCCTTTTAATCATTACACTGGTGAGCAAAACCAATGAAAAACAATCACACGCAGTGTCGTATTCCATTATTCCATGCAAAACCATACAAGCATACGCCTGTTTTGAGCACTCTGATTTATTCAAAGTAAACTCGTCAGCAGCGACGAACCCGAAGGCTCGCCACACACCGACCATTAAACACGTGCTGCAGAACCACCCACTAGGAGCAGTCCACAGACACCGTGTACAGATCCAACTACGAGCTTTTTAACCGCAACAACGATTCAATGCAGTATGAGAGCTGGAATTACCGCGGCTGCTGGCACCAGACTTGCCCTCTCATAGATAATCTAGGAAGGTTGTAAATTCAAACCATTCCAATGACCCGCCCCCGAAGGGACAGATCTTGTCACTTCTCGTCACTACCTCCTCGTACTAAGAGTGGGTAATTTTCGCGCCTGCTGCCTTCCTTGGATGTAAAAGCCGTTTCTCAGGCTATTTCTCCGGAGTCGAACCCTAATTCTCCGTTACCCGTCACAACCACGTCAGGACAATACACTGCCGTTGGAAGTGTGATAGGGCAGACACAGCTTTGACACATTGCCGGCACAAAGGCCATGCAATCAGCGTAATAATTATCCCGAGTCAACAAAATCAACAAGTTGGTTTTGTTCTAATAAGTGCACGGTGCCAACGAGTGACCCCGCATTAATGCATGTATTAGCTCCAGAATTACCGCAGTTATCCATATAGGAAAGTGTCATGATCAATAGAATCATAGCTGTTGTAATGAGCCATACGCGGTTTCGTAGGCAAGCTACATGTACTTAGACATGCATGGCTTAATCTTTGAAGTGACTGCATCAATCAGACAGGATCAATCAGGTATCTGCAAACGGTGCTGTAACAGCTGCTCACAGCTCCCCATGACCGGCCCGAGGGCACAAACCATGGAAAGGCGCAACTGCCTCAGACACACACATACAGAAAACCCGAATGAACGAGCTGTGCCAATGACGCGAATCGCACAACTGAATGTTAACGAAACACGCCATTGACACGTGCGAACGAATGACATCCCGAGGAATGCATTTGCTCGACTTCGCATCGTTCGTGTAAATGCCGAAGCAATCACACACGATGGAGAGTGTCAAAATAGGATTGCCTAAGTCCTTTATACATTTGACACGACAAATGGATCAACATCGTATCGCCTAACGCATAAGCATTAGCAATCCGTGTAACCGATTTGCACCATCTTGTCCATGACAAGTGACTAGCATAAAGCTAAACGAACGGGCTCGAAACTAGTGAAAATTTGTGATATATTGCAACCACAAAGACCCACAGCACGATACGCCCTCATAAATCAACGTGAAGCACTTTATTTACGCGTCTGCCCTGACGCTGATCCGCAGTACAGCGATTACGCACAACGCCCTGATGTGTAAATGGAGTCGATCCGTACGCACGCACTCAGTTGTTACACCGAGCCCATTCGCACAGCAACCCCCCGCATAACGGCAATTACACACAGTTCATCCGTGCACGACCACTTTACTACTTCACGATGATGGGTGACCGCCCGTACCCCTTTGATTGAGAAAGAGACAGGGGCCCCTCAGAGTGGCTGTGCGTGGGAGGGGGGAGGGTGGGGGGTGGTCAGGGGTGATAAGGGGTCCGACCGCCTCAGGGTAGGCTCCGCCCCCTTTCAAAAAAAGTTGTTCCAGACCCCGCCCCCGTCCAAAAAAAGACCCCCTATGATGGATCCGTGACCCCATGGATCGAACCTTTGGCAATTTTTTTCGGCCAGGCCCCGCCCCCTCTCTCCAAACTTGGAGCCGGAAAAATTTGCACTTTGCCCGCGGCCGAAGGCCGCGGGCCCCCTTCACAAATTTCGGCATCTCGCGTCTAGAACATAATTCCGTTGTAATTCGTGCACCATTCGCACTCGACCGCCCCCAATAGCCCTCGCACCATTCAATGGCACTTCGCGTTGGGAACACAATTCTTTGTAGTGAATGCACCATTCAAATTTTTTGGTTCGAACGGGACCAACCCCATTCGCACTCATGCCTCGAGGGACAAACCCCTCGTCTCTTCAATGCACTATGCGCGACGACCAGATCAGAGAGAGGGTAGCAACGCTCACATGGGCATGTGTCTTCGCGAGGCATATGCCCTTTCCGATATATCAAATACAATGTCGGAAAGGTGCATACGGCGATGACACATAAGCATGCGACTACTATCTCTCTTGCTCCGTTCGTCTCACACAATGCACAAAGAGGTAAGGGACCGCCCCCATTCGCGCACGAATGGCATTCAAACGAATGACCAATGGTATTGATTGGTGGGTCGCGTCATCGATCGTTGAGGTCACACCCCATGCACCACGACTCAACCCCGTCGTCACGACACAGCGTCGCGCAACGAGGGAATCGCAATGCAAGGGGAGCGCACTCAATGGGACCGCCCCCATTCGCGCACAAATCGCGGATGCCGCCACAACTACTTGTCACCGTTCGTCACCCCCGCTCACCAAAATTCTTCCAAGTCCGAGGACACCGCCCTCGGGCGAGTGTGAACATGGAAAGAGGGAGGAAAAACAGATCATCCGATCAACGGCTAAGCCTCAACAGATCGCCGCATGAAAGCGACTCTACTGCGAACAGCACCGTGACCAGTAATCAAGTAGTATGCAAGGAATCTCGCACCCCGACACTTCTCCTTAATAAGGCTTTGTCAATCGAATGGGACTTCTCCCATTCGATCAGGACAGTTAATGGGGCAATGACAACGTGCACGAAGCACGCTGTATTCGGGCCTCCCGACACCGGGATGCCAAAATAACATTGTAAACTAACTAGGTAGGCTTCTGACTTAGAGGCTTTCAGTCATATTCCGTCAGATGGTAGCCTCACAGCATTGCCCTATCGAGCAGCTGTATATACCAAATGTCTGGACTAGCGGTTCCTCTCGTACTAAGCTAGACTACTATCGCAATGTCTCAAATGGTCATGTAGGGTAAAACTAACCTGTCTCGCGACGGTCTAAACCCAGCTCACGTTCCCTATTAGTGGGTGAACAATCCAACGCTTTACGAATTCTGCTTCGTAATGATAGGAAGAGCCGACATCGAAGGATCAAAAAGCAACGTCGCTATGGACGCTTGGCTGCCACAAGCCAGTTATCCCGATGGTAACTTTTCTGACACCTCTTATTATAAACTCCATAATCCAAAAGGATCGATAGGCCACGCTTTAACGGTCTGTATTCGTACTGAGAATCTAGATCAATCGTACTTTTCTCCTTTTAGTCTACGACAGGTTTCTGTCCTGTCTGAGTACGGCTTAGGACACCTGCGTTACGATTTGACAGATGTACCGCCCCAGTCAAACTCCCCGCCTGACTATGTCATCGACGTGGGTCGTCACGGCGCAAGCGCCATGACTTAATTCCAAGAGAAAGCTACGTGAGTAGCAATCCCCATATAACCGAATAAGTAAGGAATCGATAGAAGTGGTGGTATTTCACTGACGACCGAAGTCTCCCACCTATACTACACCTTCTATGACTCTTCACAAAGTCAGACTAGAGTCAAGCTCAATCGGGTCTTCTTTCCCCGCATAACTTGCCAAGCCCGTTCCCTTGGCTGTGATTTCGCTAGATAGTAGATAGGGACAGTGGGAATCTCGTTAATCCATTCGTGCACGTCACTAATTAGATGACGAGGCATTTGGCTACCTTAAGAGAGTCATAGTTACTCCCGCCGTTTACCCGCGCTTAATCAAGTTTCCTTAGCTTAACATTCAGAGCACTGGGCAGAAATCACAGATAGTCAACGCACATAAACGCCTTCTATCTGCTCTGTTTTAATTAGACAGTCGGATTCCCTGAGTCCGTGTCAGTTCTAAGCCAACCGTTAAGCGCTACCCGAGGTACACCGCCCTCCACGCGCCCCGAAAGACACGCTTCAAACGATGCACCGAAAGCAAAGCCGCTCAACCAGCAGCCCCACAGCACTAGCCCGCATTCAGCCGAAGCATCCTGCAGTCATGACCGAGAGCACACTAGCCTCGCAACAAAGCCCGGATAGCCCGGTTCTTAGAGCCAATCCTTTTCCCGAAGTTACGGATCTAATTTGCCGACTTCCCTTACCTACATTATTCTATCGACGAGAGGCTATTCACCTTGAAAACCTGATGCGGTTTCGGTACGGCTTTGGCTTGCATAATCAGGGATCCCTTGTATTTTCAAGGGTCATGCATAGCACTCGGGATGGCACAGAAACCGCGCCACTCTACGCTGCCTACAACCATATCTCGAGCTGAGCTCATTCCATGGTCAAAACAGCTAAACTAGAGGAGAGATCTCTAGCCCGAACTATACATGACGTATACAAGTTCATACGCGTTACCGCCCCAGACGACGACCCCCCGTGAAGGGGGCCGCGCCAACGCAAGCTCAAAGAACAGGAATATTAACCTGTTTCCCTTTCGGATACCATGTGATTCGAGAGGACCACCGAAGCAGCCATCGAAAACACACACTATTAGGCACGGCATTCGCCGATTCCTTAGGACCGTCTGACCCACGTCCAAATACTGTTCACGTGGAAACCTTTTTCACTTCAGTCATCAAGGATCTCACTTGATTATTTGCTACTATCACCAAGATCTGCACCAGTGGCTGCTCCAGCTCTGATCACTCAGAAAACCTTCAACGCAACCACTGCGACCCTCTTACACGTTGACTGCTGTTGTAAGCAACAGCCAACGGCGTGGTATAAGTAACTCGCTAGAGCGCCATCCATTTTCAGGGCTAGTTGATTCGGCAGGTGAGTTGTTACACACTCCTTAGCGGATTCCGACTTCCATGGCCACCGTCCTGCTGTCAATATCAACTAACACCTTTTATGGGGTCTCATGAGCAAGTATTTAGGCACTTTAACCACGCATACGGTTCATCCCGCATCGCCAGTTCTGCTTACCAAAAATGGCCCACTTTTGACCAACTCATTCAACGTGCGACTTCACATTAAGCAAGCCACACATCATACCCATTAAGAGTTTGAGAATAGGTTGAGAGCATTTCGCCCCCAAGACCTCTAATCGTTCGCTTTACCGAGTATAACTGAGTTTTCCTGGTCAAAGCTATCCTGAGGGAAACTTCAGAGGGAACCAGCTACTAGATGGTTCGATTAGTCTTTCGCCCCTATACCCAGGTCAGACGATCGATTTGCACGTCAGAACCGCTACGGACTTCCACCAGAGTTTCCTCCGGCTTCATCCTGCCCAGGCATAGTTCACCATCTTTCGGGTCTCATCGTATATGCTCTTCCTCCACCCCATTGCAAGCAATAGAGATGGGGCTATGCTGCGCCGAAGCCTCGAAAGGCACCCGGATCACATATCAGCTTCGCAAGCGAAACCTTTACTTTCATTACGCCATTAGGTTTTAATCACCCAATAACTCGCATATGCGATAAACTCCTTGGTCCGTGTTTCAAGACGGGACGGATAGGTGACAGTCCATTTGTACACCGGCAAGCACCACGGATCACAACACCATGAGCGGCGCCACCGAAAAGGGCCCTCGCACGCGAAGACACCAATCCGACGACAACGTTCACAGCGCACTCACCGCGGCACCGTGCAAAGCAACTCCGACTAACAGCAACACGTTTTCCATGAACTCAGGTTCACCACTCCGAAGAGCAGCGCCTCTAAGCCCACTTCCAACGGCACCATCAGCCGTGCCGGCGCAACGAGCCACAAGTGCATCAACCGAGCGCTGAGCCGAAGCCAACACCCGATCGACTCATTGTAACCATCTTTCGACTGCTCTATCCGATTCCACCTAACCAGTTTCACGTACTATTTAACTCTCTCTTCAGAGTTCTTTTCAACTTTCCCTCACGGTACTTGTTTGCTATCGGATTCGTAGTCTTATTTAGCTTTAGGTGGAGTTTACCACCTGCTTAGGGCTGTGTTTCCAAACAACCCGACTCACAGTACGCTCCAACCATCGAATGCAGATCCAAGCTTAACGGGCCTAGCACCCTCTAAGGAACTCCGATCAAGGAGAACTTAAGCTTAGCCATTCAATGGCACGAAACGCACTATACGCTACACCTCGCCTGACCATTACAGCCAGGAGATTCAGCGCTGAGCTCTTCCCGGTTCACTCGCAGTTACTATGGGAATCCTTTTTAGTTTCTTTTCCTCCGCTTACTGATATGCTTAAGTTCAGCGGGTACTCACACCTGATTTGAGATCGCAAAAGCAAGATGGCACTCGACACATAACGCAATGCGTGACATTGGCACAAACATAGCGGCGCATCACCTTTCACTTCCCACGAATCCACTCCAACCCTCAAACGCGACAACACGGCTCACCAAGGTTCCAAGGATCTAGACCTCGATCGTTACTACGCCTCAAAGTGAAAATCACAATTCAAGGTTTCAGCGTAACGAGAGATCGTTAAAGCGATCCGGAACCAGCAAGGCTGGAAGTCACATCGGGCAGAGCTTTGCATCGCAAGACGAAAGCACATACACCATTTGCACCATACACACATTGCATGCCAAGCACACAATGGGTCTGCTTATCGACCGACCGAAGGGATCAACGAGGACGCGCTGTGCGCGAATCATACCCGAGGGCATGACTCAAGCAACACAACGCATAACAACCCATTGACCTCACCCTCGGAAGGGACGAGCAGACTCAAGCATTCAGAGGATCCAAAACATCCTCTAACTTTCAAAGGAACGGACATATGTATCGAGGACGCAAGCGCCCCCAACACTATCCACCTTTAAATTGCATAGCGATTCTCAAACAGATGTGCCAAAGGTTATTAAAACCAATGGCGCAATGAGCATTCGAATACAGTTCATTCAAGACGGTTTGCAAGTCATGACTGTTATCGCAGTTAGCTGCGTTCTTCATCGATCTACGAACCGAGTGATCCACTGGTTAGGCTTGTACACTCGAAACATGTGTCCGCCGAAACGAACGCATGTTTTTTGTATCTTTCAATTGTAATCATATAAAGACATTGCTGTCATGGGGTGTTTGGCGGCCTGCACGAGGCAGGACTCTTGAAACTTGATCGATGCGTGAGTGCCGTGAAGCACCCAGCAACATCGATTTTACCGAAGTGGATAGAGCTGCATCATTGCTGATGCGAACCCACGGTATCCGGGGCTCCCTACCACTCCTTAAGTACCAAACATATACCGTTATTTGGTTGAGCTGCATCCACAGACTCAAGAGACAAGGTGTTGATGTTTATTTATAGTCGCCATTTTGTTAATGATCCGGCCTGCAGGTTCACCTACGGCCACCTTGTTACGACTTTTGCCCGGTTCAAGCCAACGCGATCAAACCGCTTTTCGCCACAAAGAGGCCCCGAAGGACCAACTAAGCGACAATCCACGGTCTTCTCGAATCAACTCAGTCCCGGGCAGCGACGGGCGGTGTGTACAAAGGACAGGGACGTAATCAGCGTGAGCTGATGACTCACACTTACTTGAAGTTCCTTGTTCACAGAGAATAATTGCAATCTCTGATCCCAAATACGGGATAATTTGACTCGTTTACCATACGATCTCTCGCATGGGCACAGCGCGCTGCAATTTTCATTGTAGCGCGCGTGCGGCCCCAGACATCTTAGGGCATCACAGACCTGTTATTGCTGGGTCTCATACAACTATGATGAAGCTGCAAATCCCATTAAGAAGGTTCAGTTCCAGCGATAATATACTGACCTATTTAATCAAGCTCCAATCTCGTTCGTTATCGGAATTAACCAGACAAATCACTCCACGAACTAAGAACGGCCATGCACCACCAATCACCGAATCAGGAAAGAGCTGTCAATCTGTCATTCATAGCAGTGTCTAGACCAGGTAAGGTTTCCCGTGTTGAGTCAAATTAAGCCGCAGGCTCCATTTCTGGTGGTGACCTTCCGTCAACTCCTTTAAGTTTGTCACTTGCGAGAATACTTCCCCCGGAACCGAAAGACTTTCGTTTCCGGAAAGCTCGTCACAGAGGCGAATAAGAAAATCCGCATGCGACTCGCTAGATGGCATAGTTTACGGTCAGAACTAGGGCGGTATCTGATCGCCTTCGATCCTCTGACTTTCGTTCTTGATTAATGAAAACATTCTTGGCAAATGCTTTCGCTGTAGTACGTCTCGCCAGGGTCCACGAATTTCACCTCTCGCCCGACGATACGAATGCCCCCGTTTGTCCCTTTTAATCATTACACTGGTGAGCAAAACCAATGAAAAACAATCACACGCAGTGTCGTATTCCATTATTCCATGCAAAACCATACAAGCATACGCCTGTTTTGAGCACTCTGATTTATTCAAAGTAAACTCGTCAGCAGCGACGAACCCGAAGGCTCGCCACACACCGACCATTAAACACGTGCTGCAGAACCACCCACTAGGAGCAGTCCACAGACACCGTGTACAGATCCAACTACGAGCTTTTTAACCGCAACAACGATTCAATGCAGTATGAGAGCTGGAATTACCGCGGCTGCTGGCACCAGACTTGCCCTCTCATAGATAATCTAGGAAGGTTGTAAATTCAAACCATTCCAATGACCCGCCCCCGAAGGGACAGATCTTGTCACTTCTCGTCACTACCTCCTCGTACTAAGAGTGGGTAATTTTCGCGCCTGCTGCCTTCCTTGGATGTAAAAGCCGTTTCTCAGGCTATTTCTCCGGAGTCGAACCCTAATTCTCCGTTACCCGTCACAACCACGTCAGGACAATACACTGCCGTTGGAAGTGTGATAGGGCAGACACAGCTTTGACACATTGCCGGCACAAAGGCCATGCAATCAGCGTAATAATTATCCCGAGTCAACAAAATCAACAAGTTGGTTTTGTTCTAATAAGTGCACGGTGCCAACGAGTGACCCCGCATTAATGCATGTATTAGCTCCAGAATTACCGCAGTTATCCATATAGGAAAGTGTCATGATCAATAGAATCATAGCTGTTGTAATGAGCCATACGCGGTTTCGTAGGCAAGCTACATGTACTTAGACATGCATGGCTTAATCTTTGAAGTGACTGCATCAATCAGACAGGATCAATCAGGTATCTGCAAACGGTGCTGTAACAGCTGCTCACAGCTCCCCATGACCGGCCCGAGGGCACAAACCATGGAAAGGCGCAACTGCCTCAGACACACACATACAGAAAACCCGAATGAACGAGCTGTGCCAATGACGCGAATCGCACAACTGAATGTTAACGAAACACGCCATTGACACGTGCGAACGAATGACATCCCGAGGAATGCATTTGCTCGACTTCGCATCGTTCGTGTAAATGCCGAAGCAATCACACACGATGGAGAGTGTCAAAATAGGATTGCCTAAGTCCTTTATACATTTGACACGACAAATGGATCAACATCGTATCGCCTAACGCATAAGCATTAGCAATCCGTGTAACCGATTTGCATACGGCGATGACACATAAGCATGCGACTACTATCTCTCTTGCTCCGTTCGTCTCACACAATGCACAAAGAGGTAAGGGACCGCCCCCATTCGCGCACGAATGGCATTCAAACGAATGACCAATGGTATTGATTGGTGGGTCGCGTCATCGATCGTTGAGGTCACACCCCATGCACCACGACTCAACCCCGTCGTCACGACACAGCGTCGCGCAACGAGGGAATCGCAATGCAAGGGGAGCGCACTCAATGGGACCGCCCCCATTCGCGCACAAATCGCGGATGCCGCCACAACTACTTGTCACCGTTCGTCACCCCCGCTCACCAAAATTCTTCCAAGTCCGAGGACACCGCCCTCGGGCGAGTGTGAACATGGAAAGAGGGAGGAAAAACAGATCATCCGATCAACGGCTAAGCCTCAACAGATCGCCGCATGAAAGCGACTCTACTGCGAACAGCACCGTGACCAGTAATCAAGTAGTATGCAAGGAATCTCGCACCCCGACACTTCTCCTTAATAAGGCTTTGTCAATCGAATGGGACTTCTCCCATTCGATCAGGACAGTTAATGGGGCAATGACAACGTGCACGAAGCACGCTGTATTCGGGCCTCCCGACACCGGGATGCCAAAATAACATTGTAAACTAACTAGGTAGGCTTCTGACTTAGAGGCTTTCAGTCATATTCCGTCAGATGGTAGCCTCACAGCATTGCCCTATCGAGCAGCTGTATATACCAAATGTCTGGACTAGCGGTTCCTCTCGTACTAAGCTAGACTACTATCGCAATGTCTCAAATGGTCATGTAGGGTAAAACTAACCTGTCTCGCGACGGTCTAAACCCAGCTCACGTTCCCTATTAGTGGGTGAACAATCCAACGCTTTACGAATTCTGCTTCGTAATGATAGGAAGAGCCGACATCGAAGGATCAAAAAGCAACGTCGCTATGGACGCTTGGCTGCCACAAGCCAGTTATCCCGATGGTAACTTTTCTGACACCTCTTATTATAAACTCCATAATCCAAAAGGATCGATAGGCCACGCTTTAACGGTCTGTATTCGTACTGAGAATCTAGATCAATCGTACTTTTCTCCTTTTAGTCTACGACAGGTTTCTGTCCTGTCTGAGTACGGCTTAGGACACCTGCGTTACGATTTGACAGATGTACCGCCCCAGTCAAACTCCCCGCCTGACTATGTCATCGACGTGGGTCGTCACGGCGCAAGCGCCATGACTTAATTCCAAGAGAAAGCTACGTGAGTAGCAATCCCCATATAACCGAATAAGTAAGGAATCGATAGAAGTGGTGGTATTTCACTGACGACCGAAGTCTCCCACCTATACTACACCTTCTATGACTCTTCACAAAGTCAGACTAGAGTCAAGTGGACGATACGAATGCCCCCGTTTGTCCCTTTTAATCATTACACTGGTGAGCAAAACCAATGAAAAACAATCACACGCAGTGTCGTATTCCATTATTCCATGCAAAACCATACAAGCATACGCCTGTTTTGAGCACTCTGATTTATTCAAAGTAAACTCGTCAGCAGCGACGAACCCGAAGGCTCGCCACACACCGACCATTAAACACGTGCTGCAGAACCACCCACTAGGAGCAGTCCACAGACACCGTGTACAGATCCAACTACGAGCTTTTTAACCGCAACAACGATTCAATGCAGTATGAGAGCTGGAATTACCGCGGCTGCTGGCACCAGACTTGCCCTCTCATAGATAATCTAGGAAGGTTGTAAATTCAAACCATTCCAATGACCCGCCCCCGAAGGGACAGATCTTGTCACTTCTCGTCACTACCTCCTCGTACTAAGAGTGGGTAATTTTCGCGCCTGCTGCCTTCCTTGGATGTAAAAGCCGTTTCTCAGGCTATTTCTCCGGAGTCGAACCCTAATTCTCCGTTACCCGTCACAACCACGTCAGGACAATACACTGCCGTTGGAAGTGTGATAGGGCAGACACAGCTTTGACACATTGCCGGCACAAAGGCCATGCAATCAGCGTAATAATTATCCCGAGTCAACAAAATCAACAAGTTGGTTTTGTTCTAATAAGTGCACGGTGCCAACGAGTGACCCCGCATTAATGCATGTATTAGCTCCAGAATTACCGCAGTTATCCATATAGGAAAGTGTCATGATCAATAGAATCATAGCTGTTGTAATGAGCCATACGCGGTTTCGTAGGCAAGCTACATGTACTTAGACATGCATGGCTTAATCTTTGAAGTGACTGCATCAATCAGACAGGATCAATCAGGTATCTGCAAACGGTGCTGTAACAGCTGCTCACAGCTCCCCATGACCGGCCCGAGGGCACAAACCATGGAAAGGCGCAACTGCCTCAGACACACACATACAGAAAACCCGAATGAACGAGCTGTGCCAATGACGCGAATCGCACAACTGAATGTTAACGAAACACGCCATTGACACGTGCGAACGAATGACATCCCGAGGAATGCATTTGCTCGACTTCGCATCGTTCGTGTAAATGCCGAAGCAATCACACACGATGGAGAGTGTCAAAATAGGATTGCCTAAGTCCTTTATACATTTGACACGACAAATGGATCAACATCGTATCGCCTAACGCATAAGCATTAGCAATCCGTGTAACCGATTTGCACCATCTTGTCCATGACAAGTGACTAGCATAAAGCTAAACGAACGGGCTCGAAACTAGTGAAAATTTGTGATATATTGCAACCACAAAGACCCACAGCACGATACGCCCTCATAAATCAACGTGAAGCACTTTATTTACGCGTCTGCCCTGACGCTGATCCGCAGTACAGCGATTACGCACAACGCCCTGATGTGTAAATGGAGTCGATCCGTACGCACGCACTCAGTTGTTACACCGAGCCCATTCGCACAGCAACCCCCCGCATAACGGCAATTACACACAGTTCATCCGTGCACGACCACTTTACTACTTCACGATGATGGGTGACCGCCCGTACCCCTTTGATTGAGAAAGAGACAGGGGCCCCTCAGAGTGGCTGTGCGTGGGAGGGGGGAGGGTGGGGGGTGGTCAGGGGTGATAAGGGGTCCGACCGCCTCAGGGTAGGCTCCGCCCCCTTTCAAAAAAAGTTGTTCCAGACCCCGCCCCCGTCCAAAAAAAGACCCCCTATGATGGATCCGTGACCCCATGGATCGAACCTTTGGCAATTTTTTTCGGCCAGGCCCCGCCCCCTCTCTCCAAACTTGGAGCCGGAAAAATTTGCACTTTGCCCGCGGCCGAAGGCCGCGGGCCCCCTTCACAAATTTCGGCATCTCGCGTCTAGAACATAATTCCGTTGTAATTCGTGCACCATTCGCACTCGACCGCCCCCAATAGCCCTCGCACCATTCAATGGCACTTCGCGTTGGGAACACAATTCTTTGTAGTGAATGCACCATTCAAATTTTTTGGTTCGAACGGGACCAACCCCATTCGCACTCATGCCTCGAGGGACAAACCCCTCGTCTCTTCAATGCACTATGCGCGACGACCAGATCAGAGAGAGGGTAGCAACGCTCACATGGGCATGTGTCTTCGCGAGGCATATGCCCTTTCCGATATATCAAATACAATGTCGGAAAGGTGCATACGGCGATGACACATAAGCATGCGACTACTATCTCTCTTGCTCCGTTCGTCTCACACAATGCACAAAGAGGTAAGGGACCGCCCCCATTCGCGCACGAATGGCATTCAAACGAATGACCAATGGTATTGATTGGTGGGTCGCGTCATCGATCGTTGAGGTCACACCCCATGCACCACGACTCAACCCCGTCGTCACGACACAGCGTCGCGCAACGAGGGAATCGCAATGCAAGGGGAGCGCACTCAATGGGACCGCCCCCATTCGCGCACAAATCGCGGATGCCGCCACAACTACTTGTCACCGTTCGTCACCCCCGCTCACCAAAATTCTTCCAAGTCCGAGGACACCGCCCTCGGGCGAGTGTGAACATGGAAAGAGGGAGGAAAAACAGATCATCCGATCAACGGCTAAGCCTCAACAGATCGCCGCATGAAAGCGACTCTACTGCGAACAGCACCGTGACCAGTAATCAAGTAGTATGCAAGGAATCTCGCACCCCGACACTTCTCCTTAATAAGGCTTTGTCAATCGAATGGGACTTCTCCCATTCGATCAGGACAGTTAATGGGGCAATGACAACGTGCACGAAGCACGCTGTATTCGGGCCTCCCGACACCGGGATGCCAAAATAACATTGTAAACTAACTAGGTAGGCTTCTGACTTAGAGGCTTTCAGTCATATTCCGTCAGATGGTAGCCTCACAGCATTGCCCTATCGAGCAGCTGTATATACCAAATGTCTGGACTAGCGGTTCCTCTCGTACTAAGCTAGACTACTATCGCAATGTCTCAAATGGTCATGTAGGGTAAAACTAACCTGTCTCGCGACGGTCTAAACCCAGCTCACGTTCCCTATTAGTGGGTGAACAATCCAACGCTTTACGAATTCTGCTTCGTAATGATAGGAAGAGCCGACATCGAAGGATCAAAAAGCAACGTCGCTATGGACGCTTGGCTGCCACAAGCCAGTTATCCCGATGGTAACTTTTCTGACACCTCTTATTATAAACTCCATAATCCAAAAGGATCGATAGGCCACGCTTTAACGGTCTGTATTCGTACTGAGAATCTAGATCAATCGTACTTTTCTCCTTTTAGTCTACGACAGGTTTCTGTCCTGTCTGAGTACGGCTTAGGACACCTGCGTTACGATTTGACAGATGTACCGCCCCAGTCAAACTCCCCGCCTGACTATGTCATCGACGTGGGTCGTCACGGCGCAAGCGCCATGACTTAATTCCAAGAGAAAGCTACGTGAGTAGCAATCCCCATATAACCGAATAAGTAAGGAATCGATAGAAGTGGTGGTATTTCACTGACGACCGAAGTCTCCCACCTATACTACACCTTCTATGACTCTTCACAAAGTCAGACTAGAGTCAAGCTCAATCGGGTCTTCTTTCCCCGCATAACTTGCCAAGCCCGTTCCCTTGGCTGTGATTTCGCTAGATAGTAGATAGGGACAGTGGGAATCTCGTTAATCCATTCGTGCACGTCACTAATTAGATGACGAGGCATTTGGCTACCTTAAGAGAGTCATAGTTACTCCCGCCGTTTACCCGCGCTTAATCAAGTTTCCTTAGCTTAACATTCAGAGCACTGGGCAGAAATCACAGATAGTCAACGCACATAAACGCCTTCTATCTGCTCTGTTTTAATTAGACAGTCGGATTCCCTGAGTCCGTGTCAGTTCTAAGCCAACCGTTAAGCGCTACCCGAGGTACACCGCCCTCCACGCGCCCCGAAAGACACGCTTCAAACGATGCACCGAAAGCAAAGCCGCTCAACCAGCAGCCCCACAGCACTAGCCCGCATTCAGCCGAAGCATCCTGCAGTCATGACCGAGAGCACACTAGCCTCGCAACAAAGCCCGGATAGCCCGGTTCTTAGAGCCAATCCTTTTCCCGAAGTTACGGATCTAATTTGCCGACTTCCCTTACCTACATTATTCTATCGACGAGAGGCTATTCACCTTGAAAACCTGATGCGGTTTCGGTACGGCTTTGGCTTGCATAATCAGGGATCCCTTGTATTTTCAAGGGTCATGCATAGCACTCGGGATGGCACAGAAACCGCGCCACTCTACGCTGCCTACAACCATATCTCGAGCTGAGCTCATTCCATGGTCAAAACAGCTAAACTAGAGGAGAGATCTCTAGCCCGAACTATACATGACGTATACAAGTTCATACGCGTTACCGCCCCAGACGACGACCCCCCGTGAAGGGGGCCGCGCCAACGCAAGCTCAAAGAACAGGAATATTAACCTGTTTCCCTTTCGGATACCATGTGATTCGAGAGGACCACCGAAGCAGCCATCGAAAACACACACTATTAGGCACGGCATTCGCCGATTCCTTAGGACCGTCTGACCCACGTCCAAATACTGTTCACGTGGAAACCTTTTTCACTTCAGTCATCAAGGATCTCACTTGATTATTTGCTACTATCACCAAGATCTGCACCAGTGGCTGCTCCAGCTCTGATCACTCAGAAAACCTTCAACGCAACCACTGCGACCCTCTTACACGTTGACTGCTGTTGTAAGCAACAGCCAACGGCGTGGTATAAGTAACTCGCTAGAGCGCCATCCATTTTCAGGGCTAGTTGATTCGGCAGGTGAGTTGTTACACACTCCTTAGCGGATTCCGACTTCCATGGCCACCGTCCTGCTGTCAATATCAACTAACACCTTTTATGGGGTCTCATGAGCAAGTATTTAGGCACTTTAACCACGCATACGGTTCATCCCGCATCGCCAGTTCTGCTTACCAAAAATGGCCCACTTTTGACCAACTCATTCAACGTGCGACTTCACATTAAGCAAGCCACACATCATACCCATTAAGAGTTTGAGAATAGGTTGAGAGCATTTCGCCCCCAAGACCTCTAATCGTTCGCTTTACCGAGTATAACTGAGTTTTCCTGGTCAAAGCTATCCTGAGGGAAACTTCAGAGGGAACCAGCTACTAGATGGTTCGATTAGTCTTTCGCCCCTATACCCAGGTCAGACGATCGATTTGCACGTCAGAACCGCTACGGACTTCCACCAGAGTTTCCTCCGGCTTCATCCTGCCCAGGCATAGTTCACCATCTTTCGGGTCTCATCGTATATGCTCTTCCTCCACCCCATTGCAAGCAATAGAGATGGGGCTATGCTGCGCCGAAGCCTCGAAAGGCACCCGGATCACATATCAGCTTCGCAAGCGAAACCTTTACTTTCATTACGCCATTAGGTTTTAATCACCCAATAACTCGCATATGCGATAAACTCCTTGGTCCGTGTTTCAAGACGGGACGGATAGGTGACAGTCCATTTGTACACCGGCAAGCACCACGGATCACAACACCATGAGCGGCGCCACCGAAAAGGGCCCTCGCACGCGAAGACACCAATCCGACGACAACGTTCACAGCGCACTCACCGCGGCACCGTGCAAAGCAACTCCGACTAACAGCAACACGTTTTCCATGAACTCAGGTTCACCACTCCGAAGAGCAGCGCCTCTAAGCCCACTTCCAACGGCACCATCAGCCGTGCCGGCGCAACGAGCCACAAGTGCATCAACCGAGCGCTGAGCCGAAGCCAACACCCGATCGACTCATTGTAACCATCTTTCGACTGCTCTATCCGATTCCACCTAACCAGTTTCACGTACTATTTAACTCTCTCTTCAGAGTTCTTTTCAACTTTCCCTCACGGTACTTGTTTGCTATCGGATTCGTAGTCTTATTTAGCTTTAGGTGGAGTTTACCACCTGCTTAGGGCTGTGTTTCCAAACAACCCGACTCACAGTACGCTCCAACCATCGAATGCAGATCCAAGCTTAACGGGCCTAGCACCCTCTAAGGAACTCCGATCAAGGAGAACTTAAGCTTAGCCATTCAATGGCACGAAACGCACTATACGCTACACCTCGCCTGACCATTACAGCCAGGAGATTCAGCGCTGAGCTCTTCCCGGTTCACTCGCAGTTACTATGGGAATCCTTTTTAGTTTCTTTTCCTCCGCTTACTGATATGCTTAAGTTCAGCGGGTACTCACACCTGATTTGAGATCGCAAAAGCAAGATGGCACTCGACACATAACGCAATGCGTGACATTGGCACAAACATAGCGGCGCATCACCTTTCACTTCCCACGAATCCACTCCAACCCTCAAACGCGACAACACGGCTCACCAAGGTTCCAAGGATCTAGACCTCGATCGTTACTACGCCTCAAAGTGAAAATCACAATTCAAGGTTTCAGCGTAACGAGAGATCGTTAAAGCGATCCGGAACCAGCAAGGCTGGAAGTCACATCGGGCAGAGCTTTGCATCGCAAGACGAAAGCACATACACCATTTGCACCATACACACATTGCATGCCAAGCACACAATGGGTCTGCTTATCGACCGACCGAAGGGATCAACGAGGACGCGCTGTGCGCGAATCATACCCGAGGGCATGACTCAAGCAACACAACGCATAACAACCCATTGACCTCACCCTCGGAAGGGACGAGCAGACTCAAGCATTCAGAGGATCCAAAACATCCTCTAACTTTCAAAGGAACGGACATATGTATCGAGGACGCAAGCGCCCCCAACACTATCCACCTTTAAATTGCATAGCGATTCTCAAACAGATGTGCCAAAGGTTATTAAAACCAATGGCGCAATGAGCATTCGAATACAGTTCATTCAAGACGGTTTGCAAGTCATGACTGTTATCGCAGTTAGCTGCGTTCTTCATCGATCTACGAACCGAGTGATCCACTGGTTAGGCTTGTACACTCGAAACATGTGTCCGCCGAAACGAACGCATGTTTTTTGTATCTTTCAATTGTAATCATATAAAGACATTGCTGTCATGGGGTGTTTGGCGGCCTGCACGAGGCAGGACTCTTGAAACTTGATCGATGCGTGAGTGCCGTGAAGCACCCAGCAACATCGATTTTACCGAAGTGGATAGAGCTGCATCATTGCTGATGCGAACCCACGGTATCCGGGGCTCCCTACCACTCCTTAAGTACCAAACATATACCGTTATTTGGTTGAGCTGCATCCACAGACTCAAGAGACAAGGTGTTGATGTTTATTTATAGTCGCCATTTTGTTAATGATCCGGCCTGCAGGTTCACCTACGGCCACCTTGTTACGACTTTTGCCCGGTTCAAGCCAACGCGATCAAACCGCTTTTCGCCACAAAGAGGCCCCGAAGGACCAACTAAGCGACAATCCACGGTCTTCTCGAATCAACTCAGTCCCGGGCAGCGACGGGCGGTGTGTACAAAGGACAGGGACGTAATCAGCGTGAGCTGATGACTCACACTTACTTGAAGTTCCTTGTTCACAGAGAATAATTGCAATCTCTGATCCCAAATACGGGATAATTTGACTCGTTTACCATACGATCTCTCGCATGGGCACAGCGCGCTGCAATTTTCATTGTAGCGCGCGTGCGGCCCCAGACATCTTAGGGCATCACAGACCTGTTATTGCTGGGTCTCATACAACTATGATGAAGCTGCAAATCCCATTAAGAAGGTTCAGTTCCAGCGATAATATACTGACCTATTTAATCAAGCTCCAATCTCGTTCGTTATCGGAATTAACCAGACAAATCACTCCACGAACTAAGAACGGCCATGCACCACCAATCACCGAATCAGGAAAGAGCTGTCAATCTGTCATTCATAGCAGTGTCTAGACCAGGTAAGGTTTCCCGTGTTGAGTCAAATTAAGCCGCAGGCTCCATTTCTGGTGGTGACCTTCCGTCAACTCCTTTAAGTTTGTCACTTGCGAGAATACTTCCCCCGGAACCGAAAGACTTTCGTTTCCGGAAAGCTCGTCACAGAGGCGAATAAGAAAATCCGCATGCGACTCGCTAGATGGCATAGTTTACGGTCAGAACTAGGGCGGTATCTGATCGCCTTCGATCCTCTGACTTTCGTTCTTGATTAATGAAAACATTCTTGGCAAATGCTTTCGCTGTAGTACGTCTCGCCAGGGTCCACGAATTTCACCTCTCGCCCGACGATACGAATGCCCCCGTTTGTCCCTTTTAATCATTACACTGGTGAGCAAAACCAATGAAAAACAATCACACGCAGTGTCGTATTCCATTATTCCATGCAAAACCATACAAGCATACGCCTGTTTTGAGCACTCTGATTTATTCAAAGTAAACTCGTCAGCAGCGACGAACCCGAAGGCTCGCCACACACCGACCATTAAACACGTGCTGCAGAACCACCCACTAGGAGCAGTCCACAGACACCGTGTACAGATCCAACTACGAGCTTTTTAACCGCAACAACGATTCAATGCAGTATGAGAGCTGGAATTACCGCGGCTGCTGGCACCAGACTTGCCCTCTCATAGATAATCTAGGAAGGTTGTAAATTCAAACCATTCCAATGACCCGCCCCCGAAGGGACAGATCTTGTCACTTCTCGTCACTACCTCCTCGTACTAAGAGTGGGTAATTTTCGCGCCTGCTGCCTTCCTTGGATGTAAAAGCCGTTTCTCAGGCTATTTCTCCGGAGTCGAACCCTAATTCTCCGTTACCCGTCACAACCACGTCAGGACAATACACTGCCGTTGGAAGTGTGATAGGGCAGACACAGCTTTGACACATTGCCGGCACAAAGGCCATGCAATCAGCGTAATAATTATCCCGAGTCAACAAAATCAACAAGTTGGTTTTGTTCTAATAAGTGCACGGTGCCAACGAGTGACCCCGCATTAATGCATGTATTAGCTCCAGAATTACCGCAGTTATCCATATAGGAAAGTGTCATGATCAATAGAATCATAGCTGTTGTAATGAGCCATACGCGGTTTCGTAGGCAAGCTACATGTACTTAGACATGCATGGCTTAATCTTTGAAGTGACTGCATCAATCAGACAGGATCAATCAGGTATCTGCAAACGGTGCTGTAACAGCTGCTCACAGCTCCCCATGACCGGCCCGAGGGCACAAACCATGGAAAGGCGCAACTGCCTCAGACACACACATACAGAAAACCCGAATGAACGAGCTGTGCCAATGACGCGAATCGCACAACTGAATGTTAACGAAACACGCCATTGACACGTGCGAACGAATGACATCCCGAGGAATGCATTTGCTCGACTTCGCATCGTTCGTGTAAATGCCGAAGCAATCACACACGATGGAGAGTGTCAAAATAGGATTGCCTAAGTCCTTTATACATTTGACACGACAAATGGATCAACATCGTATCGCCTAACGCATAAGCATTAGCAATCCGTGTAACCGATTTGCACCATCTTGTCCATGACAAGTGACTAGCATAAAGCTAAACGAACGGGCTCGAAACTAGTGAAAATTTGTGATATATTGCAACCACAAAGACCCACAGCACGATACGCCCTCATAAATCAACGTGAAGCACTTTATTTACGCGTCTGCCCTGACGCTGATCCGCAGTACAGCGATTACGCACAACGCCCTGATGTGTAAATGGAGTCGATCCGTACGCACGCACTCAGTTGTTACACCGAGCCCATTCGCACAGCAACCCCCCGCATAACGGCAATTACACACAGTTCATCCGTGCACGACCACTTTACTACTTCACGATGATGGGTGACCGCCCGTACCCCTTTGATTGAGAAAGAGACAGGGGCCCCTCAGAGTGGCTGTGCGTGGGAGGGGGGAGGGTGGGGGGTGGTCAGGGGTGATAAGGGGTCCGACCGCCTCAGGGTAGGCTCCGCCCCCTTTCAAAAAAAGTTGTTCCAGACCCCGCCCCCGTCCAAAAAAAGACCCCCTATGATGGATCCGTGACCCCATGGATCGAACCTTTGGCAATTTTTTTCGGCCAGGCCCCGCCCCCTCTCTCCAAACTTGGAGCCGGAAAAATTTGCACTTTGCCCGCGGCCGAAGGCCGCGGGCCCCCTTCACAAATTTCGGCATCTCGCGTCTAGAACATAATTCCGTTGTAATTCGTGCACCATTCGCACTCGACCGCCCCCAATAGCCCTCGCACCATTCAATGGCACTTCGCGTTGGGAACACAATTCTTTGTAGTGAATGCACCATTCAAATTTTTTGGTTCGAACGGGACCAACCCCATTCGCACTCATGCCTCGAGGGACAAACCCCTCGTCTCTTCAATGCACTATGCGCGACGACCAGATCAGAGAGAGGGTAGCAACGCTCACATGGGCATGTGTCTTCGCGAGGCATATGCCCTTTCCGATATATCAAATACAATGTCGGAAAGGTGCATACGGCGATGACACATAAGCATGCGACTACTATCTCTCTTGCTCCGTTCGTCTCACACAATGCACAAAGAGGTAAGGGACCGCCCCCATTCGCGCACGAATGGCATTCAAACGAATGACCAATGGTATTGATTGGTGGGTCGCGTCATCGATCGTTGAGGTCACACCCCATGCACCACGACTCAACCCCGTCGTCACGACACAGCGTCGCGCAACGAGGGAATCGCAATGCAAGGGGAGCGCACTCAATGGGACCGCCCCCATTCGCGCACAAATCGCGGATGCCGCCACAACTACTTGTCACCGTTCGTCACCCCCGCTCACCAAAATTCTTCCAAGTCCGAGGACACCGCCCTCGGGCGAGTGTGAACATGGAAAGAGGGAGGAAAAACAGATCATCCGATCAACGGCTAAGCCTCAACAGATCGCCGCATGAAAGCGACTCTACTGCGAACAGCACCGTGACCAGTAATCAAGTAGTATGCAAGGAATCTCGCACCCCGACACTTCTCCTTAATAAGGCTTTGTCAATCGAATGGGACTTCTCCCATTCGATCAGGACAGTTAATGGGGCAATGACAACGTGCACGAAGCACGCTGTATTCGGGCCTCCCGACACCGGGATGCCAAAATAACATTGTAAACTAACTAGGTAGGCTTCTGACTTAGAGGCTTTCAGTCATATTCCGTCAGATGGTAGCCTCACAGCATTGCCCTATCGAGCAGCTGTATATACCAAATGTCTGGACTAGCGGTTCCTCTCGTACTAAGCTAGACTACTATCGCAATGTCTCAAATGGTCATGTAGGGTAAAACTAACCTGTCTCGCGACGGTCTAAACCCAGCTCACGTTCCCTATTAGTGGGTGAACAATCCAACGCTTTACGAATTCTGCTTCGTAATGATAGGAAGAGCCGACATCGAAGGATCAAAAAGCAACGTCGCTATGGACGCTTGGCTGCCACAAGCCAGTTATCCCGATGGTAACTTTTCTGACACCTCTTATTATAAACTCCATAATCCAAAAGGATCGATAGGCCACGCTTTAACGGTCTGTATTCGTACTGAGAATCTAGATCAATCGTACTTTTCTCCTTTTAGTCTACGACAGGTTTCTGTCCTGTCTGAGTACGGCTTAGGACACCTGCGTTACGATTTGACAGATGTACCGCCCCAGTCAAACTCCCCGCCTGACTATGTCATCGACGTGGGTCGTCACGGCGCAAGCGCCATGACTTAATTCCAAGAGAAAGCTACGTGAGTAGCAATCCCCATATAACCGAATAAGTAAGGAATCGATAGAAGTGGTGGTATTTCACTGACGACCGAAGTCTCCCACCTATACTACACCTTCTATGACTCTTCACAAAGTCAGACTAGAGTCAAGCTCAATCGGGTCTTCTTTCCCCGCATAACTTGCCAAGCCCGTTCCCTTGGCTGTGATTTCGCTAGATAGTAGATAGGGACAGTGGGAATCTCGTTAATCCATTCGTGCACGTCACTAATTAGATGACGAGGCATTTGGCTACCTTAAGAGAGTCATAGTTACTCCCGCCGTTTACCCGCGCTTAATCAAGTTTCCTTAGCTTAACATTCAGAGCACTGGGCAGAAATCACAGATAGTCAACGCACATAAACGCCTTCTATCTGCTCTGTTTTAATTAGACAGTCGGATTCCCTGAGTCCGTGTCAGTTCTAAGCCAACCGTTAAGCGCTACCCGAGGTACACCGCCCTCCACGCGCCCCGAAAGACACGCTTCAAACGATGCACCGAAAGCAAAGCCGCTCAACCAGCAGCCCCACAGCACTAGCCCGCATTCAGCCGAAGCATCCTGCAGTCATGACCGAGAGCACACTAGCCTCGCAACAAAGCCCGGATAGCCCGGTTCTTAGAGCCAATCCTTTTCCCGAAGTTACGGATCTAATTTGCCGACTTCCCTTACCTACATTATTCTATCGACGAGAGGCTATTCACCTTGAAAACCTGATGCGGTTTCGGTACGGCTTTGGCTTGCATAATCAGGGATCCCTTGTATTTTCAAGGGTCATGCATAGCACTCGGGATGGCACAGAAACCGCGCCACTCTACGCTGCCTACAACCATATCTCGAGCTGAGCTCATTCCATGGTCAAAACAGCTAAACTAGAGGAGAGATCTCTAGCCCGAACTATACATGACGTATACAAGTTCATACGCGTTACCGCCCCAGACGACGACCCCCCGTGAAGGGGGCCGCGCCAACGCAAGCTCAAAGAACAGGAATATTAACCTGTTTCCCTTTCGGATACCATGTGATTCGAGAGGACCACCGAAGCAGCCATCGAAAACACACACTATTAGGCACGGCATTCGCCGATTCCTTAGGACCGTCTGACCCACGTCCAAATACTGTTCACGTGGAAACCTTTTTCACTTCAGTCATCAAGGATCTCACTTGATTATTTGCTACTATCACCAAGATCTGCACCAGTGGCTGCTCCAGCTCTGATCACTCAGAAAACCTTCAACGCAACCACTGCGACCCTCTTACACGTTGACTGCTGTTGTAAGCAACAGCCAACGGCGTGGTATAAGTAACTCGCTAGAGCGCCATCCATTTTCAGGGCTAGTTGATTCGGCAGGTGAGTTGTTACACACTCCTTAGCGGATTCCGACTTCCATGGCCACCGTCCTGCTGTCAATATCAACTAACACCTTTTATGGGGTCTCATGAGCAAGTATTTAGGCACTTTAACCACGCATACGGTTCATCCCGCATCGCCAGTTCTGCTTACCAAAAATGGCCCACTTTTGACCAACTCATTCAACGTGCGACTTCACATTAAGCAAGCCACACATCATACCCATTAAGAGTTTGAGAATAGGTTGAGAGCATTTCGCCCCCAAGACCTCTAATCGTTCGCTTTACCGAGTATAACTGAGTTTTCCTGGTCAAAGCTATCCTGAGGGAAACTTCAGAGGGAACCAGCTACTAGATGGTTCGATTAGTCTTTCGCCCCTATACCCAGGTCAGACGATCGATTTGCACGTCAGAACCGCTACGGACTTCCACCAGAGTTTCCTCCGGCTTCATCCTGCCCAGGCATAGTTCACCATCTTTCGGGTCTCATCGTATATGCTCTTCCTCCACCCCATTGCAAGCAATAGAGATGGGGCTATGCTGCGCCGAAGCCTCGAAAGGCACCCGGATCACATATCAGCTTCGCAAGCGAAACCTTTACTTTCATTACGCCATTAGGTTTTAATCACCCAATAACTCGCATATGCGATAAACTCCTTGGTCCGTGTTTCAAGACGGGACGGATAGGTGACAGTCCATTTGTACACCGGCAAGCACCACGGATCACAACACCATGAGCGGCGCCACCGAAAAGGGCCCTCGCACGCGAAGACACCAATCCGACGACAACGTTCACAGCGCACTCACCGCGGCACCGTGCAAAGCAACTCCGACTAACAGCAACACGTTTTCCATGAACTCAGGTTCACCACTCCGAAGAGCAGCGCCTCTAAGCCCACTTCCAACGGCACCATCAGCCGTGCCGGCGCAACGAGCCACAAGTGCATCAACCGAGCGCTGAGCCGAAGCCAACACCCGATCGACTCATTGTAACCATCTTTCGACTGCTCTATCCGATTCCACCTAACCAGTTTCACGTACTATTTAACTCTCTCTTCAGAGTTCTTTTCAACTTTCCCTCACGGTACTTGTTTGCTATCGGATTCGTAGTCTTATTTAGCTTTAGGTGGAGTTTACCACCTGCTTAGGGCTGTGTTTCCAAACAACCCGACTCACAGTACGCTCCAACCATCGAATGCAGATCCAAGCTTAACGGGCCTAGCACCCTCTAAGGAACTCCGATCAAGGAGAACTTAAGCTTAGCCATTCAATGGCACGAAACGCACTATACGCTACACCTCGCCTGACCATTACAGCCAGGAGATTCAGCGCTGAGCTCTTCCCGGTTCACTCGCAGTTACTATGGGAATCCTTTTTAGTTTCTTTTCCTCCGCTTACTGATATGCTTAAGTTCAGCGGGTACTCACACCTGATTTGAGATCGCAAAAGCAAGATGGCACTCGACACATAACGCAATGCGTGACATTGGCACAAACATAGCGGCGCATCACCTTTCACTTCCCACGAATCCACTCCAACCCTCAAACGCGACAACACGGCTCACCAAGGTTCCAAGGATCTAGACCTCGATCGTTACTACGCCTCAAAGTGAAAATCACAATTCAAGGTTTCAGCGTAACGAGAGATCGTTAAAGCGATCCGGAACCAGCAAGGCTGGAAGTCACATCGGGCAGAGCTTTGCATCGCAAGACGAAAGCACATACACCATTTGCACCATACACACATTGCATGCCAAGCACACAATGGGTCTGCTTATCGACCGACCGAAGGGATCAACGAGGACGCGCTGTGCGCGAATCATACCCGAGGGCATGACTCAAGCAACACAACGCATAACAACCCATTGACCTCACCCTCGGAAGGGACGAGCAGACTCAAGCATTCAGAGGATCCAAAACATCCTCTAACTTTCAAAGGAACGGACATATGTATCGAGGACGCAAGCGCCCCCAACACTATCCACCTTTAAATTGCATAGCGATTCTCAAACAGATGTGCCAAAGGTTATTAAAACCAATGGCGCAATGAGCATTCGAATACAGTTCATTCAAGACGGTTTGCAAGTCATGACTGTTATCGCAGTTAGCTGCGTTCTTCATCGATCTACGAACCGAGTGATCCACTGGTTAGGCTTGTACACTCGAAACATGTGTCCGCCGAAACGAACGCATGTTTTTTGTATCTTTCAATTGTAATCATATAAAGACATTGCTGTCATGGGGTGTTTGGCGGCCTGCACGAGGCAGGACTCTTGAAACTTGATCGATGCGTGAGTGCCGTGAAGCACCCAGCAACATCGATTTTACCGAAGTGGATAGAGCTGCATCATTGCTGATGCGAACCCACGGTATCCGGGGCTCCCTACCACTCCTTAAGTACCAAACATATACCGTTATTTGGTTGAGCTGCATCCACAGACTCAAGAGACAAGGTGTTGATGTTTATTTATAGTCGCCATTTTGTTAATGATCCGGCCTGCAGGTTCACCTACGGCCACCTTGTTACGACTTTTGCCCGGTTCAAGCCAACGCGATCAAACCGCTTTTCGCCACAAAGAGGCCCCGAAGGACCAACTAAGCGACAATCCACGGTCTTCTCGAATCAACTCAGTCCCGGGCAGCGACGGGCGGTGTGTACAAAGGACAGGGACGTAATCAGCGTGAGCTGATGACTCACACTTACTTGAAGTTCCTTGTTCACAGAGAATAATTGCAATCTCTGATCCCAAATACGGGATAATTTGACTCGTTTACCATACGATCTCTCGCATGGGCACAGCGCGCTGCAATTTTCATTGTAGCGCGCGTGCGGCCCCAGACATCTTAGGGCATCACAGACCTGTTATTGCTGGGTCTCATACAACTATGATGAAGCTGCAAATCCCATTAAGAAGGTTCAGTTCCAGCGATAATATACTGACCTATTTAATCAAGCTCCAATCTCGTTCGTTATCGGAATTAACCAGACAAATCACTCCACGAACTAAGAACGGCCATGCACCACCAATCACCGAATCAGGAAAGAGCTGTCAATCTGTCATTCATAGCAGTGTCTAGACCAGGTAAGGTTTCCCGTGTTGAGTCAAATTAAGCCGCAGGCTCCATTTCTGGTGGTGACCTTCCGTCAACTCCTTTAAGTTTGTCACTTGCGAGAATACTTCCCCCGGAACCGAAAGACTTTCGTTTCCGGAAAGCTCGTCACAGAGGCGAATAAGAAAATCCGCATGCGACTCGCTAGATGGCATAGTTTACGGTCAGAACTAGGGCGGTATCTGATCGCCTTCGATCCTCTGACTTTCGTTCTTGATTAATGAAAACATTCTTGGCAAATGCTTTCGCTGTAGTACGTCTCGCCAGGGTCCACGAATTTCACCTCTCGCCCGACGATACGAATGCCCCCGTTTGTCCCTTTTAATCATTACACTGGTGAGCAAAACCAATGAAAAACAATCACACGCAGTGTCGTATTCCATTATTCCATGCAAAACCATACAAGCATACGCCTGTTTTGAGCACTCTGATTTATTCAAAGTAAACTCGTCAGCAGCGACGAACCCGAAGGCTCGCCACACACCGACCATTAAACACGTGCTGCAGAACCACCCACTAGGAGCAGTCCACAGACACCGTGTACAGATCCAACTACGAGCTTTTTAACCGCAACAACGATTCAATGCAGTATGAGAGCTGGAATTACCGCGGCTGCTGGCACCAGACTTGCCCTCTCATAGATAATCTAGGAAGGTTGTAAATTCAAACCATTCCAATGACCCGCCCCCGAAGGGACAGATCTTGTCACTTCTCGTCACTACCTCCTCGTACTAAGAGTGGGTAATTTTCGCGCCTGCTGCCTTCCTTGGATGTAAAAGCCGTTTCTCAGGCTATTTCTCCGGAGTCGAACCCTAATTCTCCGTTACCCGTCACAACCACGTCAGGACAATACACTGCCGTTGGAAGTGTGATAGGGCAGACACAGCTTTGACACATTGCCGGCACAAAGGCCATGCAATCAGCGTAATAATTATCCCGAGTCAACAAAATCAACAAGTTGGTTTTGTTCTAATAAGTGCACGGTGCCAACGAGTGACCCCGCATTAATGCATGTATTAGCTCCAGAATTACCGCAGTTATCCATATAGGAAAGTGTCATGATCAATAGAATCATAGCTGTTGTAATGAGCCATACGCGGTTTCGTAGGCAAGCTACATGTACTTAGACATGCATGGCTTAATCTTTGAAGTGACTGCATCAATCAGACAGGATCAATCAGGTATCTGCAAACGGTGCTGTAACAGCTGCTCACAGCTCCCCATGACCGGCCCGAGGGCACAAACCATGGAAAGGCGCAACTGCCTCAGACACACACATACAGAAAACCCGAATGAACGAGCTGTGCCAATGACGCGAATCGCACAACTGAATGTTAACGAAACACGCCATTGACACGTGCGAACGAATGACATCCCGAGGAATGCATTTGCTCGACTTCGCATCGTTCGTGTAAATGCCGAAGCAATCACACACGATGGAGAGTGTCAAAATAGGATTGCCTAAGTCCTTTATACATTTGACACGACAAATGGATCAACATCGTATCGCCTAACGCATAAGCATTAGCAATCCGTGTAACCGATTTGCACCATCTTGTCCATGACAAGTGACTAGCATAAAGCTAAACGAACGGGCTCGAAACTAGTGAAAATTTGTGATATATTGCAACCACAAAGACCCACAGCACGATACGCCCTCATAAATCAACGTGAAGCACTTTATTTACGCGTCTGCCCTGACGCTGATCCGCAGTACAGCGATTACGCACAACGCCCTGATGTGTAAATGGAGTCGATCCGTACGCACGCACTCAGTTGTTACACCGAGCCCATTCGCACAGCAACCCCCCGCATAACGGCAATTACACACAGTTCATCCGTGCACGACCACTTTACTACTTCACGATGATGGGTGACCGCCCGTACCCCTTTGATTGAGAAAGAGACAGGGGCCCCTCAGAGTGGCTGTGCGTGGGAGGGGGGAGGGTGGGGGGTGGTCAGGGGTGATAAGGGGTCCGACCGCCTCAGGGTAGGCTCCGCCCCCTTTCAAAAAAAGTTGTTCCAGACCCCGCCCCCGTCCAAAAAAAGACCCCCTATGATGGATCCGTGACCCCATGGATCGAACCTTTGGCAATTTTTTTCGGCCAGGCCCCGCCCCCTCTCTCC
>JAMRYB010000023.1:0-428281 GCA_024447235.1 Panagrellus sp. LJ2285
TCTAAGTCTAAGTCTAAGTCTAAGTCTAAGTCTAAGTCTAAGTCTAAGTCTAAGTCTAAGTCTAAGTCTAAGTCTAAGTCTAAGTCTAAGTCTAAGTCTAAGTCTAAGTCTAAGTCTAAGTCTAAGTCTAAGTCTAAGTCTAAGTCTAAGTCTAAGTCTAAGTCTAAGTCTAAGTCTAAGTCTAAGCTAAGTCTAAGTCTAAGTCTAAGTCAAAGTCTAAGTCTAAGTCTAAGTCTAAGTCTAAGTCTAAGTCTAAGTCTAAGTCTAAGTCTAAGTCTAAGTCTAAGTCTAAGTCTAAGTCTAAGTCTAAGTCTAAGTCTAAGTCTAAGTCTAAGTCTAAGTCTAAGTCTAAGTCTAAGTCTAAGTCTAAGTCTAAGTCTAAGTCTAAGTCTAAGTCTAAGTCTAAGTCTAAGTCTAAGTCTAAGTCTAAGTCTAAGTCTAAGTCTAAGTCTAAGTCTAAGTCTAAGTCTAAGTCTAAGTCTAAGTCTAAGTCTAAGTCTAAGTCTAAGTCTAAGTCTAAGTCTAAGTCTAAGTCTAAGTCTAAGTCTAAGTCTAAGTCTAAGTCTAAGTCTAAGTCTAAGTCTAAGTCTAAGTCTAAGTCTAAGTCTAAGTCTAAGTCTAAGTCTAAGTCTAAGTCTAAGTCTAAGTCTAAGTCTAAGTCTAAGTCTAAGTCTAAGTCTAAGTCTAAGTCTAAGTCTAAGTCTAAGTCTAAGTCTAAGTCTAAGTCTAAGTCTAAGTCTAAGTCTAAGTCTAAGTCTAAGTCTAAGTCTAAGTCTAAGTCTAAGTCTAAGTCTAAGTCTAAGTCTAAGTCTAAGTCTAAGTCTAAGTCTAAGTCTAAGTCTAAGTCTAAGTCTAAGTCTAAGTCTAAGTCTAAGTCTAAGTCTAAGTCTAAGTCTAAGTCTAAGTCTAAGTCTAAGTCTAAGTCTAAGTCTAAGTCTAAGTCTAAGTCTAAGTCTAAGTCTAAGTCTAAGTCTAAGTCTAAGTCTAAGTCTAAGTCTAAGTCTAAGTCTAAGTCTAAGTCTAAGTCTAAGTCTAAGTCTAAGTCTAAGTCTAAGTCTAAGTCTAAGTCTAAGTCTAAGTCTAAGTCTAAGTCTAAGTCTAAGTCTAAGTCTAAGTCTAAGTCTAAGTCTAAGTCTAAGTCTAAGTCTAAGTCTAAGTCTAAGTCTAAGTCTAAGTCTAAGTCTAAGTCTAAGTCTAAGTCTAAGTCTAAGTCTAAGTCTAAGTCTAAGTCTAAGTCTAAGTCTAAGTCTAAGTCTAAGTCTAAGTCTAAGTCTAAGTCTAAGTCTAAGTCTAAGTCTAAGTCTAAGTCTAAGTCTAAGTCTAAGTCTAAGTCTAAGTCTAAGTCTAAGTCTAAGTCTAAGTCTAAGTCTAAGTCTAAGTCTAAGTCTAAGTCTAAGTCTAAGTCTAAGTCTAAGTCTAAGTCTAAGTCTAAGTCTAAGTCTAAGTCTAAGTCTAAGTCTAAGTCTAAGTCTAAGTCTAAGTCTAAGTCTAAGTCTAAGTCTAAGTCTAAGTCTAAGTCTAAGTCTAAGTCTAAGTCTAAGTCTAAGTCTAAGTCTAAGTCTAAGTCTAAGTCTAAGTCTAAGTCTAAGTCTAAGTCTAAGTCTAAGTCTAAGTCTAAGTCTAAGTCTAAGTCTAAGTCTAAGTCTAAGTCTAAGTCTAAGTCTAAGTCTAAGTCTAAGTCTAAGTCTAAGTCTAAGTCTAAGTCTAAGTCTAAGTCTAAGTCTAAGTCTAAGTCTAAGTCTAAGTCTAAGTCTAAGTCTAAGTCTAAGTCTAAGTCTAAGTCTAAGTAAGTCTAAGTCTAAGTCTAAGTCTAAGTCTAAGTCTAAGTCTAAGTCTAAGTCTAAGTCTAAGTCTAAGTCTAAGTCTAAGTCTAAGTCTAAGTCTAAGTCTAAGTCTAAGTCTAAGTCTAAGTCTAAGTCTAAGTCTAAGTCTAAGTCTAAGTCTAATCTAAGTCTAAGTCTAAGTCTAAGTCTAAGTCTAAGTCTAAGTCTAAGTCTAAGTCTAAGTCTAAGTCTAAGTCTAAGTCTAAGTCTAAGTCTAAGTCTAAGTCTAAGTCTAAGTCTAAGTCTAAGTCTAAGTCTAAGTCTAAGTCTAAGTCTAAGTCTAAGTCTAATCTAAGTCTAAGTCTAAGTCTAAGTCTAAGTCTAAGTCTAAGTCTAAGTCTAAGTCTAAGTCTAAGTCTAAGTCTAAGTCTAAGTCTAAGTCTAAGTCTAAGTCTAAGTCTAAGTCTAAGTCTAAGTCTAAGTCTAAGTCTAAGTCTAAGTCTAAGTCTAAGTCTAAGTCTAAGTCTAAGTCTAAGTCTAAGTCTAAGTCTAAGTCTAAGTCTAAGTCTAAGTCTAAGTCTAAGTCTAAGTCTAAGTCTAAGTCTAAGTCTAAGTCTAAGTCTAAGTCTAAGTCTAAGTCTAAGTCTAAGTCTAAGTCTAAGTCTAAGTCTAAGTCTAAGTCTAAGTCTAAGTCTAAGTCTAAGTCTAAGTCTAAGTCTAAGTCTAAGTCTAAGTCTAAGTCTAAGTCTAAGTCTAAGTCTAAGTCTAAGTCTAAGTCTAAGTCTAAGTCTAAGTCTAAGTCTAAGTCTAAGTCTAAGTCTAAGTCTAAGTCTAAGTCTAAGTCTAAGTCTAAGTCTAAGTCTAAGTCTAGTCTAAGTCTAAGTCTAAGTCTAAGTCTAAGTCTAAGTCTAAGTCTAAGTCTAAGTCTAAGTCTAAGTCTAAGTCTAAGTCTAAGTCTAAGTCTAAGTCTAAGTCTAAGTCTAAGTCTAAGTCTAAGTCTAAGTCTAAGTCTAAGTCTAAGTCTAAGTCTAAGTCTAAGTCTAAGTCTAAGTCTAAGTCTAAGTCTAAGTCTAAGTCTAAGTCTAAGTCTAAGTCTAAGTCTAAGTCTAAGTCTAAGTCTAAGTCTAAGTCTAAGTCTAAGTCTAAGTCTAAGTCTAAGTCTAAGTCTAAGTCTAAGTCTAAGTCTAAGTCTAAGTCTAAGTCTAAGTCTAAGTCTAAGTCTAAGTCTAAGTCTAAGTCTAAGTCTAAGTCTAAGTCTAAGTCTAAGTCTAAGTCTAAGTCTAAGTCTAAGTCTAAGTCTAAGTCTAAGTCTAAGTCTAAGTCTAAGTCTAAGTCTAAGTCTAAGTCTAAGTCTAAGTCTAAGTCTAAGTCTAAGTCTAAGTCTAAGTCTAAGTCTAAGTCTAAGTCTAAGTCTAAGTCTAAGTCTAAGTCTAAGTCTAAGTCTAAGTCTAAGTCTAAGTCTAAGTCTAAGTCTAAGTCTAAGTCTAAGTCTAAGTCTAAGTCTAAGTCTAAGTCTAAGTCTAAGTCTAAGTCTAAGTCTAAGTCTAAGTCTAAGTCTAAGTCTAAGTCTAAGTCTAAGTCTAAGTCTAAGTCTAAGTCTAAGTCTAAGTCTAAGTCTAAGTCTAAGTCTAAGTCTAAGTCTAAGTCTAAGTCTAAGTCTAAGTCTAAGTCTAAGTCTAAGTCTAAGTCTAAGTCTAAGTCTAAGTCTAAGTCTAAGTCTAAGTCTAAGTCTAAGTCTAAGTCTAAGTCTAAGTCTAAGTCTAAGTCTAAGTCTAAGTCTAAGTCTAAGTCTAAGTCTAAGTCTAAGTCTAAGTCTAAGTCTAAGTCTAAGTCTAAGTCTAAGTCTAAGTCTAAGTCTAAGTCTAAGTCTAAGTCTAAGTCTAAGTCTAAGTCTAAGTCTAAGTCTAAGTCTAAGTCTAAGTCTAAGTCTAAGTCTAAGTCTAAGTCTAAGTCTAAGTCTAAGTCTAAGTCTAAGTCTAAGTCTAAGTCTAAGTCTAAGTCTAAGTCTAAGTCTAAGTCTAAGTCTAAGTCTAAGTCTAAGTCTAAGTCTAAGTCTAAGTCTAAGTCTAAGTCTAAGTCTAAGTCTAAGTCTAAGTCTAAGTCTAAGTCTAAGTCTAAGTCTAAGTCTAAGTCTAAGTCTAAGTCTAAGTCTAAGTCTAAGTCTAAGTCTAAGTCTAAGTCTAAGTCTAAGTCTAAGTCTAAGTCTAAGTCTAAGTCTAAGTCTAAGTCTAAGTCTAAGTCTAAGTCTAAGTCTAAGTCTAAGTCTAAGTCTAAGTCTAAGTCTAAGTCTAAGTCTAAGTCTAAGTCTAAGTCTAAGTCTAAGTCTAAGTCTAAGTCTAAGTCTAAGTCTAAGTCTAAGTCTAAGTCTAAGTCTAAGTCTAAGTCTAAGTCTAAGTCTAAGTCTAAGTCTAAGTCTAAGTCTAAGTCTAAGTCTAAGTCTAAGTCTAAGTCTAAGTCTAAGTCTAAGTCTAAGTCTAAGTCTAAGTCTAAGTCTAAGTCTAAGTCTAAGTCTAAGTCTAAGTCTAAGTCTAAGTCTAAGTCTAAGTCTAAGTCTAAGTCTAAGTCTAAGTCTAAGTCTAAGTCTAAGTCTAAGTCTAAGTCTAAGTCTAAGTCTAAGTCTAAGTCTAAGTCTAAGTCTAAGTCTAAGTCTAAGTCTAAGTCTAAGTCTAAGTCTAAGTCTAAGTCTAAGTCTAAGTCTAAGTCTAAGTCTAAGTCTAAGTCTAAGTCTAAGTCTAAGTCTAAGTCTAAGTCTAAGTCTAAGTCTAAGTCTAAGTCTAAGTCTAAGTCTAAGTCTAAGTCTAAGTCTAAGTCTAAGTCTAAGTCTAAGTCTAAGTCTAAGTCTAAGTCTAAGTCTAAGTCTAAGTCTAAGTCTAAGTCTAAGTCTAAGTCTAAGTCTAAGTCTAAGTCTAAGTCTAAGTCTAAGTCTAAGTCTAAGTCTAAGTCTAAGTCTAAGTCTAAGTCTAAGTCTAAGTCTAAGTCTAAGTCTAAGTCTAAGTCTAAGTCTAAGTCTAAGTCTAAGTCTAAGTCTAAGTCTAAGTCTAAGTCTAAGTCTAAGTCTAAGTCTAAGTCTAAGTCTAAGTCTAAGTCTAAGTCTAAGTCTAAGTCTAAGTCTAAGTCTAAGTCTAAGTCTAAGTCTAAGTCTAAGTCTAAGTCTAAGTCTAAGTCTAAGTCTAAGTCTAAGTCTAAGTCTAAGTCTAAGTCTAAGTCTAAGTCTAAGTCTAAGTCTAAGTCTAAGTCTAAGTCTAAGTCTAAGTCTAAGTCTAAGTCTAAGTCTAAGTCTAAGTCTAAGTCTAAGTCTAAGTCTAAGTCTAAGTCTAAGTCTAAGTCTAAGTCTAAGTCTAAGTCTAAGTCTAAGTCTAAGTCTAAGTCTAAGTCTAAGTCTAAGTCTAAGTCTAAGTCTAAGTCTAAGTCTAAGTCTAAGTCTAAGTCTAAGTCTAAGTCTAAGTCTAAGTCTAAGTCTAAGTCTAAGTCTAAGTCTAAGTCTAAGTCTAAGTCTAAGTCTAAGTCTAAGTCTAAGTCTAAGTCTAAGTCTAAGTCTAAGTCTAAGTCTAAGTCTAAGTCTAAGTCTAAGTCTAAGTCTAAGTCTAAGTCTAAGTCTAAGTCTAAGTCTAAGTCTAAGTCTAAGTCTAAGTCTAAGTCTAAGTCTAAGTCTAAGTCTAAGTCTAAGTCTAAGTCTAAGTCTAAGTCTAAGTCTAAGTCTAAGTCTAAGTCTAAGTCTAAGTCTAAGTCTAAGTCTAAGTCTAAGTCTAAGTCTAAGTCTAAGTCTAAGTCTAAGTCTAAGTCTAAGTCTAAGTCTAAGTCTAAGTCTAAGTCTAAGTCTAAGTCTAAGTCTAAGTCTAAGTCTAAGTCTAAGTCTAAGTCTAAGTCTAAGTCTAAGTCTAAGTCTAAGTCTAAGTCTAAGTCTAAGTCTAAGTCTAAGTCTAAGTCTAAGTCTAAGTCTAAGTCTAAGTCTAAGTCTAAGTCTAAGTCTAAGTCTAAGTCTAAGTCTAAGTCTAAGTCTAAGTCTAAGTCTAAGTCTAAGTCTAAGTCTAAGTCTAAGTCTAAGTCTAAGTCTAAGTCTAAGTCTAAGTCTAAGTCTAAGTCTAAGTCTAAGTCTAAGTCTAAGTCTAAGTCTAAGTCTAAGTCTAAGTCTAAGTCTAAGTCTAAGTCTAAGTCTAAGTCTAAGTCTAAGTCTAAGTCTAAGTCTAAGTCTAAGTCTAAGTCTAAGTCTAAGTCTAAGTCTAAGTCTAAGTCTAAGTCTAAGTCTAAGTCTAAGTCTAAGTCTAAGTCTAAGTCTAAGTCTAAGTCTAAGTCTAAGTCTAAGTCTAAGTCTAAGTCTAAGTCTAAGTCTAAGTCTAAGTCTAAGTCTAAGTCTAAGTCTAAGTCTAAGTCTAAGTCTAAGTCTAAGTCTAAGTCTAAGTCTAAGTCTAAGTCTAAGTCTAAGTCTAAGTCTAAGTCTAAGTCTAAGTCTAAGTCTAAGTCTAAGTCTAAGTCTAAGTCTAAGTCTAAGTCTAAGTCTAAGTCTAAGTCTAAGTCTAAGTCTAAGTCTAAGTCTAAGTCTAAGTCTAAGTCTAAGTCTAAGTCTAAGTCTAAGTCTAAGTCTAAGTCTAAGTCTAAGTCTAAGTCTAAGTCTAAGTCTAAGTCTAAGTCTAAGTCTAAGTCTAAGTCTAAGTCTAAGTCTAAGTCTAAGTCTAAGTCTAAGTCTAAGTCTAAGTCTAAGTCTAAGTCTAAGTCTAAGTCTAAGTCTAAGTCTAAGTCTAAGTCTAAGTCTAAGTCTAAGTCTAAGTCTAAGTCTAAGTCTAAGTCTAAGTCTAAGTCTAAGTCTAAGTCTAAGTCTAAGTCTAAGTCTAAGTCTAAGTCTAAGTCTAAGTCTAAGTCTAAGTCTAAGTCTAAGTCTAAGTCTAAGTCTAAGTCTAAGTCTAAGTCTAAGTCTAAGTCTAAGTCTAAGTCTAAGTCTAAGTCTAAGTCTAAGTCTAAGTCTAAGTCTAAGTCTAAGTCTAAGTCTAAGTCTAAGTCTAAGTCTAAGTCTAAGTCTAAGTCTAAGTCTAAGTCTAAGTCTAAGTCTAAGTCTAAGTCTAAGTCTAAGTCTAAGTCTAAGTCTAAGTCTAAGTCTAAGTCTAAGTCTAAGTCTAAGTCTAAGTCTAAGTCTAAGTCTAAGTCTAAGTCTAAGTCTAAGTCTAAGTCTAAGTCTAAGTCTAAGTCTAAGTCTAAGTCTAAGTCTAAGTCTAAGTCTAAGTCTAAGTCTAAGTCTAAGTCTAAGTCTAAGTCTAAGTCTAAGTCTAAGTCTAAGTCTAAGTCTAAGTCTAAGTCTAAGTCTAAGTCTAAGTCTAAGTCTAAGTCTAAGTCTAAGTCTAAGTCTAAGTCTAAGTCTAAGTCTAAGTCTAAGTCTAAGTCTAAGTCTAAGTCTAAGTCTAAGTCTAAGTCTAAGTCTAAGTCTAAGTCTAAGTCTAAGTCTAAGTCTAAGTCTAAGTCTAAGTCTAAGTCTAAGTCTAAGTCTAAGTCTAAGTCTAAGTCTAAGTCTAAGTCTAAGTCTAAGTCTAAGTCTAAGTCTAAGTCTAAGTCTAAGTCTAAGTCTAAGTCTAAGTCTAAGTCTAAGTCTAAGTCTAAGTCTAAGTCTAAGTCTAAGTCTAAGTCTAAGTCTAAGTCCGTATTAGGTCTAAGTTTTAGACCTAAAAAACCTTAATTACGGTGTTCTGTAATTAATAGGTCTAAATTTGATTTAATCTAAGTTATTTAAAGGTCTAAGTTGGTCTATGTTAATCGCAGGTCTATGTTGGTATATGTTAGTCGAAAGTCTAAGTTAGTCTTTGTTAATCGCAAGTCTAAGTTTGCCGATGTTAGTCGCAGCTCTGAGTTGGTCTATTACAAGTTGAAATTAATTGCAGGTCTAAGTTTATGTAGACCTAGGTAAATCTCAAGTATTCTAGGTATAGTGGGGAAGGGGAGGGGGGCATCCTGAGGAAACACCTCAGAATCGGGCCAAAATTTATGTGAAGGTGACCTAATTAGGGCAACTTCTTGGCACCTACCTAGAGACGGGAACCTTTGAGGTGGTGTTCGCTTTCCAGTCTCATTTACGCGCATGGGCATTACCTTGTTGCACGAGTTTGGCCAATGCTAAAGACGACGACAGCAAGCGTCTCTACTCTATCAGCGGGCTTGGCGTAACGCCTTTAATGACAATCGAATAAGCAAACCCTATGTATTCAATTACGACTTTGCGGATATAGACGTTGCTTGCTCTTTCATTTGCCGGGCCTTCCACAAGCTTCCTATCCGATAAATAGTTTAGTTGCCATGGATAATAATTATTAAGCAGCAGTTAGCCTTGCGTACTCTCGCTGATTGCTATGACGACGCAGACAAACATGCGTAAGGTGACGCACTTTACATCGAAAGTTATTTGAACGCATTTATCTAAACATAAAAACGAAATTTTGCGCAAGATGCTTTCAAGAAACGCTTCTAATTGACTGTATACACAAATGTAAATACGGGACCTTCAGTGTTGTGCTATCACTTAAGTCACACCTATGTAATTCATGTTTACTGTACATTCAACGTATACATTTATGTACAATTTCCTATTATGTAAGCGTCGATGCAACAATGTTTTGAATAATGGTAGGCAATTGACTAGTACCTTGTGCATAGAAAGCTTTTCTGGCTGGTAATCCCTTTACCAATCGTTCAACTTGTTGTCCAAACGAGCCAATTTTAATCACAAAAGCATTGACACTCGGTTCAGATTCGATAACTCGAGCAAGATGTCGTGGACTGATGCTATACCGATCAAGATTGGCGTCCGATAAGATGACTATGAAACGTTCATCGACATCGGTTGCTTTTGCCGCGGCAGCGATTGCTTGTTCAAGGGCTTCAACCGTAAAATCGCCGCTCAGGCAGTATTGCGACTGAAGATTCATTTTGCGGACTACGTCAAACTTTTGTTTCTCGTTTGACGGCGGTACCGCGGCATTTGTGAAAACGTGTTCGGGGCCGTCGCCAGAATGACCATTAATGTCGTCAAAACATTGACACCTTCCGGCAATTCACCGGGTAACAGTACTTTGATGGTGTTTCCACCCTTTTCAAACAAAACAATGCCGTCGTCCAGAAGGTGTGAAAGACCCTTTCTGCGCAACGGAAAACCGTATTACGACTCGAATACCGCTTTTTCTGGACGTTGCCGTCGTCCAGAAGGTGTGAAGGACCTTTTCCGCGCAACGGATTACCGTATTACGAACAAAATATTATAAGACTGCATCGGCCAAATTCGTGCAACAAGGTTATGCCCATGCGCGTAAATGAGGCTGAAAAGCGAACACCACCTCAAAGGTCCCCGTCTCTAGGTAGGTGCCATGAAGTTGCCCTAATTAGGTTCTTCACACCTTCTGGACGTTGCCGTCGTCCAGAAGGTGTGAAGGACCCTTTCCGCGCAACGGATTACCGTATTACGACTCAAATATTATAAGACTGTTTGTATCGAGGACCTATCGTCCAAGAGGATAGAGAATAGAAATAAAGTAAAGTGCTAAAGGTTGATCGAACAAAATATGGTGATTTAAATGAACACCTGATTGTTATCTATGTAAAGAGGAACCTAATTTATAAGCATGCACATACTAAAAGCAATAAACATAACAAAAAACAACGAGTGAAAGATCGACGATATAATCACGAATCCTTAGAAGATGCTTCTGCTTCGAGTGATTTCCGAGAAAATTTCAGTTCATACTGCTTTCGGAGGTGGCCAATCTTTTGAGTATCTTCTTCACTGGGAAGTCCTGCGCGTTTGTCGACGTAATCGTCTTTCGGAACGTTGTACAACTCTTCCAATGCCATTAGCTCTGACCAGTGAGGGTATTTATTTTTGCCGGAAGGAGTCAGATCGGTCGACTACTCACGTTGAGCCCTGAATAGTGAAAGTACACATAACCTTTATAACCTAACAACGCAAACAACCTTTTGATGGTGTCTTGAACGTGGTCCATCAGATCAAACGACTCCAAAGTCTTCATCATCTCATTCATACGAATGCGGAAGACCTTCTCAGCTTTGAGCTTCTTTTGGCGGTGGTATTTTTGATACTTGAAATAATCACGGTCAAAACGCTTCAGTCGTTTGTGCTTTTTCATCTTCTTACGACGGATGGTAAGCATTCGAGGGCCTGCAATGAGAGGAACAACCTTAGACGAAGTTGGATCAGCCATAGGAGCCTGTAAAAACCGTGATTAATCTTCTGTTGTGCTTTAAACACAATAAACGAACTCACTATTGGCTTTGTAGGTTCAACTCGTTCAATCAACAAGCTCAAAACTGTCGGTGCATCAATGACAACTTTGTCTGGTGTTGGAAACGAGTACACTTTTATTGGCTTTTCGTTCGTCGGTAAATGCATAGGCACAATACTACCATTCACTGTATTCGATGATGGAGTTTCTATAATCCTGGTAATGTTAAATGGTACGATTGGAATAATAGGTTGTTGAGATGCCGGTGTGCCTGGAAGCGGAAAAAATTTATATAAACAGCGCCGACGCAAAAAATTCAACTTACTTGCGAGTTGCGGCGCAATAAAGCGTCCAGAATGTTTGGAAACTGGACCCAGGACCCTGTACATCGTGGTCAGCAGGAATCCGGTGAGGCCGAGAAAAGGTAGTCTGATCAGATAGAGAATAGCTCGAGGCGGAAAGCCTGATTGCAGCAAATTGCATGTTTTTGTTGGTATGACGCATAGCACACTTTGCCAAGTTACTTCTGTTCAATTTATTCGAAACAAATAGGTATTTTTGCGCATGGAGTGGCTCCCAAAACTCACCCGGTACTCCGTTTTCAAGCTATACTTCTTAATCTACAGTCAGTCTCCGAAACCTAACGTTTTACCGATTGCCGTTAGTTCGTGCGATTCCGCCTTTCTGAAGGACGGTAAAGAAGCGGGACCGAACGATACGCTTCGAAATTCTAATATTATGTTACACCGTTGACGATGCATTGTAAGTTGAAAACATGATACTTTTTACTTTCATCGTAAATTGGACTTAAATGTCAAAACTTGCCGAAAGAACAGCATTTAGTGCCAAGTAGTTCTATTTCAGCAGTGCGCTGATGTGTCCCTTTCGGGATTGACTGAAGGTGACATCCATAATTACAAAGGCATTGGATCAGAGACCAACAGTATTTTGCGCAACGTCTTTCAGTTCCCACCGTACATTAGTATATCTTTGTTGCTCTAGTAGATGATAAGCACCTACACTAACTCTGATACCCTGTCGGTGTCGATTTAGATCAGACAGGTGGCATCTGTACACATTTGCGGTAGTAAAATTGCCGAAAAAACGGTATTCTGAGTGAGCAACATTATTTCTATCCGATAGTATATTGATATTAATAATGTTGCATTGCGAGTATCGATGCATTTCGTTCCTGCCTGCCTTACCTGAACCAGAAAAGTTTTGTCATAGCTAATCTATCGATAATAAACATGTCCGGAATAACAGACACATCTCGTATTTTGTGTTATCATTTACATTGGCCAAAGCTATCCAAATACGTGCATTTATTGGAAAGACGGTGATAAATGCAATTAATGTTTAGTGGTTTCCGGACATATTGGAGTTGGTTTCCCCGTCTGAATGAAAGTTTTTAACGGACGAGACGCGAATCGTGTCAATAAGACTGGTAGTTGTCGAAGCAGGGTTTGGAAACGGAGCATTTTCTACAATTCTTCTTGACATTACATTATTTTGTCTTTATCCTCTTAGATCGAAACTAACCTTTGCTTGGAATCGTCGTGGACGAGATGGACCGCAATGCAGCCGTGTGAAGCAGACTGGTGGACGAAACCGCGGGTTCCTGAAACGAGTTGATCAAACCACTCTGCAAAGTAAGAAGATACTTATTTCACAGACGCGGCAACCTACTTCCAGAAGGGCATTGAATGCGGAAATCTCACGATTAACTTCGCCAACGACATCCAGAATGGACGGGTTGACGAGGGGGAACTGCAAAACGTACTCGAGGGCTTCAACGACCCGATCCATGTTGTAGATTATCTAAAAGGGGAGAAGATGTATGGCTTTGATAGTGAACCAATTTCTCCCAAAAACTTGCCGTGTCTTTCTCATTTTTGGTAAGTGACGTCGGCACGCACATGTAAGATGCCTCGGAGCCTGTCGAAGATGCCGGAGTCATCGCTCGGGGGGTTCGTTTGGGCTAAAAGGACACAAGAATGAAAAGAAATGGCTTCTACGATAAGAAATGCTAATTATGAAATAAAAATTAACTTTTTCAATAACCGTAAAAATGGGAGATTTGATAAAATTAGGTAGCGTTGTGAAATTTTAGTTGTAAATACATTTTCATCCAACTCACTTGAGCATCTCGCGGCGCGGTGTGGCGTGACAACCGGCTGACGCCTCGACTGATCTTCCGACGGCGCGCCACAAAGTCTTGAAACGTCGCGGAAAGCTCGATCAGACGCTCCAGACGACTCTCGATTCCCGGTCGACCGAAAAGCTCCCATTTATTGAGCTGTTCCCCGATACATTCCAGCGTCAAATGCAACTCGTCCACATCGCCTTCCAGTTTGATAAGCTCCTTCAAATGCCGCTCAACTCGAGCATCTTCAGAGGCGTCAACTTGTGGCGGTACAGTAGCCGTGTCCGCACTGACCTGATGGAGACTTGTTTCCATCCGACTTTTAAGGTCATTAATTTGAGCCGCAAGCTAAAAATTGTTATTTTTGATGAACCTTATGAATTGGCTTACGCTTTCTTCCCACTCGGCAACGCTTTGCTTCAATCCGACCCAAAGCTGTTTTGCGCCATTAACACGGTGTAAGACGCCTTTGGCATGTGCCGTTGTTCCTTGTGCCTTTAGCAATCGTTTTTGAAGCTCTTCGTCAGCCTTCAAGTTAAGCTTTGGAACCGGCATGACTTCAAAACAAGCCTCAACGATCTTAAAGAATACAACCAACTGAATGGGTCCAACACTTTTGTGTTCTCCTGAATTATACAAATTTTTCATGACATCGGACTTGGATGGTTTGTTTTTCAATACTGTTTATCGAAAAGCTATCAGTTAGCTACTATTGTCAAACACTCTGGTCTTACACTACGAATTTGGCGTACACACGATGTTGTAGTGTCTGCACACTTCTTTGAGCGCATTGGCAAAGTGCGACCAGCCGCTGCAACAACTTACCCGTTTTTTTGTGAAACCCAGATTTTTCTCTTTCGTTAATTTTGTATCTTTTATCCCCTGAAGCGCTTCGATAGTCATTTTTCATGGCATGCTTGTTCCGTTGCTGACAACGGTCACGTGCTACTGCTTTATTGCTTCTTTGTTGCACAATTCGCGTTGTTCTTGAAACATTTTGGACAACGTAAAGTCCGTATATATAATATTCTCATTTTAAGGCTATTCCACTGTCATGCAGTGCGACGACATCACTTGGAACGTCCTCAACAAGGGTCATTGCTCTTTTAAAACTCAGTATGTGTATTTTTTTGGAAAATTTTGAGTTTTTATATATAAAGTTACTTCCAGGTCAAAGACACAAAAGTTCTGCCGAAATGAGTACAACTTGACCGGTCTGTGCAATCGTGCTTCCTGTCCATTGGCAAACAGCCAGTATGCGACTATTCGAGAAGAGAATGGTATGTTTTTCCCTTGAATTATTTGAGTTTGTAGAACTAAATTGTTTCTAGGGCGATGCTTCCTTTACATGAAGGTCGTCGAACGCTCCCATTTTCCGCAGCGTCTTTGGGAGAAGATTAAGCTACCTCAAAATATGACTAAAGCCGTTGAAGTGATCAACGAAAATTTGATTCATTGGAGTGGCTTTATCCGACAAAAGTGCAAAGCCAGGTTGATTCGAATTCATCAGTACTTGGTCCGTATGAGACGAATGCAATTGAAAACTCGGTTGGTGTTTGTACTGTCGCCCTGGGTTATATTATATTCTTACTTTGCAGGCAAAAGATTATTACTATTCCGCGTAAAGCCGAGCGTCGTGAAGTCCGCCGTGAAGCCAAGGCTCTTATCGCAGCACGACTGGACAATGCTATCGAAAAGGAGCTGCTCGGCCGTCTCAAGGAAGGAGTTTATGGTGACATCTACAATTTCAACAAACAAGCTTTTGAGAACGTGCTTGAGCAGGAAGAAGTTGAATTGGAAGACGAAGCCGTAGGTTTTTTTACAATCAATTTCATTTATCTGATCACTTCTTTTTAGAACGACGAAGTCCCCGAGCGTCAATTTGTCGAAGACTTTGCTGAAAGTGATGAAGAAGGAGATGACGACATTGAAGACGGTGCTTATGGATTTGACGCCGATTCCGAAGATGACTCGGATGAAAGCGATGATGAAGACGACGACGATGTCATCGCTGAAGCCGATGAACCTAGTTCCGAAGAAGCAAGTGATGGCGATGAAGCTATGGACGTTGAAGAAAGTGTACCGGCGCCGAAGAAGGCTAAACGTGTCAGCTTTGCGACTCCTCCCCCGAAAGCCGCTAAAGGTTCAAAGAAACGCCGAGGCCCTAAGATTGAAATCGAGTACGAAAACGAGCCTGCCCCTCGTAAGAAGATCGCTCACTAATGGTTTTGGTTTTATTGTTTTTGTTGAGTTTTATTGCTGTTGTTTTCAAGTTTATTTCGTTACTCATAAAGGTTAAAGTTTGGAAATAGCCAATCGTCGACGATATTCTTGGCTGACAGAAGCTGGTTGCACTTCGTTCTGCTCTTCTTCCTCTGTGATGGCATTCGTAGGCTGTGGAACATCAGCTTCATAGTTCCTTGGGGCAACGTTGATTTGGGACGGAGCCAAAATGTGTGATACGCCACAATCACTCGGGCAATATTGAGCAGGTTGACCGGGTTCACCAGGAGGTCCATATGGGCCTTCTTCTCCAACAGTTCCACTACGTCCGACAGGGCCGACAGGTCCAGCAGGGCCCGGTTGTCCAGGCATGCCCGATTCAGCTGATCGCTTACCACGTGGACCAGGCGGACCCTTAGGACCTCGAGGACCACTCGGGCCTTTGGGACCCTTAATACCGATGCCAGCAATGATAGTGTCACCGGAAGGACCAGTCGGACCTTCGGGACCTTTTTCACCCTCAAGGCCAGCTTTTCCAGGATCACCTTGAGGTCCATCGGGGCCAATACCACCAGGAGGACCGCGAGGGCCAGGAGCACCCGGAAAGCCAGTGATGCCGCGTTCGCCTTGAGCACCACGTTGACCAGGCGGTCCACCAGGACAGATGACACATGCCAATTCTTCCGACACATCCAATTGAACATCATAGCCGTCGTCACCGGCTTGGCCAGGACGGCCCGATTCGCCGGGAATTCCATCAATGCCGGGATCGCCAGAGGGTCCAGGCATGCCCGGAGGGCAAGACAGCGCGAAACAGCCTTGACAAATACTGCCAGCCCATGCTTGACGTTTGCGCAGTGAAAAGAACTGTACTTTCGGAATTTTAGTTTCGACGGAGGGAGCTTCTTGGCCCAGGGTCATCATCTTGGACCAGACTTCATCACTGCTTTCCTGAAAATGGGACAAAATTGTAAATGCTACAGTTTATGAGACACAGAACTCACTTTAAATTGAAATGACATCTCCTCAATATCCGATTTCGTTGTAGCAGTCCTCAGAAGCAGCAACGGCACGAAGACGATGAGTCCGAGGACACAGACAGTGCTTGCGGCAAAGCCGATTTGGGCAATGCGCATCGTCATTGACGACGACGTCTTTTCGTCCATCTTCGCTGAGACGAATAAACTTGATTCAACCTTAACGGTCAACCAATATATATGCCGTCTGAATCTTGGTATTCAGAAACGCCCCTAACGTCCTAGAATTTTCAATTAGCGCACAATGATTCTCTCTTCATCCCTTTTTATCCCGGAAAAATAGTCAATCCCGATTAGGAATTTGGTTTTTTTACCACTGATCTGATCATTTTGACATTTAGCTTCAAAAAAGACAGAAAAAACTTGGTCAAGGTCAGGTTGCCGCTGGCATTGACAATGAGTTGCGCACGATTTTTCAGGATGGAATGATTTGACTTCTACGAATCATTTCCGTTCCATTTGACCGTTTTGTGGAACTTGCATGACCTTACTTAGCCCTGCATGATTGTAATTGGTGCATAACTGTTAAGAATAATGGGTGAGAACATGATTGCAATCAGTGGATAACGAGGCAGCACAACAACAAATATTGGGGAACACTTCGTTGCCCCCAAAGTATGGCAATACCATGTGTTTACTTATTGCTTGTTGATCACAAATAACTGTACAAATGGTTTTCTCGATCAAACAATAATGCACATAAAAGTTTACAGTGAATGCAAAATTAAAATGTCGATTTTAATAATTGGGGAACTTTATTCACTGCTGTTGTGTCGTGACTGCCTACGGCCTGTTCCTTCAGTGCTCGACCACTCACTCGCACGTTTCCTCCGACAATCCTTGGTCGGCCGTAAGCGATCACATGAATGGATTCATCCCCCTTCTAGGCTTTATCGACTGAATGATCTTCTTGGGGACAACGACTGGCATCATGACTATCTGGGAGCCATTGCCGCTGGCGTGTAGTCGGCTTCCAACGAAGAATGCCCTGCGGCACTTGCAACTAACAGCACTGTTTGTTTGTTTTTATATATACAAAACAATTTCAAGTGGGATTGAACTGTTCATTTCAGTCTCCATGCCGAACGTGATCATTACACTGTTCTCGGAGTTTCAAAAAATGCGACACAAATGGAAATTAAAAAGGCTTATTATGCGAAGTCGAAGTTGGTAGGGATTTGTTTATCTTTGAACAAAAATTGTTGATCAAACCAAATTCAATATGTTTTTCAGGTACATCCAGACGCAACAGGATCTTCTGCAGCCTTTTTGGAGTTAAAGAAAGCCTACGACACGCTGAGGCGTCCAGCAGATCGAATAAATTATGATCGTGGTGGTGTTGGACGTGGTCGTCCGGGCAAGATTTATCCGTATCCGGAACATCCGTACGCTAGATATTCGAGAAATGACCCGTATGGCTACAGTTTTGGGTGAGTTCTTGAAACTGCCAACGGTTTTTTATTCAATTTTTTTGAAGCCGTGATTGGTCGTCTGGATGGAGAGCTCACGAGGAAAGCTTCAAAGGCGGTGAAACCGTTGAAGAACGCAATGCTCGTCACTGGCGACGCGTCTGGATGTTTACAGCGGTCGGCTTGGGGATCGTTTTGCTGTATAACCTCGGATACCTGTAAGTTTGTTAAATTTTGAGTTTATTTTGATCAAAATGTTCGCATTTCAGTTTTCAAATTCAACAGGAACGTCGCCGTATTGAACGTCTTATTGCCAAAGATGAAATAGCTCGTTCATTCCTCCGACAGCGTGAATACCGCGACAGATTCAACGATAATGCTGAAGTTGAAAACTTTGGTCGAATGCTCAAGTCCGACATTGAAGATGCTCATCAACGCCGATTGGAAGAGATTCATGCCAAGAATGAATTCGAAATTCGGGATCCAGAACGATGGCTCGACGCAGTCCGTTATCCGAACATAAATTCTACACCGAGGTCGCGACCACCGCCATCGGCCGAGAAACAAAACTAGGAAGATGATGTAAGCATGATTGATTGATTAGCTGTTTGTTGCTACTGTGTAGATAAGCTGATAAGTCAACTGCGAAATGATAGACTAACATTGGGACGGGTTCTATTAGAATAAACATAGTGATTTCCCTTTTCTTGTTTGTTTTGATTTATGGATCCATAATTTCCAACCAACTATTATCTTGAGCATCTTGTTCATTGACTTGACTTAAATTTACTGTTTTTTAAGCAAAATGTCCAAGACTGCCATCATCACAGGAGCGAGCTCCGGTCTCGGCCTTCACATTGCGAAGCGTCTTCTCCGTCTTGGTGGATATAAACTTGTTCTTGGGGCCCGGAATCCGGAAAAGATTACTCGGGCAACCTCTGAAATCAATGCGGAGATTCCGGGACTTGAAAAGGATGTGTTTCAGTTTTGGACAGTAAGTTTTTATTACTTCTTTTATCAGCCCACAGTTTTATGCACTTTCAGTTAGACTTGAATAACCGGGATTCGATAACTGCCTTCGCATCCCGCTTCAAAACTGATATTCCGACGGGTTTGGATCTTCTAATCAACAATGGTGGCGTTATGGGTGCTCCACATGAGCTCGCTGCCGACGGCATCGAACTTCATTTCGACACAAATTACCTGGGCCATTACATTTTGACGGACGCGTTGCTTGATTGCCTGAACGAAAATGCCCGTATTCTACTTATTTCAAGTGGTTTTTATAAAAACGTAAGATCATTATCACTTAATTGGGCAAATAATGAAATTTTCACAGGCGGACGGCATTCCAAGCCTTTCTGAACTGACTTCTCTTCCCGCCATCAAAAAATTCAAACCCAATCAACTGTACTCATTGTCCAAGCTTGCTAACTGTCTTCACGCTGTTGAACTTAATGCAAAGCTTCAATCCGACGACAGTAACCCTCGCCTAAAGACAGTCAAAGTTTTTGCCATTCGTCCAGGATTTGTTCGTGGCACCGAACTTGGACGCCATGTCAACGTCGTCTTGCGAACACTGGCATCACCGATTATTTGGGCTGTTTCAAAAGATATCGAAGCAGTAAGCCTTTTTTTATTTGTCAGCTGCCGAAAAATATATAAAAACTGATTCTAGGGCACCGATACAATGTTCCACTGCGCAACCGCACCGATAGAATCGCTTGAATCCGGGAAACTTTACGCTGACAAACAACTTGAAGAATACGCTCCGAATGTGACCCCGGATGCGGTGGAGCAGCTACGTTCGCTAACGAAAGAACTGTTGAAGACTTCAACAGCTTCAGCGGGAACAGATTAGTCGATGAGAAAGAAGATCAACTTATATATAGCGATTTGATATTTTTCCTGGTATGAAAAATGACACTAAATAAAATGTATTTGAGTTTAACTTGTGGCTAAGTAGCATTATAGTGTTATACGAAAGTGACGAGAAGTTTACGTGGTTTACAAATATGGTTTTGGAAAAAAGAGCATTCTTCATACTGAGTGAGCAAAGCGAACAGAAATGTGCACGCATGCTGCGAATGTGAGCGGGAATTGTCCGCTTTTGGATCCGCCAAAGCCTTCCGAGCTGTGTTTGAAAAATACAGCCTTCCGTGAAAACCGAATCTTTTCACCATGTCTAAAGCCCCTCGTCCTTCTGAAAGCCGACCGACGGATTGGCTAGACAACGTCGAGAACATCCGTCCTTCCCGCGCCGGTCATATTTGTGGCTAAGTAGCATTATAGTGTTATACGAAAGTGACGAGAAGTTTACGTGGTTTACAAATATGGTTTTGGAAAAAAGAGCATTCTTCATACTGAGTGAGCAAAGCGAACAGAAATGTGCACGCATGCTGCGAATGTGAGCGGGAATTGTCCGCTTTTGGATCCGTCGAAGCCTTTCGAGCTGCGTTTTGAAAAATTCAGCCTTCCGTCAAAACCGAATCTTTTCACCATGTCTAAAGCCCCTCGTCCTTCTGAAAGCCGACCGACAGATTGGCTAGACAACGTCGAGAATATCCGTCCTTCCCGCGCCGGTCATACTGCTGCAGCTGTCATTGCCGCCGGCAACGCCAACCATGAACGCGTTATCACCGTTGAAGCCGCTCAAGCCAAGTTTAAAGAGACGTTTGATCTTGCCGACACGACTAAGGACCCTCTCGAGATGATGATGATCTACTTCCGGTGGTTCCATGACACATTTCCCGCGTATCGGGCAGACGTTCTCCAGCCGATGCTGTATCAAGTTCTCACACGTTATGGAACTCTCCCCCGGTACAAGAACGACGACCGCATCATGAAGTTGTGGCTTGAGATGGCAGACAACTTCCCTGAACGTGGATTTGCTGTGATGGAACTGGCCTTTACGAGGGGTTCATGCCGAGGAATCGCAAAGTTTTTCATTGCTTGGGCGAGGATGTATGAATATGCTGGTACGCTTTGATGCTTTTATATATTTTGTTATAATGTACTGGTTTCAGATCAGTACAATCGTGCTAAGGACATCTTATCACTTGGAATTGAAAGCCATGCGACACCATTGCCTGACTTGCATGCCGCAATGGATGCCCTCGAAGTTCGTCAAATGGTCCGAATCGCGCAACGAGATGCTGCTGGCCTCGAAGACGACGAAGATGAGGAGATTGAACACGACGCTGATTGTGGCCGACAAGCCTTTGCCAGTATTTCAATCATCCATGAAGATGAAAAACGGTTCCGGGCCCCCGTTAACCGCGGTCGTTGTGGAAGCTTCACCGAAACGCCTCGAATGCCGATTCCCATGCCATCAAACGCGACCCCGGCCACAGGTAATGGATTCACTGCTTACACCGATGGAATGGCAACGCCAGCGTTCAGTCGCAAAAAGAATCCTGCCCCAAGCAATGACAACAATGATTTTGAGCTATTTTCCGAAGAAGCGGAAAGCACTCCACGCCTTGAAGACGATCCTGATTACATGGTAAGGTTGAATGAAACTATCAGACATTCTGTACACTTATTTTGATACTTTCAGTCGATATTTGGCTTCCACTACATGAAGGAACGACCAAAGATGCGTATTTCTGTCGTCGAAAACGTTTTGCCTCACAAGCAGCTCGGCGAAAATGGCCCGATTACGAAGCTCCAGAGAAACGACGATGACCTTCCCAGCTTTGAAGTCTACGTGGAAACAACGAAGCCAAAGCTCAAATTTGCTGTTCGTAAAGAAATTGCTATGGGACTGTCTATGGAAGAAAACATGCTCAAAATTCTGGAGACCAAGTTTGCCGCCGAACAGGCAGTTCATTGAATCGAATAGTAGTATGTATTATACGATTTGGTTTCTCATTAAATTTCATGTGGTTTTTACATAAACTTGATATTCACACTAAGAATACTGATTTGGGCGTTCGCTATCATTCTAAGCCATCACACTGTTGTCAATAATGGTTTTACTATTAACTGACAAACCCATTAAACAAAGCAACCATCTTGCTTATTGTTTATTGTTTAAAACTACATAGCAGAAAGTACAATTTTGTCTACGAAAAAATATGAGAGATAGTTCACCGTTACGGTAGTTATTAATATATCTGATGAGTAAATATCTTTGAAAACTGTATGAACTGCTTCGTCGTAAGCGTAGTATAGAGTTACTCAACGATATTAGCCAGGAAGATAATGCAAACCTCGCGAGCCTTGCCAGCCGACGACAGAGCCCAGTTCACTTGAACACCATCCACAATAGGGTAGGTATCGGCAATAGTGACCGATTGACTGTACCAATAAGTTTCGCCCGACGTCAAGGGGCATGTCAGGTTGCCAGCCGCACAGGCATCATCAGCGCCGAGCTCAAAGTTGGAGAAGGCACTGCCACCGGCCATTTTGCTACGGACCGACGCCGTCAAGCTCGGCACTCCGGTAGTGGCTTCGAATTCGATCTGGATGACGGGTTTTTGGCCACGCTTGAATACAGCATGATCGTCAGCGATTTCACCATTTTCGATCCGAACCGCCTTGATAGGATAGACAGATTTACAATTCTTGTAGTTCAGTGGCACAAAGGCGGCTGCGGCAATCGTCAGAATAACTGCCAAAACACAGAAAATAGACAAAGTTTGGTTCGACATATCGGCTGCGATCGCGTTCGAGACACTGATGAACGGCGGATCGACTTGGTCGAATTGGTATCGATGGGCTGTTTCAGTCGGGGGCTTAATGACAGCTGCAGCTGATTAATCGTGTCTTTGAAATGGGGGACAGTTGCTTACATGTTTAACGTCTGAACTTAGCCGAGCGTTTAGAGCAAAGGTTGTCAAAGTTTGTTTGATTCACTAATGATGTGTTGAAAAACGTTAACGTAGGAACACATAAAAATAGACATAATGGATTGGTAAACGACTCGAAATTTGCCGATAACAATGTGTTACAATCATTGTGAGCTTAATGAACGTGTTATTGTCTGTCTGTTTTGATTTTTACATTTTATGTGAAATGTAAAATTAGAAATGTGTTCGTAGATGAAGGCTTTTTCCCCCTTCATTCACTCTGTCATCCCGATGACACGACTTTACCTCACTGCCCATAACTCTTTACACAATGAAGGCAGTCACCGTGTGTCAATTGTGTCATGCCATGACGTCGCTCGTGGTTTATTTTTCGGAGTAAATTAAATAGTTTTCAGTAACAAAACCATCACCAATTACACCGATTTGCGTATGCGTGGCACGCGCAATGCTCTGTAATTGAGCCATTCAGCGTGGCGACGATCGTTTGCGACAGTCGATCCCTGCGCAGACGACAACATTTGCTTTTCTCAATGCCCTTTCAAAATAGTTTTGATGTGTTGAAACTAATCATACGCAATTATAGGGAGTTCTGTACCCTGCAAAATGTGATGGAGCAAGGACGTTTTTCTTCAAAGTGGGCAAGATTTTTGAGAAATGGAAGATGATTCAAATGGTGTTTTCCGTGAAAATAATATGAAATATTAGGTACAGTGTGTCGATAAACATTGCCATATGCTATTGACGACAGTTTATATAGGGCACTTAACGAGAGTTTCCACCTGTTTATTCCCGAAAATATGACCGTAAATGGTGTTAGTGTCATCATTACGGTTGATCCCGCAACAAAATGTCACTTGCGTCGGTGACTTCCTGCTGGCATCGGAGTTTGTTGTCTCGCGAGAGTTGGGGCATGCCACCGGCTGCCAGTCTATTGTAATTAGGCTTGCGCAATGTTTGCACTACGCAGTTTGATCTACACGCCTGATAGTGGGTATTGGATGGCAAGCGACACCTGTTGGGACGCGCGAGCAAAGGTTGGGGCCATGCTTCAGATGGCGGACAGGTGAAGACTGTAAAGGCATTTATTGGCATGGATTCATGAATCATTCCATAAAAAAGACTATCACCCTTAACTTTTACTGACGATTGTCCAAGGCATGCCGTTTTCACCAATTAGTGTAGCATTGCGTGTGTAAGAATACTAATCACTCCGGCGGCGTCTCTCTGCGGTTTTTTCAAAGCCCTTCTGGTGACAACCACTTGCTTGATTGACATTGTTTCCATGTGCATCACAAACTCGAATCAACTATGCAATTAGCTTCCAATTGGCTCTTATCGCCGCCGGATTAGCCGAAAAGAATAACTTCCTGCCATTGTCGTTGTTGCGCAGACGCCGTGGCATGACAGTTTAGCGCACTTTTGAGGGGATCACAATGACATGCTGAGCAATGGTTGCCGGACATGAATACCCGTAATTGACATTGAGTATACATACTGGAAAATTGTGAAGGTTAATCTTTGTGTGATTTCATTGTTCGTGTTGCGCTGGCGAAGGGCACTCACCGGAAGGACGATATTGACTCCATCCCTACATAATGGCGTATCGATGGTCTATTGTTCTTACTAATATGCTTATACGGGAAAAAGTGTTTTGAAAAGGACCCTCGAAACATAGTAGTCTCATGAACACTTTCATCCTAATTGGATGAAACCAATCGCTTCCGCAAACCTGTCGCCATATGGCGCTGCCGTTCTATTGCATGACACCACATCCCGCGCGAAAAACAATAAAGGACCTTTTTATTCATTCATTTTTATTTCATTAAGCCAGTTACTTCATTAATTAGCTGCCGTTAGAGTATGGCTTGGCCTTGTCCTTCCATCATGATACACTGGAGGGCGACATGTGTTGCCCCTTGCAAATGGCACCCGTGTGGTTATTACAGAATGATAAGAGATCAGATTTCATTTTGTTCGTTAAACTTTACAATAAACAAAGACATACAATGGTTAATGGTTTAGGTTTTAACTTATCTGTGGACACAATCATTTGAAATACATAAAAACGAAAATGACAAGGTTTTCAGCGGCAATGATCAAATCAAAAAATGGAGGAAGAGGGACAAGCCTATGAATAATGAATGATTTGCAAATTACTCAGTGGCTGGAGGTGTCGGACTTTCACGCTTGGGTTGATCCTCATCGGGTTTCGAAATGGTACTTGGAGACGGACTTGCCCCGGAAACGTGGCCCTCATCAGAGGATGTTGAATGTGATCCTTCTTCAGTGGGTTCTGGCTTGCTTGGACTTAGCTCCGAAGCCTTTGTCGTAGACGCTGTTGTTTCGGAGGGCATCATACCCATGGGGAAGGGCATTCCCGGGGGGAATCCTGGCGGCATCATGCCAACGGGGAACGAACCCGGCGGAAAAACCATCGGAAATCCAGGTCCTTGAGGCATCTGATTATTGCTCGGCATACTTGTCGGCACAATGCCCGCCTGATAAAGTCGTTGTTGAGCCATTACACTGTTAGCCAGATACTGTGACCAATAAGGAGTTCGAAGAAGGTTTTGGACGGCTGCCATGTTGCTCGCTTCCTGCAGGAGATCGGCACCAACAACGGCTTGACGCTTCCATTTCGTCCTGAAATGAGTAACTTTTAGTATTGAAACGACTACTGTGTCTACCGTATTCGCTATTGTGCAACTTGGTAACTTGCTCAAAGACGCCCTAATTTCTATCCCCGCCAAAAGCGTAATTAGTCAAGAATGCGCCGAAACAAAAGCCCCGAGGCCTCTTTCTTCTCCAGTGACATAAAACATGCAAAAAAAGAAGTCAACCGCCGACAGCAACAAATTGACCCTCGGTTGGCGGTTGCAAGGGCAAGGCGCTATCCGTCGGGTTCATCGCGTGTCTAATGATCGACAATTACTCGGAGCGCTGTCCAAAATTAATCCGCGACAATACGGGCGGCCTCGGTTTCCACCAAAAACGCAAGCTTCTCCAATTTCAATTAAGTGCCGTCATTGGGAAGGCCGCGGATAACGAGCTAGATTATGACACTAACGCTACGAACAAGCGATTACAGTAATTTGTGCGTGCATGGAGATACTGTAGATGCGTTTAAAAACTAAAAACGTTTTCTTACCTTCTGTTTTGGTACCACGTTTTGACTTGGGTGTCGGTGAGGCCCATGCGATGCGCTAAATCTACACGATCCTGGACGCTGAGATACTTTTGACGTTCGAACGTGTTTTCCAACTCTTGTAACTGCTTATCGGTGAAAATAGTTCTTGCTTTGCGTGGCTTTTTTCCATGCATGGGACCACCAGATCGGGATGCGCTGGAGCAGTCCGATCCCCGATCACCATGGATATTCGGTGTGCCGGCGGAGGAACTACGTGAAGATTGGTCGCCATCACAGTCATCCAACAAGGAATCTAAAACAGTACTTTTGTTTCCAGTAACTTTTCAAAATCCCCAAAAGTGCAAATTGAGCACCCTGCAATCATCCAACTTTAACTGTGTTTGTTTTACTGTCCCTCTCCGACGACCGATTAGCCCCGTAGCCCCGAGGCGGATGATGACTCCACTTTGCGAGCGTCACCAACCACGACGAATCAAATTCACACTCCGCAAAGGGAGAGGAAAGCGAGCCATAGCAAATTCGAAAATGGCACCACTCTGCTGTGTTTTCCGGAAACAAAACAGTCGGTCCGTGATTTGACATTACCGAAACTCGACACTCCCCCCTCAGGAATACCGCGGACCGCTTTTAACTACGTAATGGAATTTGCAAAAAGCCCTCTCAGCCGCAAATAATCAGTGTTATTTTGGAATGGTGATGGACTACATACGCGTGCGCATCCGGAGATGCCAATTTGACTCGCTTTGTGTGATCGCTCAAGTGAGAGGGATTGAGGAGTAAATTGTAAGGCGTCCAGGCAGAGGAACACAATCATGAAGTATTTTAATGGATTTGGAAAAATGCGTACTTTCAATGTCGACGCAAAGGGTCGTCGACGCCATCGTTCAAAAAAAGAGAAGGTTGTTATTGGCCAATTTTCGACCGACTAAAAGGGGTTTTAAAAGTTACTGTAGCCGCCACGGGGCGTTGAAATGACCTACGTTATTAAAAATGGAAACTTTTTTCCTATCTAATGAAAGCCTTTAATGGAACACTAACTTGTTGCCAGATGGACAACAAATTGCTGTCACCTGTCATCCCCGCAGTCAGGCAACCACTTCCTTTCCCAGTTAAAAAAGCGCTGTCAGATTCACACAGCCGTGAAATTTACCCAAGCGATGGCGCCTGCGCATCCTCGCCCTGTAATTTTTGCCTCTCCATCCGGCTGCCTGCCAGCCTCGGGACGATCGGCACGCCATGTGGATGCAGTCATGAAAACAAGGTTGCTGGAAACCATGTGTCGATTAGACGAAGCGGGTCTATCAACAGGTTGATCAGGAACGTTCCCCCCTCAAAAAGCTGTCACAACAATAATAGCAATTAAATGGAGCCATTATGAATGAAAGAAATAATGTGTGTCAAAATAGCTGGAGGCAATCGAGCACCGAAAAAAAAACATTCTTTCATCATAACATTGCGTGTTTTTAACGCCATAATAAAACATGCAAAGGTTGAACTATGTTTTGACTAAATTTCCGGCTTGACCCCACATACCGTAGTCGACAATTGATAGTCTTTTCGTTTTGTAATTAAAACTAATAATGCCCCTATACGGCGTATTCATTTATTGCCTATTATGTCGTTCCATCGGATAAGGGATGAATACGATCGCCTCGCCAAAACCACACTTTTGTGTCTACAAAGGAAGTGCGCGCCACGCGCCAAGTGTGCAGTTTTTCAATTTCTGTCGTTCAAGTGGAAAATTACCGTCGGTCGAGCGTCGTCCGAAAAGTCGAAATTAGTCAGATTTTGGTAAAAAGGCAGCACAACCTTCGGATGCGTGGGGCTTATTAGTACGCGCTTAAATTGGATTGACACGGATTAAGTCGCCCTTGGATTCGGATCTCTTCACTCTCAATGACACGCCGGATATGAACATGACACTATGTGGCTGACCGATTGCTTGCGCTCAGCAGTAAAAACAGTTAATCCAATGAGTAGGGACATTGACTCGTCGGATAGGTTAGGTAGGGCAATTGTCACGGGGCTTCCGGACCACAATTGGTTCGGCCGGATTAACACTTTGCGGTCAAAAGTTGGATGATTTCCATGGACATGGATGGGACATGTGCTCGAGCAGATGGCACCATCCGATAAGTGACAAAAAATGAATGAACTTACCGTTTTCCACGCTTGAATTGGCGCGATCACTGGCTGAGGTATTGCCTCCTGGGGTCATAAGCATCGAATGGGGCATCATGCCACCGGCATTTTGGCCAAAAGCACCCATCATCTGAGCAAGAGCAGCGGCAGCCGCGGATTGGGATGCACCGGGGTCCGACTTGGACGAATCGAGAAGGTCGTGGATTTTGAAGGAAGAAGATGATGAGGTAGGAGTTGAAGCTGGTTGAGGGACACTGTTAGCGGCTTTTTGAGCGGCAGCCGCTTGCTGTTGAAACATACTAAGCGCTGCGGGATCGTAGAAGAGCGGGATGAACGCCCGAGGGTCAATCATGGCGTTCATGTGGGGCGAGATTCGAGATTCTGAAAATAATTTGACTCAGAATGTGATTTGAGAAAAGCAATTCAGCAGTTCACGGCACAAACATGTCAGAATAGGTATAACAATCAGTAAAATGCCCAAATTAAGGAAATATTAAATAGAGTCGCTTAACCCATACTCAATGCCACCCGAGTGACAGAAGCCAATTGTCACTCCGGCGGAGTCAGAGGCAGGAGCGAACCCATTTGCTCCAATGCCGACGCTCGTCAACCACTTTGCGCCACCCAAGCCACGCCTCTCAAAAGAGACGATTGGACTGAAAATTGGCGAAGGCGACGAGCAAATGGCCGATAAAAGCAGAAGAGAGCCTCCCTAATGTCAGATGAACAACACTATATCGGAAATACTGAAGCGATGGGCGGAGCCGGCGGAAGTCCGATGCCAGCCTAACTTGGCGTAATGTCATGGAATGAGGGAGACCCAAGACTTCCGGGACTAGATAGAAAGGGTTTGGCCGATAATTAATTGCCCTTCCATTGTGGCAAATGAAAAGATTTCAAGAGATACTACACTTTTGAAGTTTGTTAAGGCTTCAATAGCCCAGAATCAGAAAGTGAAAGATGAAATAGGGCTGTTTGGAAAAGGCGACGAAACCAAGCCGACTAATGACACCCGAGTTAGAAGAACAGAATACTGTAAACCGCGCAGAGTTATCGTCAATCGGCAAAAGTGAAATTAAAACCACCTCAAAGCTGGTTTCAGGTTGTGAAAAAACGGTGCGCGCAGAAGGTACATTATCGCTGCAAAATGGGTATACTCGTTGAAGAAACAAGAATATAGGTGTCGGAAATGGACATGTGGTTATGTCGGCACACATGGTGTTGCCGACAGCCAATGGACATGAAAAAGGGTTTGTTTCTACAAAGGTGGATGGATAATGTGAACAAAGAACCAGGACTTAGAAAGGAGTGATAGTTTCCTAGGGACAAACTGTAAAACTGTGGCATTGAAATAAACGGACATTAGAACCCTGCAAATACGATACTCCATTTACCAGACGCATTCAATTCACCATTTTGAAAACGCTCACTAAAACTCTGTTCCACGCGAAAACGCAAAATTGATCAAAGTAACCTTGAAAAACAAAAGCCAATTCTGAAAGTACATCAAATCGGTGACGACACAAAAAGCGATACATTGCCGCATTTAATTCACCTCATCAATGGGACTGAATGCGCATCAATCTGTCCATGGATCATGATGTACATGGAGCTTGCCCACCCATCCACTTCCGGAAACAGGCTCGATTGAGTGCGTGTAAAAACAGCACGATCGTAATTGATACCTATTGGCAGGGCTTGATTCACCTCGCGCACAGACACAGTAACTGCGCGAGGCCGTCGCGGTCGAAGGACAATAATGTCTGTAGAGGTCGGATGAATGGCTATCCCATGCTTCGGGGTACATAAGCACCATGTTCTTCACACCTTGTTAGCAAGGTGTTAGAAACACTTACCATTTCCGGGAAACTAGCTTTCAGGGATGGATCGGTAACCTGCGATGGCCTTACCCTCTCAAGTGCGACATTAGGTTTCTATTAAATTTAATCAAGCTAATTCAATGTAAACATGCGAAAGTGTTGCGTTGGGAAGGGTGAACTTCAATATGTTTCATGTGCTTCGGCATTCACAACAGCTTCACGAAGTCACAGTAGCTCCATGACATCCTGGTCGCTAAGTGTTACTTACAGCAAAGTTAGTCGGCGCCGCGCCAGCAGCAATGTTGTGCATTAGCCCGATTGAAGTGAATTAAATCATTGAGTGCAAAATAACGAAAACGACCAAGCTGCCTAAAGCTTCTCTGGATATTCAGTCAGGGGCAATCTCTATCTATTTCAATGCATTCAGCTCTCCGACGCAAATTACACCAATCGACTATGAGCTGCATGTCGAAGGCGAGAAGATTCACACTGTTCATTTGCTAACTAATTAAATGGTGTTACCGTATAAAAAGTCTGATTTAATTTGAGGATTGCAATGTCACGACAAACTATGATGGTTTTACGATAGACAAAGTGCCCAATTTAAAATGCAACCAAAAAACAAGCCAATCTGGAAACGACGTGTTGTCAATTGTCTCACAGGCTCGGAGAAAAGTTTTGCCTACTAAGTTGTCGTTTTTATCTTTGCATAATGGTGCCAATTCCTATTGAATCGTTTTGTTATGCATTTCGAAATTGAGAAGGGGGAATAAACTGCTATTAGGAAGTGTGTGACTTGTAAATTGTGTCCACTACACCGTACAAGTATGTAATAAGTTGCCTAGCTTACCTGTAGGGCGGATTCACGGGCTCACGACATGGGAACCATGTGTGGAAGTGCGCACGGGAATGTTCAGCAGGAGTAGGTGAACTGAATTACTGTACTTTAAAATTAATTTACAGGTGAGGGAGTTATAAAAAGTGCCGTCAACAGCGTCTTTGAAGACTGCTTGCGTTGACGCACTTACAACCACTTGAAAACAGTGCCGATTTTCGCCTTTTATTGCGCCAACGACACTTCAGCTAAATACACATTCTTGAATTGTGACAATAGGTAACTCTCCAATCGGAACTGTAAAACGCGCTACGAAAAGCATTGAAAGAAAGTAAACCAGTTGAATTATAGCTGTGACGCGAACCCCCCGTTATGGCACCCTCTTCACCTGGATGGCACGAGTCGACTAGCTCTTTGCGCAAGAACAGGTAGCTCAACAAAGTTATAGTTGATTTATGCGGTGTCCGCTGCGGGAGGGCCGTCGCCGCCAAAGCCAAAGGTAATCGGTGATGAACTTTGCCGCCTTTGCGCATCCGGATCCACACCGATGAGAGACAAAGACGACATCCATGACCGGGCAAGTGCGGTCAGTTCCGACACAGTTCCTTTTGTTTTTGCTACAAGGACGGAAGTGAAAGTGTAAAGGCACTTCATCGACGGCACACTGCCCAACTGGTGGGAACAGTATTTCAAATTGCACTGATTACAGCCACTTTTTCATAGTTGAGCGACTGACTGGGTGGTTGAAACCGTTTACGAGGTTGGGAGTCTTCGTTTTTTCTTGGGGCTCCCATCCGTGGATGTTCCATGCGAAAAGACAATGAACACGGGGTGGTCAAAGTTTTTTAGGCCCTTTTTATGGGGATTATTTTCCATCAGGTGTGAAAGGGAAAATGAGCCACCGTGGGAAGTGATTTCATTGTTATAAAAAGCGGTTAATGAAGGCAACATCCCTCATCGGAAATCGGAATTACTGTAACTCTGCGCATTAAAAACTATAATTTTTGTTGACCTTTGGTAATCTACGCTCATGAGGGCTCTGCTTATCCGCTTTTGCACCCAAACAAAAGCCTAATTTGTAAATTACCGCGGTTGTGTTTGGCCGTTGATTGACTGAACGATCGCAGGAATCACACAAGCGTATACTGAATGCGCGTAGTGCCATCCATGAAGGTAATGACAATGACTAATTATGGGCTCAGGTAACAAGCGTTGCCGACTTCCGTTGATCCAGCGGAGCTTCTTCTTTCTCGCGAACCATGTCCGATCCGATTTTAAGAGGACTGAATAGCATTGTCGCCGACCTGTTAATCCGGCAAAGCTAACAGGTGAAAAATTAAGGTCATATTTCAAAGGTTCTGTGGCACGGATTTGGTCGTTGCGTAATTCTTTGAACATTGGCGAAGACAAAGGGAACGTTATTAATTGAAGCTTGACCTTATTAACGGACACGGATTGAAGCAAAATAACTTTGTGGCAGCATTTATTAGACCCCCCAATACGGTAATGATCTCAACTCGACTCGAGTCACATTTTCCCATATACTCGACGTGTGCGCTGCTTCCGGCAATGTTTCTCATGGTATGGCTAGCACACTCAACAGTTCACAGATGTTCACCCATGCCTTCCTCATTGGGATCGTAGATTTTTATTCACTTATAGGTGCCATTTTGACACTTTCAATAATTGTCCTGGAAGATGGTCATTTTCAAATCACTAATGAATACACATGTTTTCAGGGACACACTTGTGTTTCCGATGAACTTTTCATTATTGGTTTTTGCCTCTTATTCCCACACATCCATGCATGGGATGATTGACTCATTTCTCGTCTTCAAAAAGTGCCGATGGCCTTGTCTCGTCGTTAATTTGCCACGGCGATCTGAAGGCAATTGACTTTCATTGCCGCGAAACAAAGCGCAAACAAATTAATTCACATTTAAAGAACACCGACATTGTGAAGGAGTTTGAAGGGTAAGACAGAAGTTGTCAGGGCCGGACGCAGGGTTCGCAAAAGGGTATAGCAGAACCACCAAGTTTCGAAAAAATCGTAAGGGGGGACCCTTACCACTTTTTTCCAAAAACTATTTGGACGATTTTTGGATGATCCTAAGGGGGGACCAAAGGGGAGAATTTCTTGAACTGTTCAAAAAGGGCAAAATGCCAATGGTCCCCCCTTACTAGATGTTGATCGATCACTAAAATCTGCTACCCTAGCAGCTACTCCTGCTTCCCTAGCAGGAATTTTACCATAGCGTGCTATGGCTTGCTATACCCTGCGTCCGGCCCTGGAAGTTGTCCACAAATTTTCGCACCACTGATCATGGGGGAGACGGTATGAAAGCAAAGCTACAGTACTCTTTTAAAAGGAGTCCGTTACAACAGTAGTTACCTTTCGCAAAACACTCGATTCTGTCGTGTCAATGTCAATTCGTCAATTATGCGCCAAAATGGCGAGTTTGGAGCGCGCAACGGTTCACTGCGCCCAGCTCGCGACTATTGTCTTCCCGTGCTGGGCCTCGGGCCTAGTCAGCCAAGTATATCATTATCGCTAGTAATACACACTCTGGGAGGAGGCCAATACCAATGATGCCACGGTTCTCAACATTGTTCGTTGACTTTGGCGTCGTAAATGCCAACTTTAGATTGTCCTGATTCCCGTCGTTTTTGTTGCAAGTCTCGACTAATGGGTATTGTCTTTTTGGTCGTCTGACCCCAAACAATGCTCGTTAAAGAAACGATGTATCAATGGCTAGGGCAGTCATGCAAAAAAGGTGTCTAAATATGTCTTAAGGGATGCTTTGACGGATACGTGCTCAGATAGAGTTTGTTTTGTAGGTGTGGTGAATGTAAGACCGAAATATTATACTCTCTGTTATCAAACAAAGTGTGCAACAATTACAAAAAATGTTTAAAATTATGCTTTTCATTTGTGTCATTACTGTAAGCTTTACATTACGACCTCACGCTAACCTAACACAACTGGACAACTGGGCCCTCACGAAAGACACGTGTATTTATACATCGGCACTGATAGAGGCGCTGACAATGCACGGCAGAGATGGGTGGCACCAGGCAACGAGAGAGGGCATCTCTCGTTGGACTGGGAATAACGCGTCCTCAATGAGAGGGTTCAAAATATTCACCACATACTATAACCGTTTAATCTAAAATACAATCAATTTCTATTACGGAACTTTTGGTCTACGTCATTGTAAAGCATATTGTGCAAAATCATGGCAATGTTGTTAAGGAAATTGTTTCTTTTTTGCAGATGATTATTTCTGCACAGTCGACGACGGTTCAAATGTATAACATGTTTGAGTTCTCATATTTTTGGAAATGTGCCATAACACTGCTCCTTCTACCTGTAACTTGAATAATACTTACTATATCTTCCTGTTGTATGTTTGGATTTCAAATTTTCGTTATAGTTTTCACTATCATTTGTTTGTTTTGTTTTCTTTGTTAGTTCCTTTCTTCGTTTGAATCTATCAATGGTCAACATTTAATTTCAAAAGAATATGCTTTTAAAGAACGGATCCCTGATTTTCTTCTACCAAATGATGAGCAAACACAGATCGATGGATCAACGAAAAACACAAAGGGAACTATCATAAAACCCCCCGTTCTCAATTCATTCATTGGGCATCCTTGCAAAAAAAAGTTTTCACCACAAATACTGTTAACAAAAAGCGTTTCATGTGAAAAAAGTTGGGTTTACAAGAATGGTCATCATCATGACCGTTGATCGTAGTTAGACATTGACGAATATAATGCTTTTATGCAATACATAACATAAAACAATAATTTTCAATAACAAAAAATGAATGCAAAGAATATTGCTAATGCATACGATGTTCTCAAAGTGCAGAAAGTTGAATCGGTTATCAAAATTTGACTGCTGTCTACAAAAACAGCAGAAACTATAATCATGACATCAAGGTTATTTCCTAAACCATTAATCATCGGAAGTTTATAACGGTCACGTGAATCAATCCACCCGCGCAATGAATCAATGACCGGTTCTTCTTAACTGCATAATTAGTTTTGGATCTATCACTGTTGAAGCTTTTTGGCGATGTAGCGTCTACCACTAACAATCAGATAAGGGACATGCGCAGTAAGATTGTAAAACGACAGTATTGTGGCTATTGTAACTGCATTTAAGCGGGTTTTAACAAGTAAACTAAAAACGTGGGAACACGGTGATTCTCAAATACAAAGGTCATGCGATAGTTTTGGTGATGTAACCCGTAGATATAGCGAAAAAAGGTGCATGATAAGGAGACTTCCACCTACACTGTTAATGACATATTTGGCGAAGGCGGATAAAAATAGTATGGGGAAAGCGTTTTCGGAGAGTACTAGGCAGGTGTAGTCTGTTTGTTTGGGGTTAGAGGGTTTAGAAAACATTACACAAAGGTGGACAAGGCAACGGGTTTGATGACGGTCCGATGTGTGGTGATCATTGAATCTCAAACTAGAATCGCTAGCCGTGAAAGTGCAATTAAGGGACAATCTGGAAAGTGAGAAAGCAATCAGTGACGTAACTTAAGTTGGAGAAAATAACGCAAGCTGTATGAGTCTCCATGCCCGTGATTTTGACAAATCTGAGATTATTCCACCCGTCAAAAACAACAATAACCCTTTTCGTCTAAATTTAACATTTAGTAAACATTCAAGTGCGCACGTCGCCGATCCCCCTTGATAGACTTCCACCGCAATGGGCAGCCACCACCATTCCTAGCGTTATTTACACGATTTTTCAACTTTCTTTAGAATATGCCTAAGGATAGGTGGGGGCGCCCCCGTTGCCTTTTGTACTTCAGTCTATTGCAATTCCAAAAGTTCAATCCATTCGGTTTTCCACATGGGCGGTTGCCAAATGGAGACCCCTTTCCTACTCTCTATGATCTTTTCATTCATTGCATCCAAATTTCATATGCCAGATCATTCTCGATCACAGTTCGATCATAATAACGTTTGTTGTGAGTCTGTGATGTAATGCATGCAGTAGTTTCCCATGACGTTTTTCACCCCCTGCGCGACTGTCTGTTCTGTGGAACGACTTTGGTATTTGATAAACGTGTGGTGGTTCTCATGACCGTGACCTTTGTCACCTTTTTTCATCATTATCAGTAGTATTGAATGAAAATAGTCCATCAAAAACGTTAAGTTGCAACTTTCCAACTTAGTCATCGAGAGAGTCGAAAAAACGGGTTTTAATTTATTGTGGTGCGGTTCTCTGTATACTTCAAGCCTTTAGGAGTATATGCAAAATTTTTTCCATTGATAGGTACACTTATTCTCGTTTTTTGAAACCACCGAGAAGCATATTCGGGTTTAATTGCGCGATAAACCTCTTTGAAAGTGGAAGAGGTAGACGGCAATTTCTGAGAAAGAGCATTCGATAAACTGTGGAACGTTTGATTTTTGTGGAAACATAAATTAAGAATAGAATGCCTTTTAGAATCGGGAGAGCAATTATCACAGACAAGGTCATTGTGAACTTTGTAACACTTCCGCATGGTGGGAATCGCTGCAAAGTGACTATTACTCCAATTTGCAGCAATTTATTTCCGGAATCCCTCCGATTTCACTCTAGTCCAAAACGGCCATTCTACTGAAGCGCTGGAAGAGGTCTTCGTCGGGTTTATTGTCAGAAATCAGTCAGCCGTTTGTCGCCTGCTCCTGCTCCTCCCGCTCCAGCATCATCCCCCGCCTTCGTGAAAAAAAGGGGGGAGACCATACCTACGATCACATCACACTGATCGTCAGCCATCCCAGTCACCCTCCCTTTTTTTCGCTCAGAAACCGCATATAAAGACATCCGCCTCCCCGTGGAACCATTTCTATCTTTTCATTTTCGTGCTTGCTCGGCGTTGTTGCTGCTACTGGCTGATACGGGCACTCCAGACTTTATTGTCTTGGTCTCGCAGCGAAATTACTGCGTTCTCTTGATATTGGTTTAATATTCGTCGCATCAACGGTAAACGGCATTGCATCAAAACACTCAAACAAAGAGTTTCGGATACGAGACACACTATAAGCCTGAAACATAAGAGGCAACAATCATGGCAGTGCTTAACCACATGTCCGAATCGTCATCGACGACGTCAGACACAGCATCATCGTGTTCTTCGTGTAAATCGAGTTTTCTCTGGAATAGGCGTCGATGGATCATGGGTGGGTTATGTTGTTTATATCAAAGTTCAAAATTGACTTGGCAAATCGTGATTGATGAGGCATCTGACTCAGATCAAATGCGTCCAAAGGTGTAAACACACGCCATGTACTTTCGGTACTGATGGTGGTCAAAATAAGATTGGCGCAAACCATAACAAGTCATAAAAGTTTATTTTCAGCTTTCTTATTAATGTATGGCATGTACAACTGTGTATCGAATCGCTCACACATCGGCGTCGCAATGGTGTGTATGGTCAATGCCACTGCGACGGCAGAACAGAATCCTGTCTCGTCAAACTTTTCATTGGAACAAATTATGCCAGTAAACTTAACGGAACCCAGTGAATCCAGTGGTAGCTGTCCGAGGAGAAAGCTAGAATCGCTCGATGATAGTGAAGAAACCCAGGGCTACAAGGGCACCTTTACATGGTCCAACGAAAAGCAATCGTTAGCCATCTCCGCAGGCTTCTATGGCAATATCGTCGTAATGTGGTTTTCCGGTTACCTCTCCGATCGATTTGGCTCAAAAACTATGGCATTGATCGGTATTTTTGGTATGTCTGTCACCGCTGTTTTGACACCATCTGTTGCTGCACTGTCGATTTGGGCATTCGTGGCACTTCGAGTCTTTTGTGGAATGTGTGAAGTAAGTTGTTCTGTAATTAAAAGCATTTTCAATCATGTTTTTGTAGAACCCAGCCCTTCCTGCTATGGCTGCAATGCTTTCACGATGGTTCCCTGCGGCAGAACGTTCCACCGCCGCCGCTTTGTACACTTCAGGCACGCAGCTATCAGCTTCTGTCGGCGTAGTTATTGCTTCCTCGCTGTGTCCATTGACCTTATTGGGAGGCTGGCCTCTCATTTACTACCTTGATGGAATGCTTGGATTTGTCTGGGTCATGCTATTTTTCCTATTGGCTTCTGATTCACCCATGGATTCCAAATTCCTGACAGAGGGCGAAAAAAGTTTCTTGTATCAAGAAAATGAAAAATATCACACAACATTTAAACAACGCAAACAAACAGGTCAAAAGTTGCCATTGGTACGCATGCTTCTAAGCAAAGCTGTCTTCGCCGTTGTCGTGACTCAAATGATCTTCGGATTCACAAACACGCTGATGCAAATGTATCTGCCGGCATTTTTGCGTGATGTGTTACAGTTGGATTTGAAAAAGAACGGTGTTTTCACAGCTGTTTCCTTCTTTGTCCAACTGCTGAGTAAGAACTGTCTCGGCATTTTCGCCGATTGGCTCAAAAAGAAGAAGTACCTGTCGCCAAATGCGTCTTGCCATCTCTTCCAAGCTCTTGCCTCCACGGGTGTCACTGTTGCATTCCTGCTTTTGGCATTTTACATCAACTGTAACACCCCGACTGCCTGCTTTATCATTCTCGCTGCCTACGGCGGGTTCGTAGGAGCAAGTGTTCCGGGTACTTTCACATCGTCACTCTCGATTGCCCCATCATATTCTGGTATGATCTCCAGTTTTACGTTGATTTCGGGTGCACTAGCTAATGCACTTGCTCCCTCATTGGTTGGACTCATCGTTCAAGAGGTTTGTTTTCCCATGATTCAATCCTATCAAAATCTATTTTGCAATCTTTCAGCGAACTCACGCCGAATGGTCTCTCGTTTTCGGTGCCATTGCAGTAATCAACGCAATTGGCGGTGTCGTGTTCCTTCTCTGCGGCACCAGTGAAGTTCAATCTTGGGATCGTCCAGTCATCGTGCCGATTGAAAACAAGTCACCCAGTCACATGGAAAGTGGTGACTACTGCGAAGAAGAGGAGAATTCCGAACACTAAACTTTTATCGACAACGTCTTCTTTCCGACGGCGTTCAAGCTTCCGACCAATCGAAAATATCGATTCCACTCAATTCGGGTATATGTTACCACAAAACTAAACTTTTTCAAATTTTGATTGTCGACATGACGCACTTCTTTCATACTTTTTTGTATCCGGTTTCCCAATACAATAGCCATAGGCTATGCGTGTAATCTTTGTTGACCATTTTTGACCTATTTCTGGTCATCGCATTTTTTACCATTGATTAATGTGGGTTCCTTTTTCTTTCGTTGACTGACGACGGGCAAATTTTTTTTATTCATTTGACAAAGCTTATGTGCAAATCCGCAAATCAAAAGCTCTATGTGTGTACTTAAACTTGTTTGTAGCCATCTTTGTTTGTTGGACGTTATTACCGGTTCATGCTAATAAAGGCGGTTTTATTTTAAAGCGGTCATGCAATCGATTAACATAACTCACTCACATCAGTGAAAGTTGAAAACGCACAATTCAAAAATCATGTTTGTCCAAAGTGACACGTTGAGGTTAATCGATACGTATGAATACAGACAGACTGTTTGGCAACCATGGTTTCAAATCTCTTTTTGTGACTTTTGGTGTTTACTCACGTTTGATCACAAATGTGGTCTGTGGGGAGTGAATGGATTCGATATGAATGGAATTTGAGGAGGTAGATCCCGAGAAATGTTTGAAACTTTGAGTGATCACGTTAAAACAACAGTGTGCCATACATTGGTGATAACTTTGCGTTTCCGTAATGTTAGCTAGCATTCTGCCAGATTCACAATGCGATCACATGTGTGATGGCAAAACTCGGTCTTTGAAACTATTCTTTGAATGAATTCAACTCGCACAATGCAGACGGTTCTTGATTCCTCCAAAAGTTTGAACTTCGGACTGATGACGTCAAACTTTACCAACACGCGGATTTTGTATACAACGTGTTGTGTAAGGATGAAATTGTCTAAACAGCCTGCAAAGTCTGCAATATATTGTATGCGACCACGGACCGTGTCCCTCAAAATGGGCTTACTTTAGGAGTTCACAAAAACGCTTGAATGAAACGCTTTTTCCATGAATGAAAGAGAAAAAGCTGTTTTTTGTCCAATACAATACGATCAAAGTATGTTCACATGGTTTACTAACATTGTTATGTAGCTCGATTTCTGCCCTCAATAGCGACATCGATTGTCGGAAAAACAATCGTGAAAAACCAAGATCATGCATCAGTACCTCATTCCACAAACGTAGTCTAGTAAAGGAAAACCATAACGACTCTATCACCACATTGTTTTTGCCTCTTATCAACGTTTTTGGCCTTCCTGTCGACAGTGGTGTAAGGCCTAGCCAGCTGCAAGCATGATCATTACGGCTGTATCTTTATCATCGACATTATCAATGGACTAAAGTTTGAGTGGAACGGAGAACAGTGTCGCGGGAAGCATATAATCCAGGTGCTAGTCGAATTATTCCAATTCTGTTTTCACTATTAAGGCAAGGTTGCAGCTGCCGTTTGACTGACGTTTACAACTTACAATTTACATTGTCCTTTTAAATTTGCAGTGACAGCAGTGTAACCAATGGCATCTTTGTCGTCAGCCTTGTCTGGTAGTCATTATTTGAATGGAACTGATATCACAGCCGAATTGAGTGAGAAAATCAATGAATTGAAAAAAGCGTTGGGTGAGGACTTGCTCGCTGAAGCATGGTTTTACGCCGATGACTTTTCGCTTCTACGGTGGCTCTATGGATGGGACTTTAAAATATGTAAGGTCATTATCAATATTGTTTTGCCTTCACGTAAGACATTTTAGCTGAAATTGTGCCACGCTTCAAGAAGTCAGCTCATCGTTTGATAGCTCTCAAGATTCATGAAGTTTCGATCGATGATGTAGCCGAATGCAACGAATATCTCAATAAGCTGGTTCCCTGGGCTCAATATTATCCTGGTATGTTATATTGCATCCACAAATTAAAAAAAGTGCTATCATTTAGGAGGCATCATGAGCATCGACCATGAAGGCAATCCCATAATGGTACAAACAATTTGCAAGGTTCATCCAAAATCGCTTATCCAATGTGACCGAGTGAGCGAACTGTTTCGTCTGGTTTTAACTGAAACCTTCTTGGTTTACATATTCATGTTGTATGTAACACTTATTTCAGTTATCGATTAGTCGTGACTTATCAAATTGCAGGAAAAATGAGAAACGGCTTAACCGTAAACTTGGACTTCGCATGATCATCGACATGGAAGGTTTCAACAAAGACCTCATTCACCCAACAAACATGAAAAACTACTTGAATCTTCTTGCCATGATTCAGGACACTTTCCCTGATTGTGCCCGAAACATCTTTATCATCAATGCGCCAATGATGATGTCTGCGGTTTATGCCATTGTGAAGCCGGTTCTTGCGAAGCAGACCCAGGCGAAAATCAACTTCCTCGGAAAGGATTTCAGGCAAAAACTTTGTGAAAAACTTGGCAAAGAAAATGTGCTGGAGCGATGGGGTGGCACCCTGAAAGCAGCGAATGGATTAGAGACAGGACATTTGCGCATCGGTGGAGTGGTCCCAGAAGATTTATAGTGCGTTTTTCCTTTTCAATTTAGACATGTTTTATATTTTGCAAATTTAGTTACAACCCATCGAAAAACACCCATCATGTTCCATCAGACAAGCTGACCAAAGTCAATGTAACAGCAGGTCGCCGAAAAGAAGTCAAGGTTACCGTGCCACAATCCGGAGCAAAACTGCATTGGTTCTGGACCGCGACCAATGACATCGACTTCTACGTTGAAGACAAGACTGGTCACGAAGTCTTTCCCCGAATGCGGTTGACAACCGACTATGTCCCTGAGTTTGGCCACATTGAAGTGACTTCTGAGGGTGAATACACTGTAGTTTTTGACAACAGTTATGGACGCGTATTTAGTAAGGATGTCAAGTATCACGTGTACGTCGAAACTAATCGATATTAATTACGTTATTGCATACAATTGAATAAAACTGCATGTTGTCGTGATTGAATATGTAAATCTGTCAGACAGTCTCTTATCGACAGGATCCCACGGCCCCAGGGGGTTTTCATTCTCCGGGGAGAATGGCCCCCTTCTCTCGGGATTGATGGATCTTCGACTTGTACTGACCGCCTCTGTCCTCGTATTCCTAACACCTGGCTTTCTTTTCCATGAGCTTCAAATCACCGAAAAAACCCAATTTGCACAAAAGTTACTAGTTTTCCCGATTGAACCTGGGGCTCGAAAGCCGCTCAAGTTTGGGCTCGAAGTACCTTATGTGGCACCTAATAATAATTTATCGTAAGGAGTTTCCTTAAGCTTTGATAAAAAACAACCCAAAACATTTGTGTTTCAGTTTCGCAGTATTCTATGGGTCTCCACTCGAAACCGAAACCCACTGCGGGTTTGTAGTGCGTGGTTCAATATTGGATGAATCATTTGTTATTTCAAAGTTGACAGCTACTTTCGACAGTATGACCAAATTTACATGTTTCAAACCTGAAATAATCCTATCCACTTCCAGCGAATTCAACGATTTATCCCGAAAACAACAAACTGTTTTTGATAGCCCTTGATAAAGGTCAGCTTCAAGTTTTTCAAACAAACGAGATCATCGATGTCGGTTGCTCACCTACGTATACTAATTTCAATAAGACACATGAAGTTATTCAAGTTGGCATTGCTTACGGAAGTTACAATGAACATCACAGCAGTGCAGTGGTTGTGCCGTTTAAGCCCCATGGCGGTCTCATTGAGCGAATCGATAATGATTACTGTACCAGTGAAAAAACAACAAATGAGAAAATACTAAAAGAAGTCAAACCGGAGGATCGAGCAAAGGCACCACTGTGGGCTTTCATTACCTTTCCGTTGCTAGGAATATTAATGTGAGTTTTATCAGATGTGCAGCTTCAGTAAAAATTGACACGTTTCAGTGGCTTCCTTACGGGTGTAACCTTCGGCTTGAATGTATTACCATACGATATGTTCTACAAAAAGTCAAACATCATTCCTGCACTTCCACCAAAAGTTGAAAAAGCTCCAGTGCCAAAGAAAAAGGAAAAATCACTTGTATGTTTCCGTTGTCTGATCATCTTCACAGTTAATCATTGCAGAACAAATCAACTGTCTTCGAAAACGCTGATGCTCCAACCAACAATCCCCCACCGCCACCCGGAACACCTCTCGATCCTCCACCCCCGCCACCCCCACCGCCTCCACCTCCACCCGCCGGACCTATACGACAACAAACATCTTCTGAGCCTTCAAAAGAAAGTCACCAACCTCGCATGCAGGCTCAGATGGTCAGTGATGCGAGGTTGGCACCTTCAAGCGAGTTACCACCAAGCAAGGAGACGGCAGCACAACCTGGAGGAACGGGCACTACCGGTACAACCGAGAATCTATCAAAAGAACCGCAGGCCAAGCCCACAACAAGTGCTTCAAGAGAAAAGATCACCTCGAAGAAGGTATCCAAGGTATCTAAAGTCGAGGAAAAGGTAGCACCGAAGAAAGTAAGCGTACACCAAGCCTTATCAACGGCACAACCGTCATCGACAAACCCCACTGAGGAAAACAAAAAGCAACGGACAGCAGGAACAATCGCAGATATCCCAAGTATGGAGAGCTATCAAGATCCAGAATTGAAAAAAGTAACCTGATTTTTTTATTTGTACAAATATTACTGATGCGTAAACGCAATGTGCTTATATGATGTGTTTGATTACTATTAATTTCATTTGCAAAGTTGTAGCGTGACGCTTGTGAGTAAAATGCCAGACTTGAAAACGCCATTGTCAACCAGACTGGATGTAATTCGATGTACAATAGTTCCCATTATCAAAGTACAAAGAGTTCAACTTTTACAGATGTAATGTTTATGCTACACTACGGTGTTGCTACAATTTCAAAAAGGAAGAAAAGTGCTTTCTCACAACTGTTGCAGACCTAAAAATACCTCACGTACTGTGTTTATAGATCGCTTTGTGGGGGAGTTCTTATAAGAACAGTCCTTGCTTCCTTTAATTAGCTTACAACCCCCTAATTGTTAAAAACTGCTCCAAGTTTATCGTTAAAGTAGTTTCCTCCATCTTTGCCGGAAACGAAGTTCAAAGCCTATTTTAAGCCGTCTTATGTGACGCACTTGAACGTGCTTTGCGCCAAGTGACCTTCAATCAATCCTTTTTGATTCTATGACCAATTAAAAGGGTATTCGTAAGTAGCTTTCGTAAATCCATCGACTGTTTCACGTAACTTCTCGCACACTGTGTCCTGCTTTAATGAATTAAAGTCTGAAGAGTGTGAAGAGTGTCTCTCAAATGCCGACGCGTCGTAAGTTGCGTAAAAAAGCGACTCTATGACGCCGACTGAGCTCAAAAATTAATCTGTCTGGAGCAAAAGTGCAGTGTGAACTACTTTGATACTTGTCGTGGCATTGCTAATGGCGATGAAGGCGATAGCGTTTAAATATTTATTTTTGGAAACAACCTTGTATTACCAGGAAATGGCGTATTTCAATTACATACATGCAATGCAAGTCATATTAGAAGGTGCTGTTAACCAACATCACCCGAATAGATGTATAATTACTGACCTTGGATAAGAATATTCTGTCCAAAATACAACCTTCGATGAGACATTGAAAGCATTTTTAAACGTTGTCGGGCTGCTGGTTCCGCCGTTTTAGAAGGACTACAAATTGAAAGCAATGCAATTATTGAAAAGAAACGGCCAAGAACGAATTTCGAATTTGTAGTTCACGTTTGTTTCGTGATAATCTCAAAGAAAGTGTTGTACTTGTGTAAAAAAGTCGAGATGCAGCTGTACCTCGAGAAGAAAGACAAGTCCCTCTAAAAGTACATTCACAAAAAAAACAACAATATTGTGTGTCCTGTTTAAATTGAATTGTGCGTGTGAGTCATTTTGATAGAGCCTGGCGCCTGTGTTACAGTTTCAATGGTACTTAACCATGCAGATATTGAATGAGCCCAGGCCGCCAGGCGATAGCCCTTTTTTTGGCGTCAGTTGTCAGCAACAGTCATCCGGCGTCAGGACACCCTTTTTTGTTTCGGTTTTGGATGTTCGGTTTTCGCAGATGGAGGAATAAAGCCCATGGAACGCGACGCGAGAAACACTCTGAAACGTGTGGGTCCATGTTTTCCGGCAGTGTTCCTTGAGGCTGAAAACAAACGACCAGACGGATGTTATCGTCGTTGTTCGGGGAAACATTTGAAACAGTTTTTTGCCGTCCCCCTCGTTGAATGGCATTTGTTAAGTGAACGGGGAAGAAAACGTCAAAAATAGTGCAACTTCAGTGTCAATTGAAAACAGCAATTTTGGTTCCCTTTTTGCGACAACCAATGCAATTATCTAAATGTATACATACGTATTCACGAAATGCATAACTGGTCAATGCGAAGCAATAAATAGAGATTACAAAATAAACTTGATATTACTGTCATTGATGCATTTCCGGCTTTGGACAGATGCAAAAAATGCAATTGTTAAAGGAGCAATGTCCTCAAAAAATGACTATGGTCACTCAAATATGCATGAATGTGTACTTTCAGGACCCTTTTGTAAGAGAATAGCCTTGTATCATGTTTTTTTTTTCGGTTACCAATGGTCAGAGATCGTTATTTTGTCAAACCTCTCACAATGGTATCCTAGCAAAAGGACACGCCATTGCTGGTTCATGTTATGTTCCAAACTCTATTGATCTACTTTTTCGTGGCCAAGTTGTACTAACTGAACCTACAAGTCTATTAAGTTTCATATCGAATAAGCAAATTCTATTTGTCTTTTTCTTGCTGAGAAATATCTTCTAAGATTGCTAGTGTTTGGAAGACCAAAAAGTGTAAACTACACCTTTCGGAGTACGGTACATTTTAGGTGGAAAATAGTATTAGCTCTAAATTGCCCTTTGCAAATGTGTAATTTTTGTGATAGGTTTTGCGTGAAAAAAGTCGTTATAGTTAGTCTAGACATACGCATTTGTTATTGTTGTTTAATCCCTCGTAAAAGTGCACTTAATTTTAAATTCAGGCAAAACAGCTATCTTTTAGTAGTCATGACACTTGCAAAACTCATCATATAAGACTCGTCTGCCTATGCATTATATTCGAGGAAAGTCCCTTGAGGTCAGTCATTCGGTCATCAAGTTCAAGAGAGAGTCCATTAAGACTACTGTCTATTTTCGTTCTTCATTCATTTTATGTCAAAAACCTTCACGGTTTCTCTTTGCTATGCCGTTAACTGACTGAAGAGCATTTGCCTACTTAGATGAGAGACTGAACTTGAATTGTTCAAGCTACTTTTGCGCATGATATAAGCCACCATTACTTTGCAAACTCAAAACTGTACACTGAAAAAAATAAAGCAACGAAAGTGTTACGGAATGTAGTGACTGATTCGCGCAGTAAATTTTAGATGAAGAAATCGTTACTTTTTCGAATGTTCGAATTCGTTACTGAAAAAAGTTACGTTTTTGTCTCATTTTTGTGCGACAAATTCGTTACTCGACTCATGAACATTCGAAGTGTTTTTTTTTTCAGTAAAAGTAAAGATTTCAATTTTTTGCTTATCAATTGTTCAAACCAACAATCATGCCAAAAATTATTTGCCTGTTCATACAGGTCTTTATTGAATCGACATCGCGTTTGTGAAGTCAGAAGCATTGCAGTGAAGCTGGACATAATCACGTGGCATGCGCGTACTTGTACAAAAGAGGATGGGTAGACTAGACGACGAGAGTACGCGCCTCTCGTAAAGTCGGCAAAACATCACTCATTTCCGTAACGAATTTCAGACTTTTTTTCAGTAACGAGTTTTCGTTGCCGAAATACGTAACGACTTCTTTACATCATACGAAAAATGTGTGAAGAATTTATCACTTTTCGAAGCGTTACCGAAAAAAGCGTTACTTATTTTTTTCAGTGTATCATTGAAACAGGGGCGGCTTACAACCGCTAAGCCGTGAATATGTTTTGAAAAGGACGCAAACACTTAGCACCCGGAAGCTGTTGGAGGCCGCATGCATCCGACTAACTCCCACGGCATTCATTCCATCCATGTTGGCACCTTCTAATATGCACAACTTTTGTTTCACAGCAATTTTTTGCAGATGTATTTTTAAAACTTTGAGAGCAAATATCACATTCAAGTGTGACGACGGCAATTCGTATGAGCAAATGTGCATAGAGTGTTAACGATTTAAACTTTATACAAACTGAAAGTACAAACAAGGTTAGTTGAATTCCCTTGAGGCCAATTGACTCAACTTTATAGTCTGCTCAATGTTGATACTGTGTAGTGTAAGTTGTGGCGCATACATATCAAGTAAAAAGTAGTCGGGTTAGGGTTAAATTGGGGGTTAGATTAGAGAACACTCATTTAAAAGTAAGGCGGAAAGGGCAGGTTTACTCGGGAGCGACATTTTTATGACGCCACGCAGACACACTGGAACAAAGTGATCTTTCAACAAGCGAAAATGGAAGTTTAGTTCTGATTATAGAAATGCGATTCACAACAGTCATACTTACCAACATTTGTTTGGACTATGCTGTTTATTTACATTATTTTTCAAACGTCACCCTTTGAAAGGTATGCCGCGCTGGTATATCTTCTCTAACACAGGCTGTTCCATGTTGTTTATGTTTCAAATTGTCAAAACTACCACTGTCAGCCTGTCAAATATCAGATCTGTTATGACCCAACTGCACGTGTTGTTCCCGGCCGGGAAAAAAAAGGTTGTCACTGTTTGTTGCCAACCCGAAGCCCGAATTATTCTGTTTTGGTCCTATCCCCCCGATGTCATCGATGTTTCCATACTTTCAGTCGTTGGCCTTAGCCTTCATGCGTCGGCGCCCCGTTTCCTCTCGTGTTTCATACTGTTATTTTTTGAGAGAGAGTTTTGTCTCCGTTAATCTCCCCCCTCGCTCGCAACTCTTATATAATTTTTTGTTGGGGGCTGTTTTCCGGGACCCCGCTTGATGCGTCGTGTTTTGTGATGTTTGTGTCAGAGGAGAAACAGCCGAATTCGGAAAGCAAGTAAGTGCCACTGGGACATCAGGAGAACTCTTTGTTATTTTTTTCAATGGAGAGAGGAAGAGGGCAAAAAATACCACCACAACTTTTACATTAGGCAGCTTTAACGACTACATCGTGTTTGTTTTTCCATCGACGGCGCGGGACGAAGAATCCTAAAATCGTCGTCCTATTTTTGCTACAGTAAGAAAAACAAACATGATTTTTTCAACCATCGATGCACTTTTTAGCAACACGTTTTTGTTTCCCTAACGAACGTAAAATTGCATTTTTACAACGTCCATACACATCGAAGACGAGAGGGTTTCGCCCTTTTGTCAATGCCCTCGAATCTTTGCGTAACAAAAACATTCTTAGTTTGTTTTTCTCTCTCAATGTTGCCTGACTGATGTTCCCCTTGTTTGGTTTCACGTTATTTCTCATCGGTTTTTGGATAGTTCTGTTCTAAATCTAATCATACTTGCGTGTGTCCTGTCCCCCATGCATGCATATACGTGTAAACGCAACTAGCCCACGGCCTGAATGTACATAGCCGGGGGAGCGCCAATAGGCTCAAAGTAACCAAAAATTGTTTCAAGCGTGTTTCTGACTGTTGCCAAAACGTGTGTATTTGTTTTGTCTCTCTGTTCGCTCTCTCCCGACTGGACTGACGCGTTTTTTGTTCTTTTGATTTTTATCTCCTGATTTTGCATGGGAGCTGGTTTCGAGCACCGACCGTGAAGAGCGTCACTTTATACTTCATAGTTTCGAGACTTTCACTTGGCTCTTGAAAGTTTGCAACATGGCGTACTGTAAGTGTAATAATTTCAAAGCATGTTACATGTAACATTTTTACAATTTAAAATTAACTTTAATTTGTCTCCCACCCCTCACAATACTAGCAATAACTAACATACATGCCAATATGGGGTGTAGACCGTCACAGCAGCTCTCTCACGATTAAACATACTTCTGCTTCTGTTTCAAATTATTAACACAAAAGGTGATAACGCGCCATTTCTAAAATAAACCATTACTCCTGAAGGGCATGTGCGCTGCAACATGAAGATTAAAAGCTTTCCTGCTGCCCTTTTTGCATATAATACACCGACTCATAAGGCCGATTGACCTGTGTACTGTAGAACTAAAACCACAGCAATACGGTGTTGGCTTCATTCCTCTTTAGTCCCTAAAGGGCATTAGCCTCGGATTAGCGATGGTTGTTTTTGACTGTTTTTCACTACAGAGTTAGATGAGTAGTCTGAAAAGTGCGCAAAGAGGGCATGAATATTCATACTTTTATTCTTCGGACCCAAAAAGGCTTTACAAAAAGGACGGATTTGCCTTCTGGCATCGTCAATCATCTTGTGAAAACGTCTGCTGCGCGGCATGAGACATCTGCCCCATTTGGAGTTTCACATTTTTGAATCGAATGAGGACGTTTTGTTTTATTGCTCTCTCTGGCTTAAACTTTGCTTTTGTGTGATAAACATAGAATTTGGGGTGCATGGGCGCCAGGATTATTCACTTGAAGGAAGTTGCTATCAGTAAAGGTCGATGGTCGTTCGGCGTGCTTGCCAAGAGGCGGAAACACAATGTTTAGGGTTCTCTAGTCATAACATCGATACAGTTCTATGATTACTTTTCGGGAGAGCCTGCGGCTAGTCAGCGAAAGTGTTGAACTTATCGCTTGCATCACCTTATCAGTAGTCGCAAGATTTGAATGAAACACGGCGAGAAACATGACTTTTTAGAACTGTCTAGCCAAAGTGCAGGTGGCCTGACTAGTCTTATAATAGGGTAATAATTTTATGTGACTTTGTAATTTACGCTAAAAAAAGTTGTAGCATATAAAATTTAGGTTTAATCTCAATGGCCTCTGACGTTTTCAATAAACATGCAAGAGTTAAACAAGTTTCACATGACTAGAACACCCCCACAATTGCCAGTTGGTACTGTACCGAAATTTCATGGATCATGCTATCGAATATCAAATGATTTGAAATGCGCAATTGCACTTTTTGTACTTCCCCTCACTACCACGCGTCTGCGGAATCTATGACTCAGTGGGGGGAGAGCGATGCAACCAAAAATCCAGACTCGTTCGCCTTGACCATTCCATCGTTGTCGTCGTGATGACGTAGCTAGCGTCCACTGGTTCTCCACGACGAGGAGAGCTGTGGACTCCAGCTGGTCCGTCTGCGCAAACCAAAGCAACAAAAAAGGCCTGTCTACCAGCCTACTGTGTCGTCCCCCCCTCGACTCTCCACTTCTCAACGCTGTTTCTTTACTTTTATTTTTTATTTCTGCACACAAAACAATCGTCCGACTTCGCGGAATCGCCAGCGGGCAAGCGTCCGAGACGACGCACTTTGCGTCCTGGTTGAACTAGTTTCATGTTGTTGCACCACCATTCTTCTTTTTTCCCCCTCCTGGCGTCTCGGATACGACAAAGCTTGATGAGAATGTTTTTCCTTCTACCTATAGCAAATACAGCCATCTGCGTGTGTGATGGTCGGAGTCGTTGTCGTCGTCCTCGTTGTCGAAGGAGCTGTGACGAAAGCTCGTGTGTCGTGTTTATTTTTCGAAACTGGACAGAGGCGAAGCCCTTCCCTAAAGTACGCAAGCCTTCGAAGTCTGTCTTCACCAACCTACCTTACGATCCCCAAGAGTGAAAAAAAAAGCGCAGACGCAAAGGACAGAACAAAAAAACCGACAACGAAAAAATGATTATTTATTTTTCGCGACCGACGAATTTGCCGTTGTCGTCCTCACGCTTAGTTTCGCTACGTGTTTGTTTGGGCCCTCTCCACGATTGCCATCACAGTCGTCAGAGACGCTGGACTGTTGATTTTAAGGGGCGACTTGTGTCTTGCTTTTTCATATTTGTGTATGTTTTTCGAAAAAACGAAAGAGAGGGACCAGCACGTTTGCACTAATAGTGCTTGATCGAATGCAGATGGGATGAATTCAATGCTTTTTCACCTGTTTCTGTATTTGACGACCCTGTATGGAGCGCAAGTTGGAAGGCCAACGCAATACAGGGGGGTTCTTTTGCAACAAACTTGGTGCAAAGTACGATCTATGAGCGAAAGGCTTAATGTTGGGTATCTCATAAGACCTCCTAATTGTATCCTACAACAAAGATGGGTTCCATCTTTAGTTCGATCCAAACTTCCGTGTTTTCTAATTTGTGTCACCCGAAACTGTCCAAATAAGCATTACGTCATCGATTGGTTCAGCTTTCCATAAAACATTTTTATCGCCCCAAAGTTCCTTCCATTTCAATTTTCTTCATGGTTTTTTCGAATGCCAACTTCGCTTTGGGGCACCCCTCGTTTCCCCGAATACGAAAAAACGACTGCCTTTTCTATGGCCTCACAGGGGCAAAGCCATTTTTTGCCCGTTTTCATCCCCTAGCTATGCCCTGACGCGGCTGAACTTTAAAAGGACACCGTCCTCTAAGTCTGTGTGGTATGTTGCTTGAGAGGCTTCTACAGCCACAAAAAACAAAAAGCAGAAGCAGAAACTCGAGATATCCTGAGGCATGTCCCCCCCTCTTCTGTCTCCTTCCGTTAGCCGGCCACGGCCGCCTTCGTATGCTGGACAAAATGAAACGCTGTGTGCAGGCAGGCAATCAGCCAAATAAGGAGATATATCCATACACCTAATACATGTTCATACGCTTTGAACTACGGTCTTAGCCTCAGGGGGGATTATGAAAGGAAGGACGCGCCATGAACTTCCGATCGACTACAAAGTGCTTTCTGAGAGTACTGTGCTTTCTGTGTCTTGCGCATTTACGCTTATTTCTTATAGTTAAGACGGAAGCAACAACTGGTTACACCTGACTAGGGGGCCCGAGGCAACCCAAGTTTGTGTTGTCTAACTGATTTTCAATGGAAAAAGTGCATTTATTTTGACAAACTCTTGTATGCGCTCTACCCGAGTCCGACGACGCTGCTTTTCCGCGATTTTGTCGTCGTCGATCGTGTTTGTTGACTCTTATATTTTTTATGCTTCACCAATATATTTTTTCTATGGACTTGTCGTCGAAGTGCGCGAGCCCTCTATCCCTCCGCATATTCAACTTATCGGTATTTTTTTCCTCGTCTGTCGACGATGTTCTTCTCATCGTCAGCGCGAAGGATGGATATTTGTATGTTGTTCATGTGAGCATGGAAATCGCTTCAAGTTTAGCCATCATCTTTATTCGTCGACGGACTCCACGACGACAACGACGCAAAACCGGGTGCGTTTCCGGATTGTTGTGTATTTTTTCTTTTCGGAAGTGCGACTGGACTTACTTTTTTCAACGGTGCGCAAACAATAATTATGCATTCGAGACTCAATGCAACATTTCCCGAGTTGACAAAATGACGATCACTTCCAGACAGCTGCAGGCTGATGTGAGGGGGAGGACATTATGCGCAATGTCGACGCGCGCAGTTTCCTCGAGACTGTCACAGTTTCGCGTTTCCAGCGTGTGTTGCGCGGTGTTGTTGTTTTTGTTGGGAAGCAGATGCACTTCCGCGTAGCATTATGGTATGACAAATTTATTAAAATGTTGGATATGCCTTTTGGTTGCGATATTGCCGTCACTTAAGGAAAACTATTGGCGGTCTCGACAAGATTGTTGGATTGTTTCGAAAATTGTTGTTATTTTTTTCTTCATATAGGTTTTATTTTGGTTCACGTCCCTCGGCTGCCAAACCTTGTTGCCAGATGGTTGTACGTGTGGGACACACGCAACTCGAGACCCCAGTATGTGTCGCGTGTTTAGTCCTTTTTGCGCACTTGTAGTTGTTGCTGCCAGTTTGTTCAGCACTATAAAAACATTCACATTACACACACAAGCATTCCTTCCCGTCTGCATTTATATGGTTTGCTTCTTTTTTTTTATTTCGCCCCACACGAGACCCGGTCGAACGGCAACAAGCAGCAACACACGCGACAACTGCCTCAGGCATTTTTGCTATCTATGTTCTCTTTTCTTTTCGGTTTCTCTGTCGTTTTTCAAACGTAAAGCGCGTTGGTCGGTCGGACGTGTCCGCCAAGTGCTGTTGTCGTCCTCACGTTGTGCTTATTTTTCACTTTGGCGACAGACGACGACAGACGAGGCTGTCGCCGCTGGCTGCCGCCGTTGCCAGCAGCAGTTTTTTCCTCTTACTCTCTGTTCTTTCCCCTAACGGATGTATGTAGCCTGAGGGGCGGAGTTGCAATGTGTATGGTTTCCTTGCGCATACAGCACTTCCGAACATGAATGCGCCGAAGAATCGTGCGAACGAACGAACACATGAAAAGCAAGCACAAAAAAAATAAGTACGCCTGAAGTATGAACCAAAATGTTTCTGCGTGTTTCTTTTTCGCTCGAGGCAGACGTGTGCCGTCGCTAGCCTCTAAACAAGAAACAGCGAGTCAAAAATATTCAAAAGCAAAAGCAAGCGACCACGCCCACTAAGAGTTTGGCCAAAAAATTGTGACATCTTTGATGGCACATACATTTAGATAAACCGTGGAAGTAGTTTCGCATCGTGTCTAACATTAGATGCCGTATCGCTCCTTCCCCCCTTTTAACACCAAAAGTAATTATATGTTGTGGGCCTTTTGCACGGTCACATAAATTATGTAAATAGGTTTCATAAATTTGTGTCGATCAAAAACCCATCTTCCGTAAACGTGACTTTTCTTTCACTTCCATGTGCTAATTTGTTATCTTGTTATGTTGTTGTCATCGAGTAATATTATGGTGATTTCTGTTCTAATTGTGCCCTTTTTAGTCGGCCAACACACACTTTGAAACTTGCTGGAAGTCAGTTTGGTGCCGATTCTTAACCTCTTTGATCGAACTTGTCACTCAAGGCTCTATTCATACAATTATTATCATCGTTTTCTCATTGAAAATGTTTCACCTTGCCCTTTGCCGTAAGCCAGGAAGGCAATTGTGCCTAAATTGTCCCACTTTTCTCCCTTTTTTCCCACGCACTAGGGCGTCCTATAGGCCAGGGTGGCCTCGAGTTTACCGTAACCCGTTCCTTCCATTCTCTTTATCAACGGCACGCATTTTTTTAGTATGTAGCCGTACTTCTACGGCTGCTTGCTTTGCATTCAGTATGTTTTTAATCATATGGTACTTTGTGTGAATGTGTGTGAACGTTGCTTCTTTTTAATGGTCTCGTACTTTTTTGTCAAATGCCGCCACACACACACGCATTACACGTTTTTCAATTGAAACCTGCGGTTTGTTCCCCTCTTTTTATGTTCTTAGCTTTATCCGAACTTTTTTGTAGCATGATCCCGCCTATAGCCTGTGGCACGAAACTCATACTAGCATGCAAAAAATAACGAATAACGTAGTGAAAAGAAACACCAAAAACATTTGAGGACCGACGACGGTCGTCGTGTTTGCCCTTCTTTAAACCTCGCTGCACTTGGCACTTGCCATAGCTTGTCGTCGACGTCCAGAGAGAAGTTTTTCGAGAGTTCTTCCTCTTCCCTCCAGGGCGACTGACAACCACGACTGAATAAAGAGGAGGAAAAAAAAAACGCTACCCCGGGACGACGCACTTTGTCGTCAACCGCTATCGTCGCGAACGACGAGTATACTTGCTTTTCGGTTTGTTTAGCGCCCAGTTTTTTGCGTGTGTTTTTGTGTCCGGCGGAGCCCCTGCAAGCTTTCCACGAAGAAGAATCCAGCCGTCAATGGTGTGGAGCGTACTTTTGACGCACTTTGTCTACACAGCCGACTCGCATCAGTGATGGAAGTGGTTTTGCCTCGATGTCGTCGTCTGACGCTCACTTTTTGAACCGATTTTTACCATCCAAAATGACGAAAATACGATTGGGAATTATAAAAAGACGAAGAAGCAGTAAAACTTGATTTGTTTAACTAAGAAACTTGAAAGTTTGAGCTTTCGTGGTGGGACCTACATATAGTGCACTCTTTGTATCCTACAGTAATTCCCGTCTAATATGTTTGGCCATCGCAAAGTAGCTTTACACTTCTATCAGCTAAAGAAGATACCAATTGCAATGTTTTTATTACGTCCTCAAATCTACTTTCTACGTTTACTGACAATTGCGATGTTTGCACTTCATACATAAACCTCAGCTCTTGAATGCGAAGCACTTCAACGGCGCATTTGTTAACGAGTTTGATTCTTCATAAGTTATAACTACCAGCATTCTCTATCGCTTTGATCATCATTGTAACCCCCCAAAAGTTTAGTTTTATCCCACGTGGGCATATCAACAAATGACAACTCATAGAAGTCGCCGTTGGGTACAAACTCCCGTCTGACAACTTTTTCCTTTGTCTAGAAACATTTGCACATGACACATTTATTCCTTCATTCAGGATTTCCTGAATCATACTCGACTCACTCTGCTGCACCTGTCTGTCCTCGATTGGTGGGTGGAGCGCGAATACTCGCCTCGCGCATCACGATTCCCGACAAACCTAAAATATTATCATTGTGACGTGGTGCTATTGCTTTCATAACACTGGTAGGTTCTTTCTTCCTGTATCAATTTGCTTTGCTTGCGTCGAGTCATGAAACAACACCGTAGTCACATCGCGTGTGTCTGCCCTTTTGGCGCCCGTGTCGGAGCGAATCTCTCAGACGACACTGTTTTGGTTTGCTCTACTTTTCGGCTGCCGCCGAGGAAGTAACCCAGGGAAAAAGAAACAAATAGAAGGCTGTCTATTGTTGTTTCTTCTGCGCAGAGATACACGGAAACTGCCTCCGGGCATGTGTACTTTTTGGGAAGCTGCCGAGAGCTTTCCGAGCACACGCGTATGGATAACGGTAACACTGAGACATAGTAGGCGTATCGTATGTTTTGAGTGTTTTTCGAGCCTCGTTTGGGAATTTTTGTTATGGCTACGGCGTTATTACGGTAGTTTGAAAATAGGAAACAATATCATGTCAGCATTGATGTTGGTGGTGCCATTTGCTAGACATTTTTTTTTGACCAAAACAAACGTTCCAACCTTGAAGCATTTGCCACCAAATACAACTGTTTTATTTTCTTCTTCATCCAGCCTGTTTTTTTCGTTTAATCTATCCTGATCCAATCGTATTTGGATTGGCGTCCTTATTTCTTTTTTTGTTACTTCCATCAGTTTGCGTGATTTCGCACTCAAAAAGCAGGCATTCACGAACACAAAAAAAAGAAACACCATGCAACATAACTTGTATTCTTCTTCCTCCTCTGAATTCATGGAAAATCCCCCCATCCAGACCGACTTGGCGCCGCATCCGATCCACCCCAGCCAGCATCGCCTCAGGGCCTATTGTGTATGTGTTTCTCCTATCGGCTGCATCATGAATTGTGTACTTTTTTTACGCGAGCCATCAGGCTGTGCAAGTTGATTTGCTATTGTGTCTGTGGCGTCCAGTCCGTCGCCCTGATTACCCCCGCTCGGTCATCCGTTCGCCATATAACACTGACTGACCATCATCCTAAAAAAGGACTACGCACTATATTATCGCCTGAGGCGGTTGTAGGATATGTGTCAGCAATGGGTGTGTGAGTGTGTACCGACAACCCGACCATATCCACACATCCTTTGGATGTACTTTGCGACGTTTTTTTCTCAATCGCCTTTTCATCCATCCCATTTTTTGTCGGTTTTATTTCGAAATTTGTGTGTTTGTTTTTTTCGGCTCATTTTGCGACCTCGAGGCTGGTACCTCCGCGCACCACTATCGCCAGAAGGCAGCCGTTTTTCGCCGCAATCGCGCGCAAAATGTTCTTTTTTGAAACATAGGAAAATGTGATTCTTCCTTACAAGGGCTGTCAAAGGACGGAATACAACACGGGAACCTGAAACCTTAGCTAACACCTTTAATTCTGTTTCTCTTTGTTGCAAAAAGTTTCTGTAGACACTTGTTTTGTTTGCTGGATGTAATCCAAAACAGTTTGACACATTCATCAGGTTTCACCAGGCTGATGGAATGGAACTTTCTGACCCGAGAAGAAAAAAGTCCATGCGTACTAACCCGGCGGCTCGCCATTGGATCTGAATCCATCCCATGGATGGCGGGATTCGATAAACTTTTATCGCTTTTTCTTCCTTCCTTCTATGTGTGATCACATCTGCCGTTTTGTGTGTCGTCCGAGTGCAACAACGACAACGACTATTTTCAATTCTTCTTCCGATTCGGTTTACACTCCGTATTTACTTCATTGTTTCATTTCGTATCACCCGCCCTTCCCGGTTCCTGCATCCATCCCATCCCGGGGGGTAGTTGTGGGTATTTTGAAACATTCATGCTTTGAAAATTTAACCGGCTGTCGTTTGATTTCGGATGCGAGGGGAAACAACACGGTCAAAGTCGCCCGATGCGACATGGTGGTTTTTCCGAAACGAGAAGTTTGATCTAGCGATACCTACCCCCATTGATATTGCCCTTTGGCACCGTAGCATGATGCATGCGTATTCGTTGCATCAAAACTCACAACCACTAAACCCTCGGACCCACCTGTACTTCTCCTTCTCCCCCCCGTTACGCCCTTTTTTTAGTCCCAACATATTTGAACTGTAAGTATGGAAAGTGCATCTTGTTTCCGCCTTTTTTTCCACGTCTGTGTGAGTCGTGTTTTCTGTCCTTCGAGAGTATAGAGGGGTTATTTTCGCTCATATGTATTTGACAACATTCCGAAACACGCTATTGTCACAAAACTTGTCAAATAACGCCGGTCGCGGTGGCGCAGTGCTCTCGACTCAGACGAAATCTCGAACAAGTCTTTATTCAAAGCAAAAAACACGCATCACGTGTGTGCGTACGTGTATACTATTTTTGCGACATGTTTAACTGAGTGTTAAGAACAACAGGCGGAGTCTGCAACTGTTAAGCTTCGGGTGACTTAGCCTCCCGAGGATGCTGATAGTAAACTCTGTTGGCTCCGCCCCTTGCCTTGCGGTAGTCACCCTGAGGTTGTTGCCAGCCATGTTTACACACATGCATGTTTCAAAAGTTGCTTTGATGTTTGCAACAACAACGTTGATAACCCTGAAAAACATGCACTTTCAAAATTATGTTGTTTTTCCGCATGATTTTTAGAGATCCGCAGCTGCAACCCAGGGGCATCGTGTTTTTTAAACCTGGCGCGCTTTCTTTTTTACTTGATGCACTTTTCGCGTCGTTTTTGCGCTCTGCCACCCGTCTAGCCTAAAAAAGTTTGTTTTTCCATGCTCCTCCCCTTCTCGCGTGATTTTGATACTTTGATCTGATTCGAGGTATACTTTTTTTGTACGTCACTGTGATTTTTTGATACATTGTCAGCCTTTGATTTTACATTTTTGACCTTTCGCGATCGTTGTTTTTGTTTTTTTAGTCATTTTTACAACTTTTATGTTGAATTTTTTCAGCACTTTGGCTATAATCAAACCCCCAGCCGTCATCATTCAGCTCCCGTCGTATCAGACTTCAATGACTACGATGGAAGAATCGATGCCGCCGCTCCTAGCCTCGAGAACCCTTTCTCCGAGCCCCTCTGCTTCGCCTCCGACATCCACCCAGAATCAAACCAACAACGCAGTGTCTGCCGCTGCATCCGCCCTTTCCATGTCGCCATCCGAAGTTGAAGCCGTCTTGGCCAATGCTATCAATGCTGCTAATGGAGACTCTACCACACCGCCGCCACAATTGAGTGAAGCCGCCACGTCTACTTTGCTCGCGAATCTCGCTAGTAGTTCTATCGCTGGATCGTCTGGTAGCGTTGATGGACTTGAAAAGGAAGAACGGCCATGTCTGAGCTACAAAGATTTGATCATCGAAGCGATAGAAAGCAGTGCCGAGAAGAGACTGAAGTTGAGCGAGATTTATCAGGTTCGTTTATTGCGCTGTTTTCATACTGTTTGACAAATTTTGATTGCTCATTTCCACCCACATGCCTCCAGAAAACTTGATGCACCTTTTTGTTGTTCTTTTCGACATCTTTAGCACTGATGATTCATAGGCTTTTTGCAAGGATTCTACTATGTGCAAACTCTGACTCATCTCGACGGATTTATGCTGCAGCAATTTGGCTTTTCCTTCCTTTTGCTTGATCTTCAACCTTGTTTTGATGCAACCTTTGTCCACCGTTCAAAATTTAGGCCATCGTCATTCATGTATACTGTTTTTGTTATCAGTAAGCTCCTTCCTCCGATACCTTTTTGGGGCTCAACCTAGCCGAACTCCAACACATAGGACTACGTAACGTATACCCAATCACCAATAGGCTAAGACCGGAATTCCTTGTTGCAAGACACATGTACTTTCCTTCTATCTTCCGTTTACTGATAAGGCCCCTGCTCGCCGCCTGTGTTTTTGTTGTTACTGGCGCCGTCGGCCCTGAAACAAAACTTGTATCGTTGGTCCATCTACCCTTTTTTATTCATGGCGCGAGATTTTTTACCTTCTTCTTCCTTTCTGCCTTTCTTTACTTATCAGCAAAGTTGACTATGCCAGACGTTTTGCCTTGAAGATGAAAGGAATCTTTTGCACCTGGCCTCTCTCTCTCTCTCGGAGCAGTGTCTGTCTATCTATGCATACATCATCGGAGTTGTCGGAGCAGTATCAGACATCAGACAATCATCGATAGACCAGTCCAACTTTTTCAAAGTAAGCTGAGAAAAGTTGTTGTATAACCGTATCGAAACAACACGGGCCGAAACAAATGTACGATTACGTCAGGGGATCATCATACAGACACCCGCTACAACTTTTGGGCTTGAACGCTCTTTCTAAAAATGATAAATTGTTTAGACAGAGTCAGGGTTTACCAAAAAAGAATGCACTTTGATTGATGAATTTGCGGAAGTCATCATGGTAACATTGATCACAATCTAAATATTTGAATTCTCGCTACGGTTTGCCGTCGATCTCTGCAACAAAGCGTAGCACTTCTTCCTGGATATCTCCACATCCATTGTGTCTAGTAGTCCTTCATCCATCTTGTTACATCCGTTCAGACGGGCCGTGTTATTGTTTTTGTTCGTACTTACTTAGTTTTGCCACAGAGGACGAGACCTTTTGCCCGATGACAGTTGCTTTTTCCCCGCAACTTGGCGCTGGAAGCAAAAAAATCTTGGCACCGAGTGTGACTTAATTTTTTGAAAGCTCTTACTCTCGGCTTGACTTGGCACTAGTTGAAAGTACGTCCACGTGCATGTATTCGGGAAAGAAACTCTCTGCCAGTGGCAACATACGTCTGCAGTTGCTTTTCCGGATGAACCAAAGTGACTTTTGCCCAAACAAAAACCGGACTACGCCATCGTTTTGAATGCTTTGTACGAAGGGAGGGGATTTTTTAAGCTTTGCTGGGACCACTAAAAGCATGACATAGTTAGTTTGAGTAGTCTTTTTCGTGGCTTTGTCATCATCATCATCATCCCGAAAAAAGCAGCTGTCGACACACAGAGTTTGCGGAAGGGCAAGCCACGTACCACTGGAGGGAAAACAATTGTCACGGCTCAAGAATGTTGCGTTTAAACTCTGCATGGAGTTGTCATTTCCGAGGGACGAATAAAAAAGCTTTAATTTATCTGTCTGCAACCCATCAAGTATTGAATTACCGATTTCATGAACAATCTTTGCAGGTCATTCGAATTTTGCATCCGTACTACCGTAAACGCGCTGATCAGTGGGGCTGGCAAAACTCGATTAGGCATAACCTCAGCCTGCACGATTGCTTCGTAAAGTTGCCGTTGAAACAGACTTCCGCTTCCGGTGTTGTCGGTAAGTAATTTTATCTTTGTTTTCATTTTGGAATTGTCATAACTTTTAATGCGTTCATTTGTTGCAACTTTTTTACCAATTACCGCGAATGCCATTCAAAATCATTTTCGAGTACAAAATGATGTGACAACAACGCTGACCAGTCAGCCGGCGACCGACAAAAAAGGAGGGCAATTTCGTTGTCGATCGACCTGAATTTTTTACGCACTTACGGAAATGGGCGAAAAATGCTATTCTAACTTTTGAAAAAAAAAGTACAGCCACACTCTACACACACGTAGACACGTTTGTCATGGTGCGTCTGACGTGACAATGTGTATCCTGTGTATAGAAGGATGATGCTCCTTTTGTTCGGAGACTGTCACAGTCGTCGCACATGCACTTGTTTTGGTGTTATTGCGGTGCCATGCTACGATCGACCCGGATCCCCGAGACGAACTATTATGTGGAAAGCAAAAAAAAGAACTCGAGGTCGTTGACGGTCAAAGCGAAGCTCAAAGCAATTGCATTCGCATCTAATGTATAAGATTTGTAAAGGAAAAAGCACTTTGAAAGTACAAACAAACTATTTTTGATGTATTTATGTGCACATGCGCTTGAATTGAGAAATTTGGTTTTCCATGTTTTTTTGGCATAAAATATTCAAAGCGATTAAAAAAGTTTCTTTTTATTGCATTGTGACATGTCAAGCGACGTGTATGTTAATCCCCTACGTATTACTAGTGCCCTTTTTGTAATACGTTTATTTTTGAAACACAATGCGATAGCGTTGGTGCGATAGTACAAACTGAAGGTGCATTCATTTGCAATTAAATGTAATTCTAACTGACGGGATTAGCCTAGAATAACGAAAATGGGAAATCCGCATGCAAAGGGAAATACCGAGGCATCTAAATACATCTTTTAATTTAGGGGTTTTGGATTTTGCAAAGATCGTGTGAATAACTGAATGCATTTGCAGGCCACTTTTGGACCGTCGTACGGGATCGTGAAGACAAGCAGAGCTCCTCCAGACGACGTAACCGCAACAGCAATAAGGCTTCAAGAAACAATGGTCGAGATCTCGTACATTCAAACTCCGCAACTTCCATGTCCACGAAGATCAAGGATCGTCAAAGCGTCAGCAGTGATAGTGGTGTCATGTCAGATGAATCGCAAGCTAGCAGTCCTGCGGCCTTGTTGATGGATTCGCCACGCAAGGATTCGACTATTGTTGGTGCTTCTCCATTGAGTACACTTGCCCAGTTTCAACGGTCGAATAGTCTCGGCGGTCTTGAAACAAACAGTGTGCTACAACGTCTCGCTCTGAATGCCCTACTCGAGAATGCGACTAGCAATCCTATTACGGCTGCGTTAGCGGCTGCCGTCAGTCCGCCAGTATCCGTCGGCACTTCGAACATTCTCATGGATGAAGTTCGTCGATTGCAACTTCAAATGTACCTCCAGCAACAGCAACAACAATCACAGCCTCAGATACAGATCTTGCAACAGCTTCTCGAAGCCCAGCATCAACAACAACAGCAAGCAGCCGCTGCTGCCGCCGCCGCTTCGGCCGTCCCCTCATTGTTGTCACAATTGTTGCTCGGATTGAAGACTAAGGATGTTGCCCCAGTGCCACAAATCCCTGTAGCATCGCCTCCAGTATCCAGCACCTTGGACTTGTTGAGCATGCTTCAAGGCGGACTTTCAACTCAACCTTCGAGCGCTCCTGCTCCCGCTTCTCCCCAACAAAGCGTGGCAGAACCTGCGACTTCGGGGGCTGGCATCGATCTCGCGAGATTGTTGTCATCCATGGCAGCCAATGCTTCGACTCATCAGCTGCAGTCTCCACCAACATCTTCATCCGGTTTGAATCCACTTCTGGAGCAACAACTCCTCGCTTTCTCCAACCAATCTCCACCGGCGTCCTCAAAAGACAATCTCTGCGTTATGTAGGGTCCCCAAAGTTCTTACATTAGATGCTTTCCACAACCCGGTTGAATTAGTTTTTCATTCTGCATACACTTTTTGAATGCACCTGATAAAAGAGCTTTTTTTCCTGTAACTCCTTTCTTGACAACCTATTTTTGAGTATAAAAGGCCGAGTATTTGTTAAACCTTTTTTTGAAACACGAAATCCGGGATCTCGTTTGTGAGCCTGTCTCCTATTATCTCTCACTTTTGAACGGTTCAAATTTTATTTGAAAGAAGAAAAAAACAAGTTTAATGTGTTAAAGATTTGATGTACTACCAGTAGCCCCTTTTTCGTATATATCCATTTTTTGTATTGTTTTGATTATTGTTCATGAACACCGATTCGATAGACTTCCCTTGCGTCTTTGATTCTTTTGCCTGAACCCAACTTTTTTTTCATCGTAAGATTATGCTGTTCTAGGGAACTAATTTAAATTGTCAGTTCATTACAAAGTCGCGTCATAACACGGCTCCATGAGTTCGTTGTTTTACAGACGTAAATAAAATTCCAGTAGTTTTTTTCAATCGATTTTAGTTGTACTGATGTGATGTCTTTATGATTTTGTTTTAGTTATGAATGAACAATAAAAAATCGTTAAAAATTTTGTGCTGTTTGAGGATGCAAAGGTATTTCTAAATTGTATTCAACATCGACGTCGATTCCGTAATTCTGAGCGGTCGTGATACAAGCTTTATGAGTTTAAATATCAATACACGTTAAGCTTCGTGCTTTTGCCCGTGTCCGGCCGTCTTCTGTGCCCTCATGTGATGTCCATTGATTTCACAGAGATCGGCAGACAGGCAGAATGTTGCGCAAACACATATTTTTACAATATTCACACATAACTGTGCCCCAATACGGTATGAATGACGCCTTTCGGGGCACAACTTGTGTTTGTCTGGTCGATCTTGGCCCCTTAATGCCCCGAAACTCCCATTATTTTGTGCTCATCTTGTCATCTGACATGCTCTTAACACCTTTTTCACATCTTTTGAACACTACTTGACCCCTATTGTCCTCAAAAACAGCATGAACAGCGCATTCATGCCCGGTATTGAGGGCTCAAATTGCGTTTGTTCGTACCCTCTAGTCGTTTTCGGCACCTCTTTCCTTCTGAAATTCTACCATGATGTGTCCTTTCTATTGTTTATCATGCCCTTCACACCTATTTGACCTTACTTGATTGCTTTTAATGCCAACGATACCATCGTCAAGTTGGATGTTGCACGCGAAAGCTTCGTGCTTTTGCCCCTGTCCGGCCGTCTTCTGTGCCATCATGTGGTGTCCATTGATAGCACAGAGATCGGCAGACAGGCAGAATGTTGCGCGAACCATGTTTGTACAATATTCACACATTCCTGTGCCCTCCAAGCCGGCATGAACGATGCATTGCTGCGCGATATTGGGGCATTCATTGTGTTTGTGTCGTGCCCTCTGGTCGCTTTCGGCACCTTTATCTCCTGAAATCGAGCCCCCTTTGTGTCCATATCATCGTTTGGCACACTCTAAACAACTTCTTTATACCTTTTTGATACTATTAGACCTCTAATTGACCTCCAAAACGGTATGTACGACGCATTTGTGAGGCGATCTTGAGGCACATATTGCGTTTGTTCGTGCCTTCCGGTCGTTTTCGGCACCTCTTTCCATCTGAAACCCCACCATTTCGGGCCCCTTTTATTGTCTAGCATGCCCTTTACACCTCTGCGACCTCACTTGATTGCTATTGCCCTTAAAATGCCGTCCAAACCGGCCCTAACGGCGACACTTTGTCGTCAGATGTCTCAGAATCTTCAACACTGGATTCTGGTGCCATGATGCCGGCTACAGACCGTGCAATGCAGGTTTTTAAGTCTTCTGCCACTCGCTCCATCGATTCCGATGTCAAAAACATCGGAATTCCAAAATTTTTTTTTGATTAGAATTTTTTCCTGCGTTTTTTCACTCAAATTTCGCTCTAATGACTTTTTAAAGGTGGATTTGTCCCAGCCCGTTTTCTCGTCCATTTCGCACCGTTTCTTGATCGGAACCGATTAAAGCGATGCTCCTGAATCCCTTTTCAATATTTTCACACTAAAAATTGCCATAGCCCCCTTCTGAAGTGCCGAAATCGACCATATTTGGTTGGCTTTTCACCCCCTTTCAGCCCCCCTTTTCTCGTCTGTTTTGCATGATCTCTCGATCGAAACCGATCAAATTGATTGCCCTGATTTTGTTTTCAATGTTTTCACCTCAAATGGTGCCATTGCTCATTTCAAAAGTGCCGAAATCGACCATATTCGAGGCACCCTGTACCCCCCTATCAGCCCTCCTTTTCTCGAGTGTTTTGCATTGTTTCTCGATCGAAACCGATCAAATCGATCCTGCGAATTCTGTTTTTAATAGTTTCAAGCCAAAAAATGGTACAACGGTGCCATAATCCCCTTTCCAAAATGACAATGCATTGCTGCGCGATATTGGGGCATTCAGTGTGTTTGTGTGTGCCCTCTGGTCGCTTTTGGCACCTTTATCCCCTGAAATCGAGCCCCCTTTGTGTCCATCTCATCATTTGGCACACTCTAAACAACCCCTTTACACCTTTTTGATACTATTAGACCCCTAATTGACCTCCAAAAGGGTATGTACGACGCATTTGTGAGGCGATCTTGAGGCACATATTGCGTTTGTTCGTGCCTTCCGGTCGTTTTCGGCACCTCTTTCCATCTGAAACCCCACCATTTCGGGCCCCTTTTATTGTTTATCATGCCCTTTACATCTACTTGACCTTACTTGATTGCTATTGCCCTCAAAATGCCGTCCAAACCGGCCCCAACGACGACACTTTGTCGCCCGATGCCTCAGAATCCTCGAAGCCGGATTCTGGTGCCATGATGCCGGCTGACCGACCGTGCAATGCAGGTTCTTAAGCCTTCTGGCACCTGCTCCATCGATTGCGATGTCAAAAACATCGGAATTCCAAAATTTTTTTTTGATTAGAATTTTTTCAAGCGTTTTTTCACTCAAATTTCGCTCTAATCACTTTTTTTAAGGTGGATTTGTCCCAGCCCGTTTTTTTGGCCGTTTTGCACCGTTTCTCGATCGCAACTGATCAAATCGATTCTCCTGAATCTGTTTTCAATATTTTCACACCAAAACCTGTCATAACCCCCTTCTGAAGTGCCGTAATCGACCGTGTTCGAGGCACTCTGTACCTCCATATCGACACTCTTTTCTCGATTGTTTTGCATTGTTTCTCGATCGAAACCGATCAAATCGATCCTGCGGATTCTGTTTTTTAAAGTTTCAAGCCAAAAGTGGCACAACAGTGCCATAATCCCCTTTCCAAAACGGCAATGCATTGCTGCGCGATATTGGGGCATTCAGTGTGTTTGTGTCGTGCCCTCTGGTCGCTTTCGGCACCTCTTTCCACTTGGAATCATACAAGTCTGTTCCTATTTGGTTGTTTTACATGCCTCTAACACGTTTATGGCATCACCTGACAAGCCATTGCCTTTTGTTCAGTCTCATCATTCAACACAGACATCTCGTGCTGTCAAACTGAACAGAAAACGATCGAAGTGTTGCGCGGATACTAATATAGTTATTCACGAGTTCATGTCCGATCTTGTAATATCAATTAGCTTTGTTGAGCCTGCTTCAATATCAGTGGCATCACTTTAGATTCACTTCTAACTGGTCATTCAATATGCCCCTAATGCAATGTTTGTAAACGGTTTTTGTATAGTTTGAAAAAGTCAGCAAAACGTTCTTGTGTTAATAATGCTGTTATCATTGCATGACTAACCACACAAAGCATTAGCGTACTTTTTCACAAATTTATCATGCCATTTGGACCAAGATGTCGATTCCAAGCGTCACATTTTTTGACCAAAATAGTACCGTTTTTTGTAAAGGTCAACTGGTTGAAGCAGTAGAACGACTTGTGAACCTTGGAGATGGTATTACCAAGTCTAGAGCTGTAAGCAACATTATCCTTTCTTTTTTGAACTATAAAGTTAACTTTGTCAGGTTCGTAAGAATCCATCTCTCCCCATCAAACGATTAGCGACGTTTGTAAAAGTTTGTCAATTGTACGATGAAATGTATTATATCGAAAAACGTCCAAAAACATTGATCGGATTTTTGGCATCGCTCAAGCTGTTTTGTGAGTTCTACTTACGGAGTTACATGCGTCTGAGCGATGCCTCAATGAAGCAGCTGGACCAACTCTGTGGAAAAGAGGGCTTTTCAATGGTTTGTTGGAATTTACAAACAATTCGTAATGTTTCCATGAAGTCTTCAGCATAATCTACAACTGACATTATCCGCGCAGTTCATTCATCCAAACCGTGTTTATCTACGTGGCAAACGCATCGAAGACGAAGAAGCGCTGCGTGTTCAGATGCTTTTTCGAGAAGAATTCCAACGTGCCCAGACAATTGTTTCGGAATTGGATATTGTGGGTGACATTGAGCTCGACACTGCCGAATTGGACATTGATGAATACTGCACAATCATACAGTCAGCCGAACGGATATATCAAGCTTTATCGCGGTATTTCCATCTGATTGCTGTGAAACAGAAGGCACTTGACCTTCGGGCTTCTGAGGGCGTCGAAGTGGATCCGATCAAAGCTGTTATCAAAGTTCAGTCGGTCACTCGGGGCCATTTGGCACGGAAACAAACGGATCATTTTCGGAGAGAGGAACACCAACGCTTAGGATTGAGTATAGATGGACTGTTGTCGTCGATTGCCAAGGACAGGAAAACAACGTTTTTGAAAGATTTGCCACCAAATATGCATTGCTTCTCGGATTCTGAATTGCCAGCTCCGCCGAAGTCGCTGAACGAGTTGGATCAATACATTCGTGATCACTATTTCACTCCTGATCCTTTGAAACTAATTGATCCACCGCCTCAAGGATCTCTTCGAAGGGTCGATGGCTACGTCGAAAACCTTGTTGCCGAGCTTATTTTAGCCGAGGCTATCAAAATTATCGACCCTGCTGTGATGCAACATTGGAAGTTTGACGATCTTATCTCAATGTCGGTCCTGGTAAAGACGCGAGGAAAGACGAGTCACGTTGATTTGAGAAACTTTTTATACGCTAGCATGGTACTGCCTATGGGTACGTGCTGCTCCCCCCTAACCACACTCGTTTGATTGATTAGTTTACAGCACTGTCATCTTGGAAACTCGATGTTACGCGTCATGCAAGTATTTTGTTAGTTGGTGAAAGTGGATCAGGGAAAACTGCATGGTCCGTGGGGATGGCAGAAAAGTGTCTTGCAACAAGATTACGAATTTCTAGAAAACTCTTCACTCGTAAATTTATGGGGCGAAAACGGCTGATTGACACGATTACACAGGTCAGTTGTAAACGATCAACTAAAACATTGAAACATGAGGTTACAGTTTGTTCATCACGATGGTTACACATTTGTCGAGTTTGATCGATTGGAAATGTTTGCCGCCAACAAAAATCGCAAAAGCCCAATAAAAACGGTCGTTCTAAAACTACTTAGTGAATTGCGTAAAAAACGTTGTCAAGTTGTGGGGCTCTCAAGAACAGCTGACTTAATTCCAGACGTGTTGGCCGCATTTGACTATGTGGTAACTTTGCGAAATCCGATTGGAAATGATCGATATTGTATGTCATGTGTGCCTTATAAGACTTATCATACGCTCTTTTAGCGTTGATTGCTCAAACACTGGCTACTCGTCAAAACCAGGAAACATTGGTGCGTATTCCGAAACGACTACTCGAAGTTTCAAAGGCAACGAAGAAGGCAAATGCCGGAGACACAATCGCAAAAGTTGATGCAAAGTTTTCAAAACCGACTACGACTGCCGTTTCAAATGTTCACAAGATGAAGCATTCGTAATGTGTATATAGCTAAATGATTTACAGCTATTAATAACAATAAATTGTGTCTTGATTTACAGAGTTTTGTTTCATGCAATCAATTCGTTATCTTGTTTACTTCCGTCTTTTTGATGAACATTGCTCGTGTGCAAGAGGTATGTGTAGTCAGGCACATGACTGTCTTTTTGCACAATGAGCACCTTGGATTGACTCGTACGAGGTGATAACAGTTTCAATGACATCAAGAGTGATTCACCACGAGCACCACTCTAAAGACGGTTGTTGTTAAACTGCCAAAATGGTTATGACCGCACCTTTGAAGAACTCTGATATTATCTAATGCAGATCCGTGTAACTTGAGGATTGTTCAGTCGACTGCTTCGATTTTCGTATATTTCGTGTAATTTTTCATTCGTGTCTGAAACAGAAAGTTAAACAAAGGCTGACGATTTCCTGAAGACTACGACAGACTTCCATGCTCGGGACTGGGTAGAGTCACCCGAGTCATGTGAATGCTCTTTCTTTTTCTTTGACCTTCAAATGTTAATACAATGTGTAATGAATCGTTTTTACTACGACTTGACAGATGCTGTTATGTAATTTTCATTTTTTGCACTTCCTCGACATTTGTAATTCAACAAATAAAGCATCCGGTATTTTAAAGAAACAGATTGAATGTTCATAAGCACAGACCCTTATTGCCCATAACTGATAAGATTCCTCTCTTTTGCGCCCTTTTCTGACTGAGATCAGAATGCGGAAAAACAATTCGCTGATAATACCGAGTCCACAGGACAAAAAGGAGTGGCCCTAATACAGCATTGGACAAATGAAATGTTTTCAAAGATAAAATTGAATGAACACTAGTGTAACACAACTTTTTTGGCTTTTGCAGTAAGTCAGTAATGACCAATCAGATAACAGTTATTATTCCTGTTGTCATAGACATAGTGTGTTCAGCGCGAAAAGTGTAACAGAAAACAAGCTCATTAAACATACCGACAGGCATATTAAAATTTCAACATACATAGTTCGTAAAACGAATGCTTCAAGTGAATTACAAAATAGTTTTGGTGGTCGACGGGGGATAAGAACTCGTGATCGAGCACAGCTGCAGAGAGCGAACATTGTGACAACGGGTTGATTGATTCCAGTGCAGTTTTTTGCGTCGTCAAAAACCGCACGAACGGTGGCTAACCTCCGCAAAAAATGTGTATCTAGTCTGATCAGACAATACATCAAGTTGGATGGCAGAATGAGGAAATGTTGACCCTGGAGCATATTTCGATATCATGCGATTCTGATGCAAGACGGTTTTGTATCGCTTATTTAAACGCACCAACTGCGGACCAAAGACATCTGTTTTGATCTATTTATTCCAACCCATTAGTGGTTCTCAGAAATGCGATATTTTGAGGCGCAATTACAATTCTGACATTTTGATCAGGGACAATGGGGTTTCATTGCCGAGGGCATGCTATCCACCGGCTGAAATGTCAATGGCAATGTTGAAATCGGCGCAGTTCTGGATGGCTGGGGTGGAAGTGGCGCTAATGTCGACAACAAACAAACAGATTGGCGGACCGAAAAAAGTCGGTTGAATTGTTGCAAGTGATAGTTTGCATGTTGTTTGCTAGTGTGAACAAAACTGCACAAGTGTCACATCAGGTCAAGTTTCGGAATCTGTTTTAACCTGCCAAATTTCATGTCATGTAGGCAAACTGTAAATTTTGTGAATTACAAAAGTACGTGCAGATTGCGCTTCTTTGTGTAACTTATTAGCTTTAAGCCCTTGACGCATGTTTTGTAATTCGCAAAGTCCGTGCTGCGATCATGTCTGTCGCTCCAAGGTTTGTAATACAGCGAGAGAAGCGGTTTTTTTTTATCGGGGCGTACCCTTCCGTGTTTTCGCCTATCGGGCATTCGTTCTTTCCCTTCTTTCCAGTGCACGCCCCTCCCGGTTTTCACAGCCATCCTCGTAATGGCCTTGGGGTCAATCGAGTATAAATAACCAACAGAAATACTTGCAGCCCTCATATCGGTAACACGAGTATTGCTATGACTATGGAGCTTGTACCCGATTTTGCCCTTAACAATTACATCGACGACTGTCTCGGCAAGGATCCGGAATATCAACCCGTCATTCTCGAAGAACTGCAGCCGGCTCCGTATGGATACAATGAAACGCCGAGCCAGTCGACGGATTTTGCCTACGATTGTGCTCCAATCATGGTTGCTACGGCACTGAATTCTTATGACAACTGTACTCCCCCTGCCAATTATGAATACTTCGTTCCCCAATATGAATATTATGAGTATTGTGACACCAGTTCGACTTCTCCGGCTACAACTACCAGCCAATCCAGTTATTCTAATTTGTCATCGCCGACGCCATCCTTTGACGGCTACCAAGTGCCATCAACATCGTCATCTGCCAGATCATCACCCGAACTCAGTAGCCCTTCGCCTTCAACATCGTCCTCGGCTAGATCATCACCCTTCAACAGTCCTCCTCCATCACCACGGCGCGGTCGCGGACGTCCACGGCAATCAAAGGTCGAAAGTGGCAGTGAAAAGGTTCGAAAATTCCGTTTGGAGGTGAGTCAATTTTAACAAGGTTTTTTAAACAGGCCATAATTATCCACATTTCAGAAGCAAAAACTCGATGAACAAGTCCAAAACTTTGGATGGAATGCCATTTACCACGGAATCTGCCAGGAAGTGACCGTATCTGAAGACTATAACCTCGCTGTGAAGAAAATTGCTGAATCTAAAAACTGGAAACAAAGCTTTGTTTCGCGAATTCGCTACTGTCAAAGCACGGCACCAACCCGTGGCCGTAAGCGATCAGACTGCAAGGAAAACAAGAAACAAAGCAGCCGTGAATACACTCGGCGATACAATGCGCAACGAAAGCCGGGAGTGTTCTTCCTACTTTTGAAGGACGTGTTGTGCCAGCTTAAGCAACAAAGCCCCGAGATTTACAATATGGTCATTGCCGACATCAAGCGCGACTGCCGAAATCTGTTTGTACACCTCACCAGTGATAACGGAAAAGGCCGATGAAATTAACCCTTTATCAATATGTATAGCCCCCTGTACCTAGTATTTATTGCTCATAGCCGTAGAAAAACAATAAAGTTATTACAAAATAGTGTTGACGCTAGGGTTACAGTTATTCTAACATACTCTCAAGTCAAACCAAAATAGTACGCAAAACTTGACTGCCGAAAAGCGAGGGAAGATAGGGAAAGGTGAATACAGTTTGATCTTGTACAACAAAAAAAGCAAAGAAGTTAGAGGGTGTTTCAAACACAAGCTTGATTCTGTTGATCTTTATTGTTTTCCCAAACATTGTCGACACGGTTAGGCAGCATGTGAGTAACCGTTGCTCTTGAAAGAAGTTTTTTCGTATGTGATGTGACGCCAGAGTGATTTATTGTCAGTGCAATGCTCTTTGCAGATGGAAGAAAGAGTTCAGCCAAGTGTATGTAGGATGGTCAGAGGGTGTGAATCATTCTAAAGACAAACCCCATCCGGAACAAAACAATTTTGCCAATGCAGAAAGTGTTGGTTGTGGTACCGGGGGTATGATCGTTGCCTCACTCCTTTTTGTCGACCAAATTTAATCTGAAATAAACCGTCGGTGCAATTCTTTCTCGTGAATTACAAATTGTTGTCGATCTTGCGTTGCTTTGAAGACAGGCAACCACTCGTGATATTGCGAAAGAGGGGCGACTGGCAGTTGCTGGAAATGTGATGGAAGTTATTTTTTGTTGGGACGTTTGATTTTGACGGTTTACGAATACCCCCGCCCTTTGTGATTCTCTTGCATAAAAGACGCGGCCGAGTGATTTCCATTCTGACCCTGATAAAAACGTGTTTTAGTGGTAAACGAACTATGAATGGTTCTGATGTCGACGGCAACATTAACGGCGGCCCTTGTGATCAATACGAGGTTGACGGTGCTCTCACATTTGAAATCTTGCAACCAACTCCGGCTTACTACAATGAAACGTCTTCCGACGCATCAGAAAATATTTGTGATGGCACACCAATTTGCACTGATAATGGTTTCGTTGGATACACGGTTCCTCAATACTGTTATTATGACAGTGATGGCAACTTTTTGGGATATGGCACTACTCCTCCACCCGTAAGTTCAACCTGGCACGACAATGGATGTGCTTCTGTCAGGGATGATGCCGTTACCGTGGTTTTTGAGCCCCAACACTACGACAACGGACTCTTTCCGCCACCGGAATATTTGGACTTCCCAGCTGCGACAACTGACATGTTCGCACTATCACAATCGTCTCAAAACACACAACACGGCAATGAAAACCCTCCATCACCACTCTGTCTTTCCTCCTCAACTACGGCACCTAACAATGAAACGCGTTCCAATTCACTATCAACATCTCCGCAATACCAATATTATGATGGCAGTTCTCCGACGCCTTCATACGACCATGTTTCTGCCCCATCATCGATTCAATCGTCAACGTCAAGCAGTCCTCCGCCTTCACCAACACGCGGTCGAGGGCGCCCCCGAAAATTGAGGGTTAAAAGCGAAAGTGAAAAGATTCGGCAGTTTCGTTCAAAAGTGAGTGAACACTAACAATTTGGGCTAAAACTTCAATGTGCTAAATTTCAGAAGCAAATCCTCGACGAAGAAGTCCAAAAACATGGCGCAAATGCCATCTACCAAGGAATCGTTCGAAATGTTCTTGTGTCTAAAGACCACACATTAGCTGTCAACAAGATTGCCGAATCAAAACGCTGGGGCTCTGAATTTCTGAAAAAGGTCAATTACCGTGAAAGCGTGGCATCAAAGCGAGGGCGTAAGCGTACACCTGATGGTATCGCCGGCGCAAAAAAGCAGAAAAACCTTGATTACCATCGCCGCTACAGGGCGCAACGACAACCGGGAGTATTTTTTCAGCTTCTGAAAGACGTGTTGTGTCAACTTAAGAAAAGAAGCTCTCGCGTTCACAAAAGTGTTCTTGTTGAGATCCAGCGCAACTGCCCCAATCTGTATAATGCTCTCACTCAGTAAATAATGTAAACCTGTTAACACGATTAGCTGACTGTACCAAGTTTTTGATTCGAGTGTCCAACATTTCGTTAAACCTTGCACCCAAAAACCTTTTCTTTGTAGTTGTTGACAGATGCTATACTTTGGCCGAATGTATGTAGGATGATCAGTGGTGAATCATCGGGAATGTGTACGAAGTAAACTTGCCAATGAAACATGTGCTATTTTGAGGGGTTGTAATATAAACGTTCGGATAAACCATTTGTTAAATGAGCTTGATTCCATTATGTGAACAAACAAAAAAAGTTTGACCCTGTCCACTGATACATGATGGATGAGACAATGGGTTAGTGGAAGTATTAGTGCCTTTTGATTCCGCAAGAGCAAGTATAGATCAAAGCGGATCGCACCGAGTTGGCTTACGTTCATTAAAACTGCTTGTTTTTCTTAACAATGAAACAAGTTAATAGCCATATTTGTCATAATTTTTGCAATTGCATAAACTAACGTTGGTTGCAGTTGCGGATGGGATCGTACAAAAACGAAATTTAATTGTAATTGATCGACATTAGAGAAGGACATGTTTTATAAAACTGCTTTGACATTGTAGCTTTGGTTGCCCAACCACTTCGCGACAAAATCAGAAAAGTTAATAGCATGTTAATGCAACCTGTTAGGCCAATTGAAGATACACGGCGCTTCCGCTTGTTGGACATTCACGATGGTTTCAAACAATACTTTCTGATTGTCAGGTGGTACTACTAGCATGTATGGTGCGAGTACTTCTGGGTATTAGGGCAATTGTACGCCAATGGCAAACTTTAATGGGATCAGCGGACGCCAAATGGAAAAAAATTGTCTATCAGCATGTCGGTAGGAAAGAACATATATATGAACCCGAGTGTTTCGTACAGTGACTTCCAACCAAAATGGATATTTACTCCCACAAAAACATGGACATCGATCCTAAGCAATCAACTATCAATTAATCCCATTAGCGTCGGCCCTTCGTCCAAGAGGATTGATTATGAGAAGCTGACAACAAGAAACCGAGTCACTGTGACCTCTCGTGATTCACCCCTCTACTTAAATCACATGTGAAATGCAAGTAATGATAGCATAAGTTGCAAGTTGGATTAGGTCAAAAAACGCTAATTGTTACGGAGCCTATCATTATGCTTAAACAGTCAATGCACCAAATGTCGATAATTTACAAGAGGAAAAAGTGAATTTGTTGTCACAAGTAGTAGTCTTTAACAGACAAATTAGGCTTAATTTAATTGGACACACGTCTGTAAAGACATGCTGGCTGACAGATTTGATTTCTCAAAGTTCTTATATAGCAATCATCCAGAACGGGTCAACGGATCAACAAAGCCACGTCGACAGTGTTTGAAAGCAATTAGGAGAGTATTAGAGTGAAAGGGAATGAGGAAAGCCCCGAGAAATGCAATGGGGTTCTAGCGACCCTATGAATGACACAGATTGCAACATTGCCTATATTAATACGTCAAACCATCAGATCAAGACCATTTCGACAAATACCTACTTTGGTCAGGACTTCATAAACACTTACCTTGATAGTGATTCACTTGCGTGATTCTCTCACATTCTTCAATGATATCACTACTCAGCGATGTAGAAACGGAAGTTACATAACACATAAATTGCGACGAGTTTTCAAATGACTTTTGCGGGTGGGGCCTTTGCCCAGAAAACAGTCTATTAAAACTAGTTTACGTCCCCAAACCGCGCTGCGTGACATCGATATTTTCTATCAGTACCTAAATCACGACCGCGAGAAGGGTTGAGAAAGTTTATATTTTTATGGCTTTTGTAGCTTTAATGCCTCAAATTGTACTTATATAAGGCTCTTTTTGTGTTAATGTGTTGATCAGAAACTATTGTCAACATGCCAAAAATGTAAGTGATGTCGCTTTTTATGAATCTGTATCAAAATATATTGTTTTCAGCGGTGATTCTGTTGGTGCAGTTGTGCGAAAAATGACATTGGCAAATGTAGGATTTTAGTCTATAGATGCAATGGTAAAGTTTAAGATTTTAGGTACAAGTTAATCCGCCAAATGATGCTGCCCGTATTATTATGAAGTAAGTATTCTTTGTTTTTGATTTTCAGTAAGTTTAACATTGGTTCAGCCAAGAAAGTGCCGAAAAACAAGTACAAAAAGATGCCACGCGAATGACCATTACTGAACTCATTGACTATGAAGAAAAGCATGGCAAAACTGATTATGAGGTTATGGTAAGCCGTTGTTTTATCATTGTTACAATTAGAGCTTCACTGTTATCGACTCTAGGAAGAAGGCCTCACTAGCTCTCGGTCAACGTCTGGTGATAAAACAGGCTTCGAAGGGTTTGGATGGATCAAAGGTGTACTCATGCGATGCGTTTTGTGCATTTTTGGAGCGACCCTCTTCTTGAGAATGAGTTGGATAGCTGGTCAAATTGGCATTGGTATGGCTTTCCATCGATTGCAACTTTTCTGTAATCGTAAAATTCAAAATTTTTAGTTCTTGGAACTGGTGTCATTCTTTTGAGTCTTGTTATTGTCGTGCTCACGGCTATTTCCATGTCTGCGATTGTCACAAATGGCGAAATTAAAAGCGGTGGATGCTACTATCTCGTCTCACGTTCACTCGGTCCGGAATACGGTGGTGCCATCGGACTGATTTTTTACATTGCCAACATTGTGAACGCTGCTATGAATTGTGTCGGTCTTGCTGAAGACATTGTGTTCAACAAATACTTGTATGAAATTATTGATGGCGGCATTAACGACATTCGCATTTATGGCGTTGGTTAGTTGTTTTTATTATTTGCGTTTTAAAAAAGTTTTTTACAGCAATTTGCACAATTTTGCAAGGCATTATTTTCATTGGAACTGAGTTTGAGAACAAAACACAGCTACTGTTGACGGTATCTATTATCATTTCCTTGTTGTCACATTTTGTTGGTTTGCTACTTCCGTCTTCACCCATGCAACTAGCCAATGGAATTTCCGGCTTTTCGTGTAAGAGTTTTTTAACTTCGAAGAGTTGACGTTTCAATTAACCGATTTCAGTATCAACATTCACGTCAAACCTTTGGCCAGATGGTCACGGCCGTGAAACCTTTATTGCCGCTTTTGGTGTGTTTTTTCCGGCCATGACAGGCATCATGGGTGGTGCCAACATGAGCGGTGATCTGAAGGACCCCTCAAAGGCGATTCCAAAGGGAACAATGTGTGCCATTCTCGTCACTATTCTCACGTACTTTTGGTGCATGATCTCGACAGCTGCGACAACAGTGCGTGATGCTGATTGCTTCGATCCACCTTTTGACGATGCTGGAAACTACATTGAGCCGGACTGTGCTTTCAATGGCACATGTAAATGTGGCTTGGCTAATGACTTTAGCATTATGGCACAACAAGGTGTTTGGTCACCGCTAATCACTCTCGGCGTCATCGCAACAACTTTGAGTTCCGCAAGTGGATGTTTAATCGGAGCACCGAGAGTGTTTCAAGCTTTATGTGCTGATAAACTTTATCCTGGAATTTATTATTTCTCGAAAGGACATGGAATCAACAATGATCCCTTCAGAGCGTACTTTTTGACTTACTTCGTTGCAATCGCCATTATTTTGATTGGCGAATTGAACCCTATCGCCGAGTTGATTACATTGTTCTTCCTTTCGGCTTTTGCTATCACTAATTTTGCCTGCTTCGATGCCACACTTGCTGGGGCACCTGGTTTCCGACCCACGTTTAAGTATTACAACAAGTGGTTGTCCCTGATTGGATCGATTTTGTGCGTTGTTGTCATGTTTATTATGAATAGATGGGAAAGTCTTGGCACACTTGTCATTTTCGCTGTACTGTTCTTGTATTTGAAATACAACAAGTCAAGTAAGATTTTACGGAACTTAACAACATTTATGATTGTGTTACAGACGTCAACTGGGGTTCGTCAACTGATGCCAACCGGTACCGCAAAGCCCTGTTAGGTCTCATCAAGCTGACTCGGCAATCAGAGCACGTCAAAAACTACCGTCCACAACTACTCGTCCTCTCAGGAAACCCCATAGCTCGACAAGCATTGGTTGATTTTGCTCATAGCATTACGAAAGGCACAAATTTACTTGTTTGTGGCCATGTTATACCTGTAAGTTTATCAAACCAACGTACCTATAAGTTTTTATATCTTACAGTATACATCATCCGTAGCCGCAACTGAATGTACACGCAAATTAAACACAAAGTATACCAATTGGCTTTACGAACAGAAACTGAAAGCTTTTTACTGTGGCGTTGCGCATACATCACTGCGCGAAGGCGTCCAAATGTTAATGCAAGCTGTTGGTCTTGGTAAAATGCAGCCTAATATTCTACTGATTGGTTATCGGGATCAATGGTGGAGCGTCATAAGGGAGGATCCTAAAACATTCAACGAATACACTGGTGTAATTCAGGATGCATTTGAAGCAAATTTAAGCTTATGTATCTTCCGTAATGGTGATCAAGGCTTAGATCATAGCGCACTTTTCCCATCGAATGATGAAAATCTGCTGAATCAATTGCCAAACACAATGGTAGCAGAAAGTGCACTCCACGATGATAAAAGTCGGGGTGTGGCACGACGATTAGCCCGTCCAAAGGCTATTGCAACGTCAAATTCGGGTATGATGCTTGATGCACCTTCAGGGTTGACAAAATTCACTTTATCATTAAATCGGAATGCACCTGATACATTGAAAGCCAGCTATGCTGCGTGAGTTCACTGTGTTAGAAGCACTTTGGTTTATTTACAACACTTACAGAAGAAACATTGCCATGGGTAAGAATCTACGCTACCGAACTCGATTCACACCTGGCTTCGTTGATGTATGGGTCATGTATGACGACGGCGGACTCACATTACTCCTTGCCTATCTTTTGACAAGTCGCCCATCGTTTTTGGAAAATGGAAAACTGCGCTTCTTCACAATCTGTTCCCAAACTGCCAACTCTGATGACGTGAGGAGACAGTTGCAACACACTTTAAAGAAATTCCGAATCGCTCACGATGAAGTCATTGTCATTGTTGAAAGCGATCGTGAGCTTTATCAGGAAACGTAAGTCCACAACCCATCTTTTTCATGTGTACAAGTAATGTTTTAGAACTGATGAATTTGAAAATTTGATATCCCGAGTTAACGGTGATGAACCAACCCCATGGTTATCAGCCGAAGTCCTAGAGAAACAACATCACCATACTCAACACATTCTACGACAACGTGAATATCTGCTCGAGCATTCTTCCGCATCCAATTTTGTTATTCTGTAAGTTTCAACTTTGCACTACTGTTGTTGAAAAAGTTTATTTTCAGGACACTTCCAATTGCATCGGCGGAAATAGTTCAAGGACCGTTATACATGCTGTGGTTACATTTACTTTCCGAAGAATTACCTCCGACACTCTTCGTGCGCGGAAACAACACATCCGTTCTCACTTTTTACTCATAATTGTGGTACAGTCAAGTGTATTTGCTTCCCAGTTTATTACTATTTTTACATTACAATTACAAAAGTCGATAAAACTGAGCATTTAGATAACCTTCCTCTCTCACGCGACTGTACATACTCACGTAGGAGATCAGATCGGGATGATGATGTGATGGTAGCTCAACAAGCATAATACAAATTGGTTAAAGTTGTCAAGTTTTTCTACATTTTTGTAAAGGCGTACAATATCGATGATTGGATAATCTATATATCTAGTAAGGCGGTTGGGGTGAATAAACTTTGATGTAATGACACTACCGTAAGCTATGATCAATTATTAAGGGTAGTGTACATATTTAAATGAGCATTGAATTTAGTAATAACGAGCAAGCGGTCTATCGCAGAGGTCTCGGACGGATTTTGAGGATTAGAAATTTGTTATTCGAGCACAGGTAAAAAGCATTTTTAGAAATACTAGATGACAAAACTAACTATTGAATACTGCAAAATTAAAAAAAAGATGATAGAATTTGAATTATAAAGTGCAGTAATAAGGTAAGAAAAGTGCTCAAACTTTAAAAAATGTGCAAATTTGCAGCTACACTGCTCAAGGTAGGATGTGTCGGAAGATTGAAGAACGGAAGTGTTTCGTCGAAAGTATCATGGGCGGAGGCTTAGAGGCAGACGCGATCTGCCATTTCCAACTTCGCGCAAAAAAAGTCAAATCATCATTGTCGGGAAGAACGACGCTGTTGGCGCGTCGTGTTGAATCGTTCCAACGCGTTCTGAAGCTCTGCCAATGTTTCCATACGCTCGGAGCGAACAACTTTCGCGTATCCAAGGATGTCACCAATAGAACGGAAAGCGGGGCGTCGGATTGGCTGAGTGGAAGGAGCTGGCTCAACCTCATCTTCATCATCACAGTTATGAACACAACCACAGTGGGAACGGCAATCAAACTCATCGCCAGATGCTGAGACTGAAAGATTCAACAGGTCAAGATGGAAAGTTTGACAACACAGTGCAATCCCAACAAGTCTTTATCAAATTAGTACCAAGGCAAAAAGAAAAATGAAAAGATCGTCTGTTCGGTCCCGTCCCTCAGATGAAACCCTTGTCATTGAGCCGTAAGTGGCGACGATGTACTGGAAAGGTGCAAAGGAAACGTGTGTTTGTGGCAGATCCCAAGAACTTACATCCTGTTTCGCTTTCAGTCTCCTCATTGATCAACTCGTCGGCACTGCCACGACGCTTGTATCCGCGCATGCCAGGTTCACCGATCATTCGGATTCCGCTGATGCTGGCAACACTGGCGCTGTCATCGTTGGCGCCGTTTTCCTTGTTGTTATCAATGGGTGCGACATCGCGAGGAAAATCGACCAAATGGGCAGTGGCACTGGAGTTTGAACGGATAGCGATGGGGGCTGACGAGATAGCTGTAGATGTGGAAGCAGAAGGTTGAGCGGGAGGAGCTATCAACTGGTCGAGATCATAGCCCATATAATCCATAGCATAATAGCTATCGCGCGGAGCAACGTTTGCCGTCGGTGGTGTGAATGTCATGACACGGTTTGAAAGGTCGTATGAGCCGAAGGGATCATGTGGAGTGCGATGGATCGGAATGGGGCGAGAATTATTGGGCGTCTATAAAAATAGATTGTCATTGAGCACATGGTTAGCAAGCAAACGCAAACTTACAGTGCCAAAGTAGCTGTGATAGTGGGCCGGGAGGGGCATGGTGGCACCGGTAGGGATTTGCATCGGATAATAGTTCACTGGACAGGAGTAGACACCGGGTTGGTGCTTGTAGTAGCCTGGGTTGGGAAAACCTGTAATGAAAAACTGTGAAACCATTCAAACTGAAAGGATTCGAACTCGGCACGGTCGCGTAGGAAGGATTCAAAGGGCCCAAATCAATGACATGGACATGAGAGACGCGCTGGACGACTTGCAGATGCGGGACAGGCACTTGAGATTGGATCCTATAGATAGGATAGATACCTTCTTGAACTCCAAACATGGCACAAAACAGATCCCCCATGTAGGCCTATAATTCCCTTTTATACCGGCGAAAAATGACTCTGGCCGTAGCCTAATTCTACAGGCAAATTTTGGAATCGATCCCCAACTTGCAAAACTCAATGTTAAATAACCACCATCCGAGGAATAATCGGTGTCAGTCAACGGAACTGCGGGTGTTCGAGTGCTGTCTACTGATATGGTTATCAAAATTTGAACTAGGGAAACAAAAAAGACTGGAATGCTCGTCAGAAATGGAAATTCAGTCTGGCGCCCCTGTGCAGGCCCGTGTTATATAGCTAATACGTCACTTTTTTGAAACTTTGGACAGAACGTGTGGATTAGACCCATCAAAAAAGTACAGTTCAGGTTTGGTTTAAAAGTGCATGATTTCTGACAAAACCGTTTAAACCTGCATCTGGATAGTTCCCCCTGTACACACTAATCGTACGTGGATGACAAGAGTTGGTGGGGTATGGAAAGTTTCAAGGGCACGCCAAAAAGCAACATAGAAATCGAATCGCCCTTCAGAGTTCTGGTTTTTTACTACTTCGTTGGGGGCGCAGTCTTCACATGCCGGCGAACACCGAGGAAGCCAACCTGTCAGGTTGGTTTTGGCCGTAGCGTTTTTTTCGGCTGCGTTGAAATTTTTTGTCGAATGGTCTGACAGGAAGGAGTGGAAGGTCGTCTGCCTGAAGGCCATCAGCTGGACCCCGCGATAGACGGATGGGTTAGAAAAAAACTGAAAAACATAAAGAAGACTAAAGGAAGAAAAAGACTGAGACAGACGGACAGCAGATGCGCGAATCGTTGGCGCATCGGCTGACTGACAAAGGTCATCCGTAAAAGCAAAGAAAAAAAAGCAAAAAGAAGGGGGAAAAACAGACAAATAACATTATACGGTACCCCAGGATTCCACAGCTGATGATTTTTCGACGAAACAGCTGTAATGTGAGTTTCGATACGGAATTCGGGCAAAGGGCTCTAGGCTAGTTCAGCGCCAGTAGGCCACCCCGGGAAAAGGACGATAATCCGTAGAACGAACACCTCTCCCGATTTTACACATTTGTAGCGTTCATTATGCAGCGTTAGAGTGGAGCAATGGAACAGAACCACCCAAAAATCTATGTTCATGGTCACTCTAAACAACTATCCTCGACACTATTTTACCGAGTGTCAACGACCCTTACAAACATCCGGTCTGCGTAAGCTTGCACAATATTACTAAAGTCTGTGTTGTTGGCCCACAATATCTGTTTACGGACTGGCAAACAGTGAACTTGACTAACATTACGTAATAAGGCGTAACAAAGTGCACCAAAACAATGCAGATTGAAACACTCTCGCTCGTACGCATCACAAATAATGACACCTAAAGTTTAAAAATAACATTGAATATCCTTTGAAAAGCCGTAAATCAAGCTTAAAAATTTTACAGACCTATTATGAAACCCATCAAAGTTCTTTACACGGAAATACATTGGCGTTGTTTCCCAGCCTCTGTGAACAACCTCATCATAAAAAAAAGTTATTGTTTTTTTCGTTAAAAGGAAACGCGGCTTCTTTTCATATCTTGGACGTGTCTATTGAAACTGTTACCTTTAGGCAGCATTAAAAAGGCCAAAAAATACAGGCAATGTTGCGCTTAACAACCGTTTAGGAAATAAAGATAGAGCAATTGTCGAGAAACAGCATCTTTACAGTTGCCGACGACGACAGTGATGGTGAAATGTGATCGTTGCCGGCGATGCGGTGGTGATAGTCACAACAATGATGGCGCATCAAGACTAGACGGCGGCAATTGCTGGGGGGAAACCAATGTGGTGGGAAATGTGGTTTTATGGAATTGTCTAATGATGATTCATGCATGGAAGGGGAGAGAGCGTAGAGATCGGTGGTGGTGAAGGGAAATGCCAATAGTTTATTCACAAAAAGGTCGTCAGGGCAATTTACGTTATATGACGATGCTTTCGCCCTTCATAAATCTCAAAGTGTGCCCCGTGCCATTGACAGCACTCCCCTCCCTTACGGTGCGCATACCTATAGGTAAATGCCCTTAGTTAGAGGAGTGCCGTTTTGCGCAAGCATTCTTTTCATTATCTTTAGAGTGTGAATACTTAATCGTAGTCGTGGCCGTTATCTCAATGGCCTTGCGGAAGTGTGTGAGTTACCCTGGAGACAAAACGACACATTTCAATATTCGATCCAACAACTCCGATCGGCATCAGCTTTTGCGAAAAATCAAATGCCGCAAATCGTCGATTGAATGACAGACAGGCCCCCGCTACAGTCCAAAAAACAAAGCGATGGCGCAACGGGACCAGTTGAACCGCTTCCATCGCTTCGCCGCCGCTCTTGCCATCATGTCTGTGATTGTTTATTTTGGCGAAAGGGAGAAAAAAGGCAAACCCAATACATACATGCGGATGACGATGCCTATCGCGCAACGCACACATTGTGCTTTAACGCCATGAGTCTCTTCCCTTCCTCTTTTTGACTTGAAGCGAGAACGTCCACGGTCAGAATAGTGATTCTGTCTGCCAGAAGACACAAAAAGTGAGCACAGCAGAGCGTTATCGCCGACCGACCAGGGTCGTAGACCCCTCAGTAGCAAAAACTGAGCTACACGTTTGTGGCCCGACCGGGCTAAAAAAAGTGGACCCCCGGAAGGGCGGGGTCGTCCGCCGCCGCCAGACGGTGGTGGCCGATAACGAACGACGCCGCTGGTTGAAACCCCCCTCTTCGAGCATCAGCCCAGGGGTGGCGACCGACGACTGCACTACAGAAAACTTTGCACCGACGGACTTGATTGATCAGGTGGTGGTAGGAAGACGAAGAGCAGGGGCGGAGTCAATCTGTCTGGCGGAGATGTACGCCGTTCGACAAGGTAAGGAATACCCTTATAGCATCTCGTGCCAGCAAATTGCAACATTTTATCTATCGCGAGAGCGGTTTTTTTGCGACAATAAACGTCATTTTACGTGAACGGCCCTAGGTACCGCCGACTAGGGCTCACTGAGTGATTGATTCTTTCAGGTGGGGCTGGCTGATCAGAAAAAAGTTCTGTCTGGGCACAAATGTTGCGAAATTCACAAGAATAATGGAACCAAATTCTAACGGTGAACACGCAATAGCAAATTTGATATTTTAATGAATTAAAAATCGGTCTTAAATTACCAAAGGCTGTCTGCAGCGGTTGCAAATGTTTGGCATTAGCAGTTGTTTTTTTAGGGATTCTAGCGATCAATTCATTACAATACGGTAGTTAGAAGTGGTGGTAGGGAGAACACATAAAGTCCAAATAGCAATAAATGAATATCAGCCGGGCGAGATCGTCAGAATGGGAGAAAAATGATCACAGATTGGCAAAAAAAAAGCTAACCGCCACCGCAGCGGGGAAGTGCATTCATTCCAACAAGACCGTCGGAACGGCCTGTGGCGGCTGTTCGGATCCATCCCAGCGAATTCTCGACCTCCGGACAGGGGCACAAAAACCGAGAGAGGGAGTCGTTTTTTGTGACGAAGAAAAAAAGGGGTGAGGGCAGAAAAAAGGGCATTCATGTCGGCTGTTTCAAACAGCTTCCGCCCGAGGCTGTTATTCGAAGGGCAGATGTGTTCCAAGGGGTGAGGAATTGCCCAAAAACAGATGGAAGAAAAGAAAAAAAAGTAAAAACTGGCTGAGGCACAAACAAAATCAGCTGTGAAAAACACTTTGTTGCCAAGTACCGATAGGTCGAGATGGCGGTCATTTGCATTGAATAGAAAGTTATTATTCAGTTTGCGATCCATCGGCGATGCGCGTGTGGCGAACAGTCTGCATAAGAACTTCCGCCGACCGATTTTGGCACTTTACAAAGAAACTTTTCCCCTTCCGTCACTTAAGCGCCGATGCGCCATTAGCATATTCAAAAGTGCCGACCACGACAAATCGGGGCAACAACATTGACCAGATCAGATGATCCGTCCCGTTCGGCCGCTCTTGCCCCGGTTGACCAGACAGTGCCCTGCGCAGTTGAGGTTCACAGGTCAACCCTGAACCCAACACTAATCTTGATGCTCTAGTCTCACGGTGATTTTATTCTGCGCAGGCAATAAATTTAAAGTGCACGGCACTTCCTCGACAAGTGTCATTTATATCCGATCAATGCCAAGTATAATATCAGCTATAAAAGTTTCCCGTTTTCTCATGTTACTTGTCTTCCTATAGCGGCTACGATTAGCATGAGAAGTGACCCATCCCCGATCCCACGCGGCACTTTTTACGGCTATTGTCTATGCGCAGCACGTGGCGCAAGAGTCCTGACTTCCGTTACGGAGACAAAAAGTTTCATGATGCCATGTCAAAACGGTTAGTCCAGACAAAGGCACTTACAAAATGCAAAACGTATGTGTCTGAAGCGGCAGACGGAACAACGTAGCCGTCGTCGGAGGGGGAATATGGAAGAGGGCTCAAAATACGACTTCTCGGCCGCCTACATTGTAAACCTGTAGATGCATAAATCTTTCCACAGTTTTCATTTAATCGCAGACGGACCCATCATCGAATGGGACAACTGCCAAATGCACGAGGGAAACTCAAAGAGCTAGCGGCCGTATAGTTAAAGCTGTCTGGATTGAATGATCGTTCGATTCGACAAAGTGTTTCGGGTTCATTGTAAAATGTTGCACGGGATGAATGCTAAATGCCTAAATGCAGTACTATGGCAACTTTACACCCAACTCTTGTACCCATTTTAAGTTATCGGATCATCACCACGATCACACAATGTGCACTTCTATGTCTCTATGTAATATGGAAACCTGTTTTTTATGCCACTAAAAACATTTGCACTTTTTTTTACCTAAGGACGTCTACGGTCGTCTTTCGACCATCGGAAGATCGACGCAGACGACGACGACGACCGTCGACTGATTTCAGAAACCGTCGCAATTGACACATTTGTCATTTCTCGCCTGAGAGGGAGTCGAAAAAAAGCGTAAAAAGCACTACCTGTTCAGCCGCCGGCTGATCGGTCTTCGAGATAGGTACCAATGATGGATACATAGGGCAGGCATGTCTGAAGCTACTAGGAAGTTAACGAATTGGTTTGACCTTCAGGGCCGAATGCAAAGGCGTTAGTTAGGACGCATGGAATATAACGGTGTATAAGTTGCCTACAACCGAGGCTTGAACTTTTGGGGCCGTCCGTAGTCTAGACTGACTGACAGGTTTAGGATAAGCGTGTGAGGGAGGATGTTCAAAGGCAATGTGTCCTGGATGTGCCGACAAAGGGATGCGCGGCGCGTGCGTGGCTTTGAGGGATCCATCACAATGACTAATCTGATCATAAAGAGGATGAACAGACATCAGCGACGACATCGCAGCCAAAATACCATGAAACATTGAAAATAATTACAGCATTTGCAACATTGTTTCACATGCATTAGGCCTTCAGTCCACTTTGCCTGCGTATGTTTGGAGACTCCTTTTAAAACACAACCAAAACCCTTTTTTTAGGCCAGACAGACGACTCAAAATGTTGCAATTGACTTTTCTCTCTTTTAGAAAAAGGAACTCCTACTGCATGCATGTTTCAAAAAGAACCCCAGCAACCCGGCATTCAAAAAAAAAATTCTGACAGCTGGCGGTTGTTTGGCCGTTTGCCAGAGATCCCAAAAAAATGCAGCCCCAAAGTGAAGTGAATCGTCTACGTCAGTACAAAGACCACACCACGTTGGGACGTCTAGTATACTTGCTGCCGGGTAGGTCGCCAGTTTCAAAAAAGAGGGCTCGCAGTAACATATAGGTGCAACTGGGTGCATTTATTGTGTCTGGGGACCCGAAAAATGTCGTCCGCTTTGATGATGCTCCCCTTGCAGCACATCGGCCAAGTTGGCAGCGAGACGGAACAGATGAGTGTTCAGTTCTCGACCCTAACCAATTGTTACGGATGTGGGGGGTTTCGGTCGTTCAAAATGTTGCAAATATTTCGAAATACCTCAAAGCGTGGTGACCGGCAATGGTTGATTTGAAGGTTGAAATCACATAGGTACAGTGCGTTAAGATTGATGCATAAAGATAAACGGGTCTAAACTGAAAGGTGAATGCCTCCGGTTTGAAACAATTTTTGCGGTGCAAAACTGCTAATTGATTGAGTGATCGTTTGAACCGATACCAGTTTTTAGTGCAACGTAATATGCTTAATTTCATGATCTCACTTTTAACATAAAACATATTATTGATAGAACTAGGCACGTGTACAGTATGCATGCAAAACATCAGGAGTCCATTGTCTGTTACAACTGTTATCACTTTTTACTCGACAATCACGCGCCATGGATGTTGCCAAATGTTTGGGTTGAACGCCGAACGCTCTTCGCCGCCACCGCCAACACCAGGAATAACCCTGCGGACCCTAGACAATGTAAGCAATCACACTTTTGCTTGATTCGTATAAACACACACGCGATCGCTAGTACCACCTGACAATTTGAGCTTTATAGAGTGTAGGGGAATGAATGAGTAGGGGATGATAGTATATGCAAAGTACAGATCACGCGGTCGGTCCAGACTGACTACGATGGCGCCGTCTGGGTTCCAGCCAAAGGGTAGCAGTACTTTTTTCAATTTGGTCGGGGCTGTCACCAGTAAACTAAAAATGAGAATATGGATGATGACGCATCTAGGGTAACATCCGAGGGACAAGTCTGCGGCATGCAATAAAATCAAATTGAAGTTTGGTTTTAAACCACATTTTGATTGAAATGATGCAACGTCTGCAGCTCGATTGAGCTATTTCGAACAGCTGCTCGATTTCGCTGATATCATACTTGCACGGCGGTCAAAAGCCTTAGCCTTCTTGACACATCCCCACACCCTTGAACAACTTTTTGTTGGGGTCAGCTTACACGTGCCAGGTCGTCACAGTTCCGAATGACACCTCGAAGTGAACCCTCCGGGCAATCTTTAACCTTAAGGATGTTAGCGTTCCTGGCCATCAAACAACCCCCTCAAAGTAGATGGATCATACGGGTAAACTGTTTCTAAATTTTGCTTTTAAACTATCAATGTAGCATCATAATCGATTCTAAGAAACACTGTTCAAAAGTTCATGAAGCAAAAATTGATAACGGAAAAAGTACTTCCGTTTTATCAGCAGTCTATTGGGAAGGCAGATGCGTCCGTTTGCCCTCTTGGAAAAACGATTGATAACGGCTGCCTGCGTAGGAGGGAAAGTGAACGCGAATGGCGCCGAGCCTTGCTCGCTGTTTTTGGCGGTACTGATAAGCCCCGATACCACAACGGGGACATCGCAACTTTGATTAGGTTCAAATATGTCGAACCACGATGCCGCGCTTCTCCGTGATAGTGCAAGAGTGCATCATTCCCTCGCATGATGGTGCCAGCCGCATGCGATTAGCCTAGTTACAACGTTTCGAGACATAAAAAATTATTGACTTATGCGATACCATTACCAAGGCAATCAAAAAAGGAGCAAATTGTTGCGACCTGAGGTATAGGTGATCAATAAAATGAAGTTGAGCTTCTACCATAGTACATTATCTAACCAGTTGAGCAAAAGATCACTTCGTCTGCTCGTCTCGTCTACAGCTTGCGCAAGCTTCCTCAAAGTGACGTTGCGCATTCGATGAAATGGTTGTTTCTCTTTCTGCGGCGGCGCCGTTGTCGCAACACAAACCGAGTAGTCCGAATTTCGGTGCTCTCCATCCTTACAAATCGGCGTACTCACGCAACCGCCAAGGGATTCCGATCTGCTGGCGCCATCGCCGACAGACAATGCCCCATCAATCAGACTGAGAAAGAGGAGGGTGCCGACGGCGACGGCGGCGGCGGTTCCTACCTTACCAATGAAAAAAACCCCTCTGGCGTCAAAAAAAGAGGAAAAAGTGGAGTAAAACTTGTTCATTTCTCAGAGACAGACAGCTAGGGCACAATGTCATTCATCAGATATCGTGTAAAAAGAGCACTTTGGGTGACAACTTTTTTAAGACCCAAAAAAGGTACAAAAAGTGATCACCGTAATGTATTATTATGTGACACCCCAAAAAAAGGATGTAAAATTGAGGTTTCTCATGGGTAGTGTAATGGGACGTAAAAAGGAGGCTATAATGGGATGGGAAACAAGGTACCGTAAGATGAGGGACAATCTTTTAAGGATTTTAAGCCATCATAAGAAACAGTAGCCGAAAAGTCCGCTGCAAATGCTTCTTTTCTGATCGATGCGAAATCGTGCACTACAGTAGAGGAACGTCGACCCGCAAAAAAAACGTTAAATTCCTCATCAGTCGTTAGTGAGGAAAAATCAGAGTGACGAGCATTACGTCAAAAAAAGAGAACGCTGTCCACCGACCTCGGTCGCATCATCATCGAAGCGTCTGGCGACCGCCGACGTCTTCTTCACGTCCTCAACGACTTTCATGTAGACAATGTGGACTCATCTGCGAATCTCTGAGCTTCCTTTGCGACGGACTCGCGCAAAGGCGAGTCAAACTTTCTCAAATAAAAATATATTTACTTTTTGCGGTAAAAAAATAGACCCCCGGCTGACAGAAGAGTTTTTTTTGGTCGTGCACTCTTATAAAACGCAGATGTTAGCCCCAGGAACCGTTTCTTGCCCAGACAGCCCACCCTGGAAGTGCAGTCGGTGAAACTGGGCAAACTTTCGTTTGGTGTACACAAAAAAAGTTGAAAATGCAACATTTGGTTTTCTGGGGAGGGACCGAAAAGTGAAAATTTTAAAAGAAAGAATCACCCCTTCCACATTTTATTCGCTGTCCATCGTTAAGAGTTCACTAGAATCGGTTTCAAAGGCCCATGACATTAAAAAATCATAAACCAAAATGCAATCGTGAAATTTGTGAAAACTTGTTTAAAGTCCAAAGATAAAGGCTTACCCCAATCGCTATCATAACGCATTATCTGATGACATGCGCATAAGAATCATAAAAATTTGTAGTAATTTGTCATACTTATCGAGACAGACACCCCCCACGGGTAGTGTTTACATTGGCTGTCTGGAGATAATCTTGAAACCAGTTTTTTTCGCAACTTTTTCAACTTTTCTTTAAAGTGAATGAATGAAGATGAGTTAGGTTGAGAAGTGATTATCGTAAATCCATAGTTACGGTTCTTACACGTTAAAGGAGCCACAGAAAAGAAAATGGACAAATAAATTGTTGTTTCTAAGGAATTTTTGAATAAAATTATGAAAGCTGAACGAAAGATTGAAGCAACTGCAACGGAGACACTGCGATTTCGACGCGATGCGCAAAATAGAGATGGCTTTTCTTACCTTTTGCGGAGTGCATCGCTGAATATCCTACGCCTCTCACGCAGCCGATTGTTCGTTTGGACTGATCAAAACTATGCAAAGACATACCGTCGAGAATGGGGAAAGAAAAAAGTGAAAGCAAACAGCCGGTTCGCAGGGATCGAAAGAATCGACGGGTCGAGGTAATGTAAAGATGGATCAAACTTTACTTTATTCAACAATCGGCCGAATGATAGTTTTTATCAATTTGGACTTACGTATTGAAAACGTGCATTGTGTAGTGGTGGGTGGATAAGAGCCATTCCATTCGGGTACAAGGGGTTAAACCGTCGAGGCAGGGATCGTCCAAAATTGAAGTCGATAAGGACGTGCAAACACGCGACTGGAACGGTTCTCGACTTTTGTTCATTGACATAGCTGGGGATTCGTCGATGACTAACTCCACCTCAGCTGTTGAATCGGCTGGGAGTAATAGGGCATGCAAATGGAAATGATAGTTTTTGGTACCTTTTGTTGTAGAAACACGAGAGGTCCATTTAGGAAATTACGAAATTGCAACATTCCTTCTAACATGTAGCAATCTTTTATGAAACGTGCTGTGACTTTCATGTCAAAATGCATTTGGTAAGTCTACTTTTAATCAAAGAAACACCCTCCGAGTAACACTGAACCGCCTACATTTTGGCTTACTTCCAAGCAAAATATACAAAGTCAAAATGGCACAGCCATCTCGACGGCTTTGCTTTCCCTCGTTCGAACGAACATGCCTGGTTTGAATAAAATTGACGTTCGTAGTAACAATATTTGTTGCTATGCTTCCTTCTGTCCTGCCCTGCAGCTGTGTCATCAGCTGTTTTCTGTGGCCACGGAAAGAGGGAGGGGTGCGCAACAGAATCAGACTGGTGCTGGTCGGTACCAGCCACCCTCTCCACTCTCGAGACTACATGCCCTTCAGACCGTCATGACAGACGTTGAGGACTTGAAAGAAGTGTAAGGGGTTTCAAGACAACGTTGTCGGAAGTTCAAATTTTGCTTGCTTTGGGTGTGTGCACTTCGGAAGAAGAGAGGGTTTGGCTATCGGTCGCACGTGTACATAAAGCACAATAAAGTTGGGTTCTTTGATTTTCCGGCAATCAAAAAACGCACGAAGTAAAATAAAAGTCTCTCAAACGAAAAATTAAGCAAATTAAACAATTCACGTTCGCCGGTTTTGTTTCCCGAGTGATTCAAGGTGGCGGAAAAGTTTTGTTGGTTCTTTTTTTCCGACGAAAAAACAGAATTCACGCAATGACAAATCAAATTACACGTAATGATGGTACTATCAAACACATGTTGAGTCAGATGAGTGGTGTATTCAAATTTTTATAAAAAATAACAACATCCTTATGCCATTGATACTTGTTTTCTTCAAAACAATACAGCATTTCAAGCACTGTTTTTGCTCAAGCTGTTTTTACAGTTTTCTGAAGTTTGTTTTTCTCAAACAGTGCTTTTGGAGCACTGCAAAAAGCCCATTCCATATCACTCCAATGTTTTCCCTTGGTCCTTGAGCTCTTCCTGTTTTCTTTTCCGACAATTTGCCAATCGACCTCCACAATCGGCAAAAAACAATAGTAAACACACAAATATGTGCATTTGAAGGCTATGGCCACCGCATGGACAACATCAGGAAATGGGAAAAGGTCAAAACAGATGGCTGTCTTGATTGGCATTCTGCCAGTCAGTGCAGCTGTTTTTGCTTTGGAGATAGATGAAAACAGTTTTTTTCGTCTGTATTGACATTCCCAAAGGTTCTCTTCCTGCGTTTTCAATTTCCAGGGAAAATTGAAAACAATGAATGTTTGCAATGCGGTTTTTTGCGGACAACGATATAATGGAAATGTTCGGACAGTGAAATAGTTGTAATTTGAATTGCTTTTCTTTATCCGAACCAGTGCGAAGTTAAAACATAATTGTGCAATTGGTTGAAACATTTTACGTCACTGTGGGCATTACAAGTTTTTTATTAGAGGCCTAGCATTTCACACAATATAAACTTTACCGGTATGGCTGAACTGTTAGCAGTGTATTGGACTTCTTCACGGAAACTGTAAGTACCTGTATGAATTGCTTCGTGAAGTAGCCACTCCAAATGTTGCCACTTGTTTAGTCTAAAGACTCGGCAAAGGTCACATCGTCAAGTGGTCAAAGGGTGCGTCTCTCCGTCGACGCAGCTAAAAACGATTGCACACAAAGTGCCGAAAGATACTCATTATTTACACAGACTTAAAACACACTTTTAATAAACTTCATGTCGACATCCCCTGGTTTTGCGGTTATATGATATAATCAATCAGTTAATCATGTGTGCAAGACATGTTTGCAACTTGCAGCCACATGCTCCCTCGATACATCTTCCAAAAACGGACATGAATCTAGAAACACTTTCTATCGACATTAGTCAGTTATTCGCCGCGGGCGTCCTGTCCGATCAGAAAGGCGCGATCAAATTGAGAAAGCTGACATGATCCATCAACACCTCGATGCAGCAAGGCGTATAAGAAAAGAATAACATCCCGAAAGGTTTATCAAAACTCATCCAATTCGTTTGCACGTAGATACTTTTCACACTTTGAAGTTAGGCAGCGCATTTTTCCTATTCTTGGATTCAGGTCGGCGTCGCTCTGTCTCGCGATTAAGTGCAACTGTCATCATATATTTATTTTTTAGAAGAACTTTTCCTTTTAATCGGCAACTATTAGATTTATGACCACATAATGCGTTTGACGGTTTTAATTGTCCTGATCTGTGTAACACGGTGCTGTGGACGGCCTTCCGATAATGATGCGAAACACATTGTATCTGTGGTCGATAAATTACCGGAAGCTGTTCGTAATCAGCCTGATAAGTTTATCGTTAGCCGAAATGCCATCACTGGAGAGACATTTGTGGAAGATTTGACCATTGTCGGTGAGCCGACTCCAGTTCGGCGCGTTAGGTTAATGTTTACGACTTCTATGGCAACGTAGGTTTTGTTTTAAGTTTTTGATTGTGCTACAATGTGAAATCACAGATCAGCAACAAACTCGATTCAAGTTTTCCACATGAAAGTTCGTTGGATCGATCCTGACCGCTGGAATGATAACTTCACTGAGCCTGGTCGCGCATACAATCTTCTATGCGAGATTGAAGATGAAGATTCTCATCAGGTAACACATTTGATCCCAAATGAAGTCAGAAACCTATCAAACTGTATTTTAGGCCCGAACTTTCCTAGCCCTAACAATTGACGCCGTTTTCAATGGCTACGATGAAAAGTATGTGTTCCCTCGCTCCCGTCTGGTTGCGCGATGCAAAATTCGTGCTCGAAATGGAGCTAACTACGAATCTGACTGGGCAATGTCGAAATCAGTCAAACTTTACAATCTCTTCCAACCACCTATTAGCGAAGAAAAACCAACGAGTGAACCGATTGAGTTTCGGAACCGTTTGAGACATAATAATTGACTGCAAATTTGACTGTACCATTCATTGGCAATGTTTTATTAATAACATGTTCAACCAAAACTGTTGCCATAATCAAATATTTTCCGGCATTTTTCATGACGTAAATGTACAAAGGTAATAGTAAAATGATGATCGTTAATGCTTGCGGTAATAGGAATGTAAAGGAGATCAGGTTCTTGCAGAAAGACAATCAGATTATGCATGACAACGTCAGAGTTTAGCGTACTGCCAAGTTTCCATGGAACATTGACCACGAACTGGCAGAAGACAATCCCTTCTTGCTCCAATTGACTACCTTTGAATAGGCTGTGTAAAATTTCGAAAGTCATTCGTCGGTAATCAACAAAGACATAATCAAGAACTCTAGTGTGTAAATGTTTGTCGAAAAAGGACGACATCTCATAGACAGTGTACATGTCTATTTGCAGTTTATAAATATCATGTTGGCGAACAACTTTAACATCTTCCTTCAGTCCTGAGTGTGTTAAAAGGAAATATAAATTGACTAAAAACAGCCAGATACTCACCCAATGCACCAGCAAATCCGACTCCACCTATTTTGCGAAAGTTCTCCATCCTTTTCGGATTCACTTCGATACCAATTATTTCACAATCAGGGTGCTCATCGCTGTATAACCATTATATGTGTACAATGTTTGATTTTGAAAAACTTACTGAAATTTGGTTTCAACACCAACGTCATTATCGATCCCGACACTCAACCAAATGCATTTACTTGAGGGCTGTGGTGGCAATCTTTTTAAAAACCGTGCACTTTTTTGGTTCACACCTTCTCCAAATTCTTCAATCAACTGCATCGGCGTTTTCAAATGTTCATTAAGACATTGGAGATAAAGGATGGCAAAATCGATGGCGTAATTGTAGACCGCCATTTCAGAGCAGTTTTTAAAACTTTGAAGGCGGTATTGGAACGAATACGAATAGAATGCGGTAATCATTGCATTAAGTTTTGGTGCGAACATGATAACAAAAGCCACGAATAAGAGAAAAATGATGCATTTTATAAAGAAATGAGCTGAAACTCACATTATGCGTGAAAATGATAAATCATATGTAACTCACAATGTGAAATAGTTTTACAAAGTCTGCAACTAAACATGGACATTCTGGAAGGATATCTCTGGAAACTCAGAAACAGTGGAGTATGAATGAAACAGTTGCATGGCACTGGTTTTTACAAGTCCGTTGCTAGGCGGAAGTAAAGGAAACATTTTCAATGAGTTGAAAGTTAACGAATTTTTAAAGAACACTTTGCTATTCAAAACTTTGGACAAAAAGCTGTATTGGTAAAAGGTCTTTGGCCGTTGGCAAGAATTCGGTCACTTCCAATGCAAATTCGTGGATCCAATAAATACGGTCCAGGGGCTGCCGTGGTTTCTTCCCGAAGTGGCGACATTCGCCTCCAGTTCCTCGAAGAAAAAGGACTAGTAATGACTGACCCAAATGGAGGAGCCTCGACGCCCGGCGATGCTGCGGTAGGATCTTTGTATCATTTGTGTCCAACAAAAACATGACATTTGTCTTTTTAGCCTTTAAAAACGGCATCCTCGACATCGTCACCGTCGAAAAAGTCGCCCAAGCATCACAAAAAGAAGCGTCATGAAAAGAAGAAGAACAAAAAGCCGCCGAAAGAAGCGCTTAAGATTTTCGAAGAAGCACCTCAGGAAACGGTCAACAGTGATCGTACACAACAGTCATCGTCTCCGGGAAGTGAATCCGATGACATGAAGGATGCTCTCGGGATCCTAGATTCACCGTTGCAATCACCGCCACCACCAGATGAATTAGCTGTAAAAGAGTTTATCCACGAGTCGGAGAAAGTCAACTGTGGCGTCAAAATGGAAACCGCCGTTCATCCCGATGAACCGATTAAAGTTGTATCACAGCCTGGGGTTGCGGAATCGTTTATTCCGGTTTCGTTTACAACGACGGGATACTTGTTAAAGTCAGACAGCAATTCGTCGCTCAGTTCTGGCAGTCGTACACCAAAGTTACACTCGCCTCATGTGTTGACATCTCCCAGAAGCAGTTCCTCTAAAAGTCCAGCCAAGGTTAGTGTTAATCATTATTCTGGTACATTCAGTATCTAACCATCTCAATGTAGACGTTCTCCATCGACGGCATCACCTCGAACCTAAAACCTGGGTCCATCGCAGCACCAGTCGATACACTAATTCAAACGTCGCCTTCTAAGCGTCGAAAAAAGAATGTTGCCCTCGTGGGTTGGTTTCTGCATTTTAGCCGCGCAAGTTTTTGCCGCAGGTCGGCAATGATCTAATCCACAACATGTTTCTAATTTTTAGAAGATCTGTCAAAATGCCAACAACTCGACGTCGATGATTACATCAAAAAGTTGATGACCTGTGTCGGTGAAGATTTCAAAGTCAAGGATTACTTGGCCGATACTGCCGTTATTGAGCAGATTTGCGTGCTTGCCATGTACGGTATTTTTCACTGTTTCAACAAACTCTAGTATTATTTTTACAGCGAAAATCTGAAAATGCTTCCATCAATGTTAGAACCAGTTCCACCAGTGCAAATTGTCGGCGACATCCACGGACAGTTCATTGATTTGCTGAGAATATTTGAAAGATGTGGACCCCCAGAGTCTACTGTAAGCCTGACATTTTCTAAGAACGTAATAGTTTTGTTAAGTTTAGCGATACCTCTTTCTCGGGGATTATGTTGACCGTGGCCCAAACTCACTCGAAACAATATGCTTACTGTTGCTACTGCGCATACGGTATCCGCAAAACATCTTCATGTTACGAGGGAACCACGAATGTTCGACAATCAACAGAGTATATGGATTCCATGATGAATGCGAAGACAGATTTCAACATGTCCCATTAGAATCCGCTGTTTGGGGAATGCAAGAAGTTGATCTAAAGGGTGTCCAAGTTTGGTGGCGGTTTCAAGTAAGTTGTTCTGTCCTTCATTTATTGCATTAAAATCGGCATTTAGGACGTGTTTAATTGGCTCCCGTTGACTGCACTTATTTCAAAACGGATTCTCTGCATGCATGGTGGCCTCTCGCCCGATCTTGAAAGTATCGAACAACTTCGTAACCTTGAGCGCCCCATTGATCCAGAAGTTGCGGGAATTCACGTTGATCTACTCTGGTCGGATCCTGATCCAATGATGCCCAACGGAGAAACCGATGCAGATTGGGGCCCATCAGCCCGAGGTATCAGTTCACACTTCAACGTGAAAGCTGTCAACAATGCGTGTGCCAAACTCGGTCTCGATATGATTGTACGAGCACATCAAGTTGTCCAAGACGGATATGAGTTTTTCGCGAATCGAAAACTAGTCACAATATTCTCAGCACCAAACTACTGTGGCGAGTATAACAATAGTGGGGCTGTGATGAGGGTCAATGAAAGTTTGGGCATTTCGTTTGAGGCAAGCATTTCTGGCACTTTTAAGAAATTTGAAATCGTTTGTTTTCAGATTATCAAACCACGAGCAGGCGGTCTCACAAAGAAGTCGAAGTCGACTGAGGTTAACTTTGATGACATTGACATTGACGAACTTATTGCTCAGGGCAGTGGCGAAAAATCGTAACGCTGGTAACTACTATGTTATTTAACCTCCTGATATACACTGTTTTTACTTGTATAAACTTTTTATCCCATCCATGCACTAATACTTTTTTGAAGGTGAATAACAAACACATTAAAACACAAAATGCGAAGAAAAGTTTCATAAGCTCAAAGTTACCCGTATGAACTATTAGTACATTGATCATTTGTCAAATTTACGCTGCCAGCAACGTCGAACTTCGTCCAGCGTTAATTATCAAAGCTCGCTCACGTTGCCGTTGCCATCCACAGGCATCACGGTGATAAACAAGGTGAATGAAAGTCATTATGCCACAAAGGGTTACTAAAATATTTGTTTACATTAGCTTTTAGTTGATTGAACTTTAAACCTTACAGTTAAGTAACATAATAGCCGCGATTGAACTGTCAATCCATGCAAACTTCTGCGGCCAATTCGCATCTGTCCTCGGCGAGTATGACCTAATGACCCAACGATTGGTCATCAGAATGGTGTCACAAAAGGCGAACGTATTGTAAAAAATCATTGTTAGTACAAAGAGAAAGTGAAGAAAGGCGTTCCATGCAAGATGGCCCTGTTTGAACGCAACCACTCCGACAATAGCTGTCATCTGCAAAGTCATGTTTTCAGTGGTTCCACTTTTCGGTGCTGTCCTACCAAATTAGCTATCGGCACAAAAACATCAGTTCCATCACTGCAATTAACCTCGGTATATGGAAATGAATTCTGAACGCTGTAACAAAAGCACGCGATTCCGAGGGCTATGGCAAGCAACGATGAACATGCATGAAAGTATATACAATATTTGAAAACAAGCCATGGTCTTGTCGGTACATCCGTTAAGGTACGTTGACGAACTTTCTACAATGACAATTGTTTAGGCATAATGAACTCACAAAACATACAGTGTCGCTCCATAACGCAAATCGAGTAAATTTGGCATTTAGTTTCTGACATATACTTTCGGATGCCATATTTAGTACAAAAACTGTCAAAATACTTGAACAACGTCACCACAGGGTTCTCAGTCCGGCTGTTAGCGGTGTCGTCTCCGTAATCAATAGGGCTGCATGGGTGAGCATGTGTGTCTAAAGTTGTTGCGTTGTTTGGTAAAAAGATAACCGAAAACGCGGACCTTGGCGGAAATGGTTGAAAATTACTCTATCGAAGATTATGTCAATAGAAAAAGCTGGCTTTAGCGCCGTAAAAAGGTAATTGGAGGCTTTTCGAGAGACAAAGTGAGTTAGCAGAACCACCGCGGAAAGAAAAACGGTTTGTGTATTGATTCGATTTAAGAAACTCTCTACACCGGTTATTTTAAATCTACTTCGTATAAAAAAACAGTTTTGTCTGAAAAGGGTCAACTGCCCGTAAGAATACAAGTAACATCCGCCAAAGTCTGCGTCTTTTTCTCTGCCTTGCCCCAGAGGTTTAAACTCACCCACTTCCGACACACTTCGATAAAGAGGGGCAATTATGCAGAGGCGACAATGTGATCGAAACAAATGTAAACGCCGGTTGTCTCGACAAGCTTCAAACCGCTACAGCATTACGGCCGGGAAAAAATAACTTTGTGGAATGAATTTAAATACGGACAGGAATGAATAAAACCGAATTAAGTATTCACTTTGCGTCTACGCGTTCTACGTTTTTATCCATTCACGTTGTGACCTTATGTCGTGAGCAAATATTTAGAGTATTCGGTTGCATGTGAAATATTGAAGACAGCTGGACTGGGCAAAACTTTTTAGTTTGCTAGACTTTGTTCTAACTTTCCTTGGTGCACACAGACAAAAGCGAGGATGTTTGCTTTGTGCTTTTGAGTCGGAGTCTTTCGAAATTTCTTGCAAGTTTAAACACTTTTTGGCAATAATCGTTTACAGTTGGGTTATTAGTTGCATTCATAACAGCAATTCTGTTAGACAGTCCCTAAAACCGTTGCACAAGAATGTGTTTGTTTTCGACAAAGTTATCAGTTGCTTACTTTCTGCAAGTTCAGTTTATTGCTATCTTGAACACAGTCAGAGGTTCTCGGTACACCCAAAGTACCTGACGAAATCACTACAAGTAACCCGCTGCAAAGGTCGAAGGTAAATGAAACATTGACTCAAGTTTTAATGAATGTAAAATTATATTATCGCAACTTGATATGCGTGAATAACGTTAAATATAAACGCTATGTTAAAATTACATTACCCTACAGATGCCTGTCCAAGGAACAACAAGAAAAAATTATATGTTCAGATCCACGTTGCATTATACATCATTTTCTCATTCCAATTCTTACCGGTCGTTTAGTGATAAGGCTATTGACGGATCCAAAAGTATGACAGCTCATGTCGCGGGGTGCAGTTCAGTAAAACAAAATAAAGTGTATACTTATCAGTGCACTCATGAAATAAAAATACCAGTTCTAACGTCAAAAAAAACAAAGATTTAAAAAGACCGGTGGTGATTAGTGCTTTGAAAAACTATGTAATTTCATTGCCACATTAGGACGTTTAGCTGACAGGATTGCACCTTCGCATTGTTCTCATGGTTTCCATTCATTCACTGATTTTGTTGGCGGCAAAGGTTAAAATAATAATTGTAACGGCATTTCAATTGTGTCACAGACAATTTGGATTTAATGAATGTAAGCCAACTCGGTGCGATCCGCCTTGATCTATACTTGCTCTTGCGAAATCAAACGGCGCTAATACTTCCACTAACCCATTGTGTCATCCATCATGTATCAGTGGACAGGGTTGAATTTTTTTTGTTTGTTAACTTGATGCAATCAAGTTCAGTTAACAAATGGTTTATCCGAACGTTTATATTACAACCCCTCAAAATAGCACATGTTTCATTGGCAAGTTTACTTCGTACACATTCCCTATGATTCACCACTGATCATCCTACATACATTCGGCCAGAGTATAGCGTCTGTCAACAACAACAAAAAAATAAGGTTTTTGAGTCCAAAGAAATGTTAGACACTTGAATCTAAAGCTTGGTACAGTCAGCTAATCGTGTTAACGGGTGCAGTTGACATTATTTACTGAGTGAGAGCATTATACAGATTGGGGCAGTTGCGCTGGATCTCAACAAGAACACTTTTGTGAACGCGAGAGCTTCTTTTTTTAAGTTGACACAACACGTCTTTCAGAAGCTGAAAGAATACTCCTGGTTGTCGTTGCGCCCTGTATCGGCGATGGTAATCAAGGTTTTTCTGCCTTTTTGCACCGGCGATACCATCAGGTGTACGCTTACGCCCTCGCTTTGATGCCACGCTTTCACGGTACTTAACTTTTTTTAGAAAGTCAAAGCCCCAGCGTTTTGATTCGGCAATCTTTTTGACAGCTAATGTGTGGTCTATAGACACAAGAACATTTCGAACGATTCCTTGGTAGATGGCATTTGCGCCATGTTTTTGGACTTCTTCGTCGAGAATTTGCTTCTGAAATTTAACACATTGAAGTTATTCGCCCAAATTGTTAGTGTTCACTCACTTTTGAACGGAACTGCCGAATCTTTTCACTTTCGCTTTTAACCCTCAACTTTCGAGGGCGCCCTCGACCGCGTGTTGGTGAAGGCGGAGGACTGCTGGAAGTTGACGATTGAATCGATGATGGGGCAGAAACATGGTCGTATGAAGGCGTCAGAGAACTGCCATCATAATATTGGTATTGAGGGGATGTTGATGGGGAATTGGAACGCGCTTCTTTGTTAGGTGCCGTAGTTGAGGAAGGAAGACAAGATGGTGGCGGATAGTTTTCATTGTCGTATTGTGTGTTTTGAGACGATTGTGATAGTGCGTGCATGTCGGTTGTCGCTGCCGGAGAATCCAAATATTCCGGTGGCGGAATGAGTCCGTTGTCGTAGTGTTTGGGGCTCAAAAACCACGGTAACGGCATCATCCCTGACTGTAGCACATCCATTGTCTTGCCAGGTTGAACTTACGGGTGGAGGAGTAGTGCTATATCCCAAAAAAGTGCCATCACTGTCATAATAACAGAAATAAGGAACCGTGTTTCCAGCGAAACCATTATCAGGCCAAACTGGTGTGTCATCACATATATTTTCTGACATGTCGGAAGACGTTACATTGTAGAAAGCCGGAGTCGGTTGCAAGATTTCATATGTAAGAGCACCGTCAACCACGTATTGATCACCAGTGCCGCAGTAAATGTTGCCGTCGACATCAGAACCATACATAGTCAGTATGCCACTAAAACACGTTTTTATCAGGGTCAGAATGGAAATCACTCGGCCGCGTCTTTTATGCAAGAAAATCGCAAAGGGCGGGGGTATTCGTAAATCGTTAGAAACAAACTTCCCAACAAAAAATAACTTCCATTACGTTTCCAGCAACTGCCGTTCGCCCCTCTTTCGCAATATTACGAGTGGTTGCCTGTCTTTAAAGCAACGCAATATTGACAACAGTTTGTAATTCACGAGCAAGCATTGCACCGACGGTTTATTCCAGATTGAATTTAGTCGACAAAAAAGATTGGAGCAACGATCATACCCCCGATACCAACCAACACTTTCTGCATTGGCATTGTTTTGTTCCGGATGGGGTTTTGTCCTTGCAATGATTCACACCCCCTGACCATCCTACATACACTTGGTTGAACTCTTCCTTCGATCTGCAAAGAGCATTGCACTGACAAAAAATAGCAATAAATCACTCTAGCGTCGCATCATATACGAAAAAACTTCTTTCAAGAACAACGGTTACTCACATGCTGCCTAACCGTGTCGACAATGTTTGAGAAAACAATGAAGATCAACAGAATCAAGCTTGTGTTTAAAACACCCTCTTTGTTTTTTTTGTTGTGCAAGATTAAGCTATATCAGTAGCAAAGGGTGATTCACGTTTCCCTATCTTTCCTCGCTTTTCGGCAGTCAAGTTTTGCGTACTTTTTTGGTTCTACCTGAGAGCCTGTTAGAACAACTCTTACCCTAGCGTCAACACTATTTTGTAATAACTTTATTGTTTTTCTACGGCTATGAGCAATAAATACTAGGTACAGGGGGCTATACATATTGATAAAGGGTTAATTTCATCGGCCTTTTCCGTTATCACTGGTGAGGTGTACAAACAGATTTCGGCAGTCGCGCTTGATGTCGGCAATGACCATATTGTAAATCTGGGGGCTTTGTTGCTTGAGCTGGCACAACACGTCCTTCAAAAGCAGGAAGAACACTCCAGGCTTCCGTTGCGCATTGTATCGCCGAGTGTATTCACGGCTGCTTTGTTTCTTGTTTTCCTTGCAGTCTGATCGCTTACGGCCACGAGTTGGTGCCATGCTTTGACAGTAGCGAATTCGCGAAACAAAGCTTTGTTTCCAGTTCTTAGATTCAGCAATTTTCTTCACAGCGAGGTTATAGTCTTCAGATACGGTCACTTCCTGGCAGATTCCGTGGTAAATGGCATTCCAGCCAAAGTTTTGGACTTGTTCATCGAGTTTTTGCTTCTGAAATGTAGGTAATTATGGCCTGTTTAAAAAACTTTGTTAAAGTCGACTCACCTCCAAACGGAACTTTCGAACCTTTTCACTGCCACTTTCAATCTTTGATTGCCGTGGACGTCCGCGACCGCGTCGTGGTGACGCAGGAGGACTGTTGAAGGGTGATGAACTAGCCGAGGACGATGTTGAAGAAGAAGGGCTACTGAGTTCAGGTGATGATCTGGCAGATGACGATGTTGATGGCACTTGGTAGCTGTCAAAGGATGGCGTCGGCGATGGCAAATTGGAATAACTGGATTTGCTGGTAGTTGTAGCCGGAGAAGTCGAACTGGTGTCATAATACTCATAATAATATTCATATTGTTGAACAAGGGGTGTGTATTCATAATTGACAGTGGGAGTAGAGTTGTCATAGGAATTCAGTGCCGTAGCAACCATGATTGGAGCACAATCGTAGGCAAATTCAGTCGACTGACTCGGCGCTTCATTGTATCCATACGGAGCCGGCTGCAGTTCTTCGAGAATGACGGGTTGATATTCCGGATCCTTGCCAAGGCAGTCGTCGATGTAATTGTAAATGGCAGAGTCAGGTACAAGCTCCATAGTCATAGCAATACTCGTGTTACTGATATGAGGGCTGCAAGCATTTCTGTTGGTATATTTATACCCGATTGACCCCAAGGCCATTACGAGGATGGCTGTGAAAACCGGGAGGGGCGTGCACTGGAAAGAAGGGAAAGAACGAATGCCCGATAGGCGAAAACACGGAGGGGTACGCCTTGATAAAAAAAAACCGCTTCTCTCGCTGTATTACAAACGTCGTAGCGACAGACATGATCGCAGCACGGACTTTGCGAATTACAAAACGTGCGTCAAGAGAGTTTAAGACAGAGTCCGGGAGAAAATAACAATGACCCATACCCCCGTGGCACAACCAAAAAAATAATTGTTTTTCATTGGATAGGGATACCCGAGTAGGTGCTGAATCCAAAATATGAAGGTCTGAAGATGCCTTCTGACAGAGATATGGCTTTTTGAAGACCGGTTTCAAAAATTTCAAATAAGTCCGTAAAAGTTCTCACAACTCGACTACTGTAGTTCTGAATTGTATGAAAAACCGGTTCTAGGGTCAAGTTTCGATGCCAAATTCAATGGTAATATCCATTTTTTATTACACATAAAAGTTTTTTCAAAAAATATTATTTTACCAACTTTAATTTTTTAGTTTTTGCTCGCGGTCACATTTTATCGATAAAAAGGAATCACTAGTGATAGGCAACAATAAAAAAAATTTGTAACCCTTTAACTAGGTGGTGGAAATTTGTCATTCAAATTTTTTTTTGCACCACTAAAAAATTTTTTGCGAGCTGTTGCAAAACGAAGTAGATATTCGAAATCTACGTGAAAAAAGAAAAATTTACGATATTTTTTATTGATTTTTAGAGTAACTTTTAACGTCACTTTTAAATTTTGTATTTTTTGGCAAAACAAGTTTAAAGTTACTTTACAATTCAATAAAAATATCGTAAATTTTTCTTTTTTCACGTAGATTTCGAATATCTACTTCGTTTTGCAACAGCTCGCAAAAAATTTTTTAGTGGTGCAAAAAAAAATTTGAATGACAAATTTCCACCACCTAGTTGAAGGGTTACAAAATTTTTTCATTGTTGCCTATCACTAGTGATTCCTTTTCATCAATAAAATGTGACCGCGAGCAAAAACTAAAAAATTAAAGTTGGTAAAATAATATTTTTTGAAAAAACTTTTATGTGTAATAAAAAATGGATATTACCATTGAATTTGGCATCGAAACTTGACCCTAGAACCGGTTTTTCATACAATTCAGAACTACAGTAGTCGAGTTGTGAGAACTTTTACGGACTTATTTGAAATTTTTGAAACCGGTCTTCAAAAAGCCATATCTCTGTCAGAAGGCATCTTCAGACCTTCATATTTTGGATTCAGCACCTACTCGGGTATCCCTATCCAATGAAAAACAATTATTTTTTTGGTTGTGCCACGGGGTTGTTAACTTCTCCCGGACTCTGTCTTAAAGCTAACAAGTTACACAAAGAAGCGCAATATGCACGTACTTTTGTAATTCACAAAATTTACAGTTTGCCTACATGACATGAAATGTTGCACATTTAAACTGATTCCAAAACGTTAAACTTGACCTGATGTGACAATTGTGCAGTTTTGTTCACACTAGCAAACAACATGCAAACTATCTATTTTTCATTGTTTAAAACAATTCAACCGATTTTTTCGGCCTCCAACCACCGTCCCGACATTAGCGCCACTTCCACCCTAGCCATTCAAAACTGCGCCGATTTCAACACCGCCATTGACATTTCGATCGGCGGATAGCATGCCTTCGGCAATGAAACCCGATTGTCCCTGACCAAAATGTCAGAATTGCAATTGTGCCTCAAAACATTGCGTTTCTGAGAACCACTAATGGGTTGGCAGATAGTCAAAACAGATGTGCTTTGGTCCGAAGTTTGTCCGTATAAAAAAGTGATACAAAACCGTCTTGCATCAGAATCGCATGATGTCGAAATATGCTCCAGCGTCAACATTTCCTCATTCTGCCGTCCAACTTGATGTATTGTCTGATCAGACTAGATACACATTTTTTGCGGAGGTTAGCCACCGTTCGTGCGGTTTTTGACGACGCAAAAAACTGCACTGGAATCAATCAACCCGTTGTCACAATGTTCTCTCTGTTCAGCTGTACTCGATCACGAGTGGTTATCCCCCGTCGAACACCAAAAACATTTTGTAATTCACTTAAAGCATTCGTTTTACTAACTATGTTGAAATTTCAATATGCCCGTCGGTATGTTTCATGAGCTCGTTTGTTGTTACACTTTTCGCGCTGAATACACTATGTTAGCCTATGACAACAAGGATAAGAACTGATATCTGATTGTTTTTTATTGTTTTACTGCAAAAGCCAAAAGTTGTGTTACACTGGTGGTCATTTAATTTTATCATTGAAAACATTTCATTTGGTCAATGCTGTATTAATGCCCCTCCTTTTGCCCTGTGGACTCGGTATTATCAGCGGATTGTTTTTCCGCATTCTGATCTCAGTCAGAAAAAGGCGCAAAAGAGAAGAATCTTATCAGTTGTGAGCCATGAGGGTCTGTGCTTATGAACATTCAATCTGTTTGTCAAAAAAGGGGAGCTTTATTTGTTGAATTACAAATGTCAAGGAAGCGCAAGAAATGAAACTTACATAACAGTATCTGTCGAGTCGTAGTAAAAACGATTCATTACACATTGTATTATCATTTGAAGGTCAAAGAAAAAGAAAGAGCATTCACATGACTCGGGTGACTCTACCCAGTCCCGATGATGGAAGTCTGTCAGTTTTTAGAAAGTCGGTTTTTGTTTAACTTTCCGTTACAACACGAATGAGAAATTACACGGAATATATGAAAATCGAAGCAGTCGACTGCACAATCCTCCAATATCCGGATCTGCATTAGATAATATAGTATCAGAGTTCATCAAAGGTGCGGCCATAACCATTTCTGCAGTTTAACAACAGCCGTCTTTAGAGTGGTGCTCGTGGTGAATCACTCCTTATGTCATTGAAACTGTTATCATCTCGTACGAGTCAATCCAAGGTGCTCATTGTGCAAAAAGACAGTCATGTGCCTGACTACACATACCCCTTGCACACGAGCAATGTTCATCGAAATGATGGAAGTAAACAAGATAACGAATTGATTGCATGAAACAAAACTCTGTAAATCATGAAACAATTTATTGTTATTAATAGCTGTAAATCGTTCTAATAGACATTATGAATGCTTCATCTTGTGAACATTTGACATGGCAGTCGTAGTTGGTTTCGAAAACTTTGCATCAACTTTTGCGATGGTGTCTCCGGCATTTGCTTTCTTCGTTGCCTTTGAAACTTCGAGTAATCTTTTTGGAATACGTACCAATGTTTCCTGGTTTTGACGAGTAGCCAGTGTTTGGGCAATCAATGCTAGAAGAGCGTATGATAAGTCTTATAAGGCACACATGACATACAATATCGATCGATTCCCGTTGGATTCCGTAAGAATATCACGTAGTCAAATACGTCTAACACGTCTGGAATCAAATCAGCTGTTCTGGAAAGCCCCAATACTAGGCAATGTTTGTTCTGCAACTCATGCAACAGTTTTATAATGACCGTTTTTATTGGGCTTTTGCGATTTTTGCTGGCGGCAAACATTTCCAATCGATCAAACTCGACAAACGTGTAACCATCGTGATGAACAAACTGTAATATTATGTAATAATGCCTCTGTTGATTTTTTTTGCACTGACCTGTGTAATCGTGTCAATCAGCCGTTTTCGACCCATAAATTTACGAGTGAAAAGTTTTCTGGAAATTCGTAATCTTGTTGCAAGACACTTTTCTGCCATCCCGACGGACCATGCAGTTTTCCCTGATCCACTTTCACCAACTAACAAAATACTTGCATGACGCGTAACATCGAGTTTCCAAGATGACAGTGCTGTAAAATAGTCAATCAAACGAGTGTGGTTAGGGGGAAGGAGCACGTACCCATGGGCAGTACCATGCTAGCGTATAAAAAGTTTCTCAAATCAACGTGACTCGTCTTTCCTCGCGTCTTTACCAGGACCGACATTGAGATAAGATCGTCAAACTTCCAATGTTGCATCACAACAGGGTCGATAATTTTGATAGCCTCTGCTAAAATAAGCTCGGCAACAAGGTTTTCGACGTAGCCATCGACCCTTCGAAGAGATCCTTGAGGCGGTGGATCAATTAGTTTCAAAGGATCAGGAGTGAAATAGTGATCACGAATGTATTGATCCAACTCGTTTAGCGACCTCGGCGGAGCTGGGAATTCTGAATCAGGAAAACAATGCATATTTGGTGGCAAATCTTTCAAAAACGTTGTTTTCCTGTCCTTGGCAATAGACGACAATAGTCCATCAATGCTTAGTCCTAGGCGTTGGTGTTCCTCTCTCCGAAAATGATCCGTTTGTTTCCGTGCCAAATGGCCTCGAGTGACCGACTGAACTTTGATAATGGCTTTGATCGGATCCACTTCGACGCCTTCAGAAGCCCGAAGGTCAAGTGCCTTCTGTTTCACAGCAATCAGATGGAAATACCGCGATAAAGCTTGATAAATCCGTTCGGCGGACTGTATGATTGTGCAGTATTCATCAATGTCCAATTCAGCAGTGTCGAGCTCAATGTCACCCACAATATCCAATTCCGAAACAATTGTTTGGGCACGTTGGAATTCTTCTCGAAAAAGCATCTGAACACGCAGCGCTTCTTCGTCTTCGATACGTTTGCCACGTAGATAAACACGGTTTGGATGAATGAACTGTGCGGATAATGTCAATTGCAAATTATGCTGAAAACTTCATGGAAACATTACGAATTGTTTGTAAATTCCAACAAACCATTGAAAAGCCCTCTTTTCCACAAAGTTGATCCAACTGCTTCATTGAGGCATCGCTCAGACGCATGTAACTCCGTAAGTAGAACTCACAAAACAGCTTGAGCGATGCCAAAAATCCGATCAATGTTTCGGGACGTTTTTCGATATAATACAATTCATCGTATAAGTGACACATTTTGATATATGTTGCAAGTCGTTTTATTGGGAGAGACGGATTTTTGCGTACCTGACAAAGTTATTTTCAGTTTGGAACCGAACCGACGTTCCTACCGCTTTCGACTTGGTAATACCATCACCCATGTTAACAACTTGTTCCACTGTTTCTAATAATTGACCTCTACAAAAATATATACTATTTTGAATAAAATCACTGACATTTTTATCTAAAAGCGACATTTTGACCAGAATGGCATAAAAGTGTGCGAAAGTTGTGAATGTCTAGTGTTTACCCACGCAAATATAATCGCATTATTAACGCAAGAATGTCTTGTCAACCATGAAATATGAAAGGCATGCTTATGTAGATAAACAAAGCAACAAGAAAGTCGACAAATTATAAGCACAAACATTTATTTGTTTTCATAAACACCTAAACAACAAAACAATAAACAAATTTATTAAGCCTAGTTCTAATCAACAAGCCTCAGCTGACGCCGTAGCATCTTTGAGCACTTCTCGAAGAAACTGAATCCGAGTACGGCATTCATCATCCGAAAAGAATCCAAACAGTTCACTCAATGGGGGTCCTTTGAAACTGTCGATTAAGGCACAACGTGTAGCCGCCATGACTTCTTTTGGCTTCATGCCAATTTGTTTCGCTACGGCCTTCACACTGGCAATGTCGAATTGTTTCACAGCAAGCAAAGCGTTGCAAATCTGTAGAGCCGTTGGCGCGTCAAATCTTTCTAACAATTTTGCCGCAGAAGATGGTCGTCCAAAGAAGAAGCTGAAGTCACCAGAAACGAGTTCGTCAAAGGCCGCAAAGTTTTCCTCGTTCGAGCAAATAAAGTCAATGACCCTCTGAATATATGCCGGCTCCAATAATGTGGGATCAATGTTGGCAGTAGCGTGTGTCTTCAGATGTTTCGCCACCTTTTCGAGAAGGGTTTCACGGGGAGTTGAATGGAAGGCAAGTCGGCCATAAGTATCGAGAGCAGCTCTGTCCATCTGCAAAACAAATTGGTACCTCGATTGGTGTGGCATTACTTGACTCACCATGAAATCACGCGTTCCAATAAGATCAACATCGAAACGATGAACCAATTCCTCCAATGAATACAAGACACTCGGTTGAAACCCTGTAATACCAGAGCCATTTCTTAGAAGAAAGTTCAGCACAGCCGCAGGCAAGTAACCACGTTCTTCAATGTAATAGTCAACGTAGGCATCGGCATCGCGTTTTGAAAGCTTCTTTTTGCCGTCACGAGTGATGAGTGGTAAATGAACGAAGCGCGGAGGTGTCCAATCAAAGGCCCTACAAAAGTTGGTATTGTAACTTCAGACATATTACTTCCTTTATACATACTCGTAGAGTTTTACGTGCTTAGGCGTTGATGCAAGCCATTCAGCGCCGCGAATTACATGTGAAATGGCCATTAGGCGGTCATCAACAACATTGGCAAAGTGGTACGTCGGGAAGCCATCAGATTTCATGACTACAAAGTCGCCTTCATCGACAACCTGACTGTTTGAACCGTAGACTGCATCCTATAACCACATTTCAATCAATCAGTTTTCTTTAACAGGTAAAACATACATGGAAAGCAACATTCTGCTTATCAAACCTGAATCGCACGACCGACGGTTCCCCATTTCGCGCTCTTTCGTCAGATTCAGCCTTACTCAAACTTCGGCAACGATTGTCGTAACGTGGAAGTTCCCCAGCCCGAAGTGCACCTTTCCGCAAGATATCCAACCGTTCGGAGGAACAGAAGCAACGATAACAATGGCCAGAATCAATCAGGCGTTCACTGTACTCGGCATAAATGCCACCTCGCTCGGATTGGGTATACGATCCAAAGGCGCCACCAACAACCGGAGATTCATCCCGTTTCAAACCGAAGGTATCCAAGGTTTCTTCAAACTTCTCGGCACAACCCGGAACCAGTCGTGAGCGATCAGTATCCTCAATTCGAAGGATAAAAGCGCCGTTATGCTTCCGGGCGAACAAATAGTTGAACAACGCTGTCCGCAGTGATCCGAGATGTAAGCGGCCAGTCGGCGAAGGTGCGAATCGCACTCGAACATCTTGCCATACCCGTGCTGATAACCTCATCTAAAGATTCATAAAGTGTTTAAATATCAAGACAACATTACAAAATATAATAAAGATTGCTTTACTCATCAACACATTATGTCACAAATCTCAATAAGCTTTATTAGGAAAACTTCATTAGGCAGAACAAACGTGAGATAGCATGCACAACATTTGTACGGAATACCTGTGTGCAAAAAGCTGAATGGACAACAAAACAAACATTAATTTAATAGATTATTACAAGTGATAAACAAACAATTGAAAGAAAAAGGGTACAATGGCACAAACCATGCACTTAGAGGTCTAAAATCGGGCATACTAAGCAACTATAAAAGGGAACCATGAGATGCTGGGTGATAAATTGGCCGGGATGTGAACATTGGCATCGAATTGCAACAGCTTTCAAACGACATCAACGAGTTTCATTGGAAGTCAGACTCAGAAATCTGCAGTTGTTTGCGGCGGCGGCGAACGTCGTCGCTGATAGTTCCAAGGTTTTCACAGGAGGAGTCCAAGTAGCAGTGACGCTTCTGACCACTTTGAAGAGACACTTTCTCGGTGAGCTGCAAAATGCGAAATAAGTTGAATTGTTTCAAATGGATACGAAACTCACGGAAGACTTCTTGGCCCAAGTTACTGAAAGCCACACACAGAAAACGGTTCCAATGGCGAGTATCAATATCCAAGCAGAAATGAGGGTCACCTTTATCGCGGGTAGCTGATTCCGTCCAAATTTGACACAAATAGCGGCCTCCAAGGCAGCCACGGCACAGAACACCCAACATTGCATACCAAGACGCTTGACTTTGGGATCGGTAACGTAAACATAGTACTGGCTAAAACATCATTTGTGAAGGGGGAATTATAAGAAAACTAGCTTACCGAATAGTAGGGGCTGAAATAAGGGCAATGAGTATGATTCGCCAGAAAACCACTGGGTGGGACGTATCAATAGAAAATACATGCTTCAAAAAGAAAGTGTTGAGTTCAGCGGCCTAAAATGAAGACATGTAAGAGACAACTTTAAGGTACCAATGAAACAAACTGACCAGCCAAATCATAATGAAAATGTAGAGACCCAAAGTGGACTTGACAGCCGAGCTATTGAACCAGTTCACTTTCATCCAGCTTTCAGGCGTAAACTGAAGAACAGCACGCTTGAACTTTCCTCGGGTCGTACGGATGTTCCTGAAACACATGTTGAATAGCCCATGAATCCGTAATAAACCGACTCACTTGATACTCTCCCAATGGAAAGTACGCATTTCGAGAATTTTGCAGATTCCGAGACCGCAAAAGATACCCAGGCCATTGCACAAAATAATATCCAGGAAAATAGCATCCCACCAGCACTCTTGGAAGTTGGGCAACAGATGAGCAAAGACGACTTCAGTAAGTTCCCATGAGATCGAAATGTACCAGCAAATGATGTTGTGTCGAATGAGTAATGCCTTCATGGCCCAACCAAGGAAATGTCCAACGGCAAAGATATCCATATGACTCCAAATACGTTCAACGGACACATCAGAGCAGTTAATGGCGTATTCCTAAATACGAACAATGTTTTTAAAGGTAAGTGAAAACGCAAAAAATCAAACCTTTTCCTTGAGCTCTTTCATACCCAACCCCTCAGGATCCAACCATGTTAACGCCTTCTTAACGTCGTCATAGGTTTGAAACAGGGTAAACTGCAAAACGAGAACATACAAGACACTGAGACCAAAGACAATTCTCCAAATCAATGGATGCGGTCGAATAAACGGTCCATTGGGAAACACAAGGGCACTGAGAATTATGAATAAGGCGCCCACTGCTTGCAGACCATGATAAACATTGGTCTCGGTTTGGTCGTCTTCGCTGAAACAGAGCCATACAAAATGGAACAGACAAAGGCTATATATAAAAACTCACATTGAAAACGCTTTATACAATAAAAGCGCTGTAAGTAACGTCAACACGGTAATAGTATGTGGTTTATACAGCGCATCCAAGGTAATATCATTTACAACACGTTCGTTAACGAAGCGAAAATGAATGCGTTCGATCTCGTTGCGCGAAACTTTGCGGCCAATGGAAGTTGACCTGAAACAAAATGACCAATATACACGAGTTCAATAAAGCTCAAACATCAGAAAACTAACCCAATAGTAGTGTCATCGTCAGACGGCATCTCCTGGTTGCTATCAATGCTGTCTTCCTCGTCGCCGAAGTCGGCGTCGTCGTCTTTGACAGTTGATTCCGTCGTCACAGTAGCTTCATCGTGCGAAAAGGATACGTTTTTAACGGTAGCCATAACCGTGATCAACGTAAAGAAATTGAGGTCGGCAAGTGGTAAACAGAATGAGGAAACAGAAATGAATGAAACGCAAGACAAGCTCCGAAGGAAGAAATGCTTCGAGCAAAAAAGAATAAGCGTGTGCTTCGTTTAGGACACTATGCCAACGAACGTGAAGGCTCACTTTTCCCGTGCGAATCACTTCGACGACTGCATTCTGACCTTCTAATACTCTGCTTATAACGATCAGAAGTTTTTTTCAATTTATGATGTTGTAGTGATTCAGTGATTTGTTTGAAAGGTTGGCAGTTTGCTTTTCATACGTTTTGACAGCGTTCTGAATTGCGAAACTGTTTCAATCTTTCGTTCTTTTACTTGCACCCACCACTCCTTTCATCAATGTTTATCTCAAAGCAACGTCAGATTAAACTTTATTTCTAATATAAAAACACAACATTGATGTGTATGATAGTCTGATTACGAGATACTGCGTCACCCGTGGTTAGGGTCAGTTAATATTATATGAAATCTCATTTCGAATGGCTTGGAAATCCAATTCGGTTGTTCCCAACATCAAAAACAGTGCAATAGGTTCGCATGAAAGGATCACCCAGAATCATGTGGGGTATGTCATCGAAGTTACCAACATCAACGCTACAAACATTTTGACCCAAGTCAAATGTGTAATCCTCGGGTCTCAAAGTATAAACCCGATTTGCCGTGTGAAATGTAAATGTCGGCAGTTTTGACACATCGGAGCAATACGCAACATAGTTTCCTTGAACTTCTTCCACAATGTCGTTAACTTCGTGCAGGAACTGCAAATTTGTCATTAATAACTACACAGTTGTGAATAAAAACTTACGATCTTGAACAGTTTGCTTGGAAAAGTCAACAATGACGTTCCAGAATCTGGTACCACCATTATAGGTTCGTTCGACATAGCCTTTCCACTCATTGACACGCTGAAATGTGACTTTATTAAATACTATTTTTAAACATTGTGAGGTTTAAACATACCGTTGGAATTGGACAATGTAATACTCACTGCCAATCATGGGCAGCCACTCAGTAACAGGTTCACAGTTAATTGTATCCTGCTCGCCGTAAACCAAGTCGCCAGACACTTGTCCATCGTCAGCGGTTTTATGAATGTAAAAACTAAAGATCGGCTTAGTAATGCCCTCAATGACAGCCTGAATAAACGGTGGAGGGTATCCAGACATAGATAAAGCCGGTAATCCCAGCCCGAGTACTCCATCAGCATTATCTGTTGTTGCAAAATCTTTGTCAAACTTCTTAGCAATGCCGAATACTTGGTCGGGGATGCAAATATTGGGAGTCAACTAAAATGATTACGATTTGTATTTCAAGTTTATATTATGTTGAAGCTTACGCAAACTTTGTCTTGACCGTATGATCCTTTCGCATAACCAAGGCCGTATTGAATCTCAAAGTCACCAGTATAAGGCACAAAAGTTGAGGATTGGTCATAATCAAATGTTTGTTTGTCTTTGCAGTCGCGTCTTTGACACCTAAATATAATACATTGTAGTCGTGCAGGTTAATCAAATTTGGTTTCATTACCTTGAACCCGGAACCCACAAATCACTAGATCCAGTATCCAAAACAACACTAAAGTTTTGTGGAGGTGTACCAATAGTGACCGTGCCAACATAGACATTATCACCGTAATATCCGCGAACAATGTCGCCATCCGCTGCTACACCCGGACCAGCTGATGTTTCCCGGGCGTTGAAACCATTACGATGGATTAAGCGTCTTTGTTGAAGTGGGATCCGACTACCAACAGTTACATAAGCAATGGCAAGCAATGTGGCAATGAATAAGTGGAATGATGCATGAGACATTGTAAGAAAGAAAAAACTGAAGGCGCAAACTTGCGCTTTCGTAAAGTAAAACACGTTACTTCAAAATGAAATCAGACTTGATCCCGAGTCCCAGGAGGTCGCTTTATATCAAACTTTTTGGCTGAGGGCGAGGTCGGGACAAAAGTCAACATTACTCGCACCTTCACGTAACAAAAGAAACCTAACGGAAGCGTATTCAGACTAGTTTGGAGCGCCGTTTGTTTGATCTTGTCTGTCATTGATCCATGAGCTTTTGGAAGTTATGGCATCTAAAGGTGGGCGTGCCACTATCATTTGACTTCACGCGCATATTTAGGGTCTAAATATGGTATCCGAATAACCTGACTTGAGGAGTATCTGCAGAAAAGTTGAACTGCTGTGATGCAAGTCAGTAAACAAACAAGCATTGACAATGTGTGATTTCATCAACTGTATTGCTTTTTGAATGCTATGAGTCATATTTGTACTCTCACTCAGTTCAGTGTTCGTAACTTTAAAAATATTGTTTATTTTTACAATGATTATACGATTATATTACTCTAAAACTTTACGGATGATGCAGTTATTTTTGCTGAAATTTTACGGTTGCCAGTACTTGAAACTGATTCCGAATGACGGGAAGGATGTTTTGGCGTAACATGGAACAGATCAATTACGGCATTTCGGATGGATACATTCATGAAAAGGTAAATAAACACTGGACATCCATGACTTGCTTGCCATGCTATTTGAACAAAAATATTGAGTCCCATGTGTGTCTCCACAAACTGCATGATAACACAGACGATAGCCGCAACACCATTGATGCCACAAATGATTGCTGCTTGGACAAACGTGCGATTTATCAGTGACTTTGTGTCGTTCACACTTGTTTTTGCTACATAGAAGCAAAATGTAGCATACGTAATGCAAAGAATGACAGCATCAACAATGTTGTTAACTGTATGCGCCGTACTATTATACTGTAATGTAAAGGTTTGTATAATAAGTTTCCGGTCATTATTGCATCTCACCCTTGTTTCTTCGTCATGAAAATCAAAGCCCGGCACATCTATGAATGGGTTGAAGAAGTTTGCATACCGATTCGCAGAAAATATAACAGGAGGTGTGTAAAAGAAAAAATAAAGAAAGTTCAAAGTTGGTATGCAGAGCAACATGTTTGTTCGCCAACCAGAAAACAAAATGTGTGCAACTTGGGGGTTCGAAACGGTTAAACATCTGTTAATGGCCAGAAGACAACAAGCTGCACAACTTGCAGCCCACAGAGCTAAAAAGCATATTGTTATACTTTTTTTTGGAAAGCAAAAATGTCATACCGATAGCAAAACACCCCATAATGTGTGACAACGTCTTCTCATTACAGTACAAAGTGCCTCTAATAGAAAAGTATCCACTACCATAAGTAACTACTTGAAGGCTCGCCAAGTCCACAATACCCAGGTACAGCATGATACGGTAGCAAGGGCGGTTGAAAAAGGACTTCTTCATGAAGACGATCAAGATCGGAATGTACAAAACCTAAATTTGTATTGAAAAAGCTTCCAATCAGCCACATGGGGTCATTGTTATCACAAACTTACAATGTAAACCGTCCCACATATGATATACACCAAACCCATGAAAACACTCGGCTTCCTCATCGCTTCCCATTCGGCTGGTGTATATTTCGAGCAGTTATACATTACAGTATCCTCATATCCAAGGATGTAGCTATTCATCTTGAATGGCATTACAAAGTTCAGCCCAAGCTGGTTTAAATAGGCTGAAGATGCTCCGCCTTACGAAAAACACTTTCTGAGTACAGGTATTTAGAGCGGTCAACCGGAAACAAACTTTATACTGTGGCTCTTTTTCACTATTAAATACTTTTTTGCCGACACTGATCATTATTTAAAGAATGATTTCAAGAAGTTATGTAGTGTACTGTGTATTAAGATGGTGATAAAGATGAGCACGTTAAATGAAAGGATGCAATTTTACTAATGTTATAATTATCCATGCTATACATGAGACTGTAGTTTCCTAGGAGAATGCATAAGCTACATTTTACGAATATCTTAACATTTTTTGTTTATACCATTGCTAGGTTTTTTTAATCGTCTTAGACGGTTCCTCAACGTGAATAGAATAAGAGCCGAGCAGTATGTGCCAATTTTTGTGGTCATCGGTTAATTACTTAATTGTCTAATCCACTTATCACATAGCCGCATGCTACTACTGTCTGGCATCATGGGTGTCAATCGAAAATTGTATGCACTTTATTCTTGTTATGCACTGTCTATTGTGACCATAGTACTCAATGGCACATGACCTAAAAGATATTTATAAAGTCTTGTTAGGTTCGACCAGGCTACAAATAATACATTCATCACGCAGCTGATTGTGTTAGAATACCAAGAATTTAGGCTTTTTGACACAATTTTGGTCCAACACATCTATAGTAAGCTCGTTGAACTTGTAGTAACTACATCTTGGAACAATACTCAGTAACAAGTTTATGTATCATTCGAAACAGTAAAAGGTTCAAAAATCCCTCGCAGTAATAACACAGATCCAAAAGAAAACAAGACAGACGGCACATTGGAAATGAAAAGGAATCATCACGCCATTGAATATAGGATTATTAACAGGGAAGACAAGGTGTGCAAGCTTACCAGTCATTTCGAGGGATTCACAAATGGAATTTGAAATAAGCTTAACAAGGAAGAGATAAAACAACCAAGAATGGGTATGTCAAATACAAGAGTAACCACGGAAGAGAAAAAGGGCATAATTACAATGACAGGAACATCATGGGCATCGATCGAAATTACGACAGGGGCGACGTCGGATTCTCAGTGGAAGGAGTGGCGGCTTGGCTCGGGGTACCCCTGGCGGCCCCAGAGAGGTGATCGATGGATGTCGATGCGGCCATCTTCGCCTGGACAAACGCAGATCCCAATTTAGATTCAAAGCTTTTGAAGAGCGACGAATTGCGAATGTCTCCGAGCTTCGTGGCGACGGTATCCGCGGTGGTGCCGACGACTTCGCTAGTCTTTTGATAAGCCGAGGAATCCTTGACCACCTTTATGCCTTGGTTAAATTCTTCGGTAATCTCGGCCAGGGGCGAAATGCCAAGTTTACGCTTCAGCATGGCAGCATGCTTTTGGCGAGCGTTGATAACCTGACGCAAAGTGTTGATTTCGTCTTCGGTCTGAAATTTAAAGTTGATAAGCTTAAACATGAGATATGGGAATAGCACAACAAACCTTCTTGAGTTCCTCACGGATGACCTCCTTCTCCGCCTCAGAAAGCTCAAAGTTGCCGTTGTGAATTTCTTCGCCGGCTGCAAGCAAAGATTATATATATTTACAAAAAGCAAACAGTTTCAAAACTCACATTCAATGCCAGGAGTAGCCATGATTAATGGTTAAATGAAAATTTCAATAGAAATCTAAAAACATAAGATATAAAACGATGCCACGTAAAAAACAACGAAAAATTTTTGTAATCAAAGTCGCGCATCAGGCGTCGCCGAACGGAAAAGGAACAACAAGACCCAAAGGAAGGAATATAACAGCGCGTTGGTCGGTTGGCTTCGCGTCACCCGACCAACAACGCTGTGCGGATAAAAATCGATACAGCAACAACAACCATGCCTACGCTTTGGGGCTCGCGTGCTCCGACGATGAAGGGGCCATGAAACGCTACTTCCGAAAAGGGACTGGTTACAAGTCGGTATTGGTCCTATAGGAGGGGAAATTGGAATCAATTGCGTGAGCTTGAAACCGTTTCAAAACATTTGAGTTAAACAACATAGGCGAAGCGGTTCAGCTAATCAAAATATCTGACATTAGCGAGAGTGCGACACGGATTAGGAGCATTCACCAAATTTGCACAAATGAACAAAGCCCTTCAGGCCACAGCATTTTGTTAATAATCAAATAAGCTTGAGCATAGCTGACACACGCTGCCAACATGAAATGCCGCGTTTATGGGGGTAAGAGAAGGAAAAATGCCTTCAGGCGACAAGCCTGAAATGAAGGGTTGAGGTCGGGTGTCACTCAGGCTTGTGACAAAGCCAATGGTCAAGTGCGAGCTCTATGACAGCCTTAGGGGCTTAAACACAGTGAGGAAGCGCCGACAGCAAGCTTTTGTGCGGTCGACAATTTTGACGGTATACTTCGAACGAGGAGAACACAGCTGGCAATACACAAGGAAGACACATCTGCTCCGCTCGATTCCGCATAAAGAGAGGTCAACGAATATGTCAGCGTCGAGACTGGGGATTGCTACCCAATCATCGCAGGCATAAATACATGAACATGTGCACCGGAAATAAATCTTCTATTTACACGTTTCAAAAAAAACAGCAGAGTCCACGGTTGGAACCCCCTAGGAAAATGAGTTGTTGACTCGCCGCGGACCGCTTTCCCGAAAGGTCACGTGAAAACCGTTGAGCCTCAGGGGCCGTGCTATCACACCGAATATTGTAAAAAACGAACCCTAGGGAACAGATTCTAGACGTTGATGGGCGCGATTGTTGCTTTTTTATTAGGCTCGAAGACCCAGAATGAAACAAATTTAGATGAAGCACCACGTCGACGTGGAAAAGCCAACAAGAAACTTGTCCATTCGCCCCGTGACGGATATTAACCTTTCCGAAAAGCATTTCACATGCTGCTATTATAAAATAACAAAAATTGAATTACTATGAAGAATGAATCAAGTTTCAACAGTTGCACATGAGTCAGCTTAGTAAACACTCAAAAATAAGCCGATTGTCGGTGTTTCAAAACAGTTGGTCGACCATGTTGAAACCCGTCAAAACAATCAATAATTGCTAACGTACTATTAATGTCACGGATTAAAAGCTTATCCTGAGGCCTTTTAATTTCCAATCCTAAGCAGGAAGCAAAATAAACACGAATCTAACGTAGTTCAGCGAAAATAAGCAGCCGGTGGCAGTTTTATCACGCAATAGGCGGTATTCGCCATAAAAAGACACAGGAAGGCTTTCGCGAAACGTGATGAGAAAAAAAACGGAATAAAAAGAAATAGATTGGACGACTGGATTTCAGAAAAATTAGATTTCCACAAGTGTTTCGTGTGCTTGCCGTTGACTTGGATGTGCAGTCGGCTAGCATGCACCGGTCACCAATCTCGGGTGGATGCAGGTAAAGTCGTGTCGCATTTTAACCCGATCGGGCGACCTCATGATTCAGAAGTGATGTCACGTCTCGGCACGAATTACGCGATCTCGGCGTAGTTTGCACGAGCATTTTGTTGAGTCATGTTTTTTACGCTGTCTTGTTTGCTTTTGTATAGGCTTCTGAATCGCCCTGTTTATCGTCGTTCTTTCCCTTTACTCGTTCCAACGAGAGTTTCGAAAGGCCTGGCCGCCGCCAGCCTCACCCGTTTGCCATTTGTTTGTTTCACGACGAGCACATGGTTATTGCGTCCATCCTCCAACATGAGGATGACGTTTGATCCGTTACAATGTATTAGTGTCCCCCTATTCTCTGCCCGTGGTCTTCTCGTGTCATGCTTCGTTACTACTAACGAGGCGCCACGCGGCCTAGGTTGGATAAAGTTATATATATCGCGGTCGTGTTCGAATAAACTTAAGCCCATGTGTTTGCAGTAGTTTAAAAATTGGTAACGTTTACGTTTCAGATTGATTTTAACCATGTCTGACCACGAAGCCCACCCGGAAGTCTTGCTTCAGAAGAAACCACGAAAGTCTATTCTGAAGAAGCATTCGAGCGATGACCTTAGTGACGCTGTTGCCCGAGCTGCCGAGGCTCAAGCGGCCGCCGATGCAGAAGCGCCTCCACAACACAAGACCAGCAAATCGCTTCACTTCGATGAGATGAATATCATAGCTACGTACCATCCGGAGGACAAAGACTACGGTCATATGAAGGTAACATTTTGCTTTGTTTGCATGTTTTCGCTACTTTTTACTTTTGCAGATCGACGAACCCAAAACACCTTACTCTGGCATGAGCGATGCCGAAGAAAACAACCTCATGACCGAAGAGGGCCACGAGAAGCTGTCTAACAGCATCAAGGCAACTATTACCCGCTCCCGAACGCCAACATTCAGCGGCGATGATGTCAGCGAAGATGAATTGACAGAGGAGGGCAAACGTATGTGTTAAATTCTTCTATTATATGTTTTATCGTTTGATTTTTCAGAAAAGAAGCGAAAATTTCTCGAAGCCCGCAAGAAGCACTATGGTAATGAAGCCACAGCATTGCATAAAGGTAGCCAGCCGGCGTCTGAAGAGGACGAAGAGTGAATCCGTTTCCAACTGCTGCCATTCTCTGTTGCAATTCAAGCGCCAGGATCTCGCTTCGTCCAAAATAACTCCTCTTGTGGCTTTTTGAGTCTCTGATTACCTGCTTAACATACCGTCATAATTCATTTTATCAAGTTTCACAAACTATGTATCAAAATTACGTGGTTTTTCTAATCTTCTAACATCGCTTTTAAAATTCGTGCATTTTGTTAATAAACGTGATACGTGTAAATGTTTATGATAAGAAATGCGTTACAACGTAAAAAGTGACTGTACAATGGAAAATTTACTGACTAGAATGACTGAAGGACTGATTGCAAGGGGTGTTTGTGGAGTGTTAATCTTGATGTTCACGTACTGTAGGTTCATTTGGTTGCTGCCAAGGGAATTGGAAAGGATTCGCTGGTCGCCAATCTCGCCATTGTCGGTCGACATTCAACGGATACTCGCGGACCCGAACTCGGAACACAGATGTCATAAGATAGACGAAGCCGATGGCAGCGACGACTATGAGGAAAGCAAAAACGTAGAATGTTTCCTGTCAATTGAAACTGATAAGAAACTACATCTTATTAGTAGGTAAAAACCAACCTCATCGAATATTTCACCGAAACTTGGAACCATCTGATTCACGGTGTAAATAGTCTCTAATACCCAGTTTTTACGAGCACCTTTACGTCGACCATTCATGTAATAGTCTCCCCAGTGATGATCAACTTTTTCCTTCATGATTTGAGGCAGAAAATATAAGAATAGAATGGCGAAAAGGGTGAACAAAATGCAGCTAACAAATGTTAGCTTAACAGAAATCGAATTGAAGTGGACTTGGTCGGGCGATGAAGAGTGACCCCCTATGGTTGGCCACTTTCTTGTGGACAACGGGGCTAGTCAATGCAAGTTGTCGACACACTTTATACACAAAAGTGTTCGGTTCGGTCGTCACTTTACTTAACGACGCGCCACAAACAGCCGTTGAGCATGTTGCAATGCTGTCTCGATGCAAAGTGTTCCCTCCAGCTGAACCATTTCCGGACATAATGGTTTAGACGGACCGTCTTCCTGTCTTTTGTCTTCCAGCCTTGACGTGGCAGATAACTGCTTACTGATATGCTTGGAACCGTTGATTAACGGATATGACGAACCGTGAAACCAGCCACAACGGCGGGTTTGTCCCTTTTCCGACCCTTGTCGACGACGATGGAGTTGGAACTTCTGGCCAATCCGGACTTCTCGGAGGACTTTTTGGCCGGTTCTTTCGAAATGCATCCAGTTCCGATGTTCCGTTACCAGATTCAAGCGGAGAGTTGGCACTGGATATTGAAGGGAGCAGCGATGTCGGTAAGAATTCCATAGTCATTACAAATATAAGATAGTTTTAATCGGTGTTGCAGTACCCGAACTTGGTCAACCTGTGACTCAGCGTTCCCAGGAATCCCCCGATGCCGATACTGCTTCCCTGAATAGTGAATCTAGTCAAAGGAAGCTGTCTCAAAGGTTGTCGAGCTTGTTCAAGGGCAATGCGAATCCCCAACTCGTGGATTATGATCGATCAGAGTTTCGTCGTTATTGGATGCCTGATTCGACTGTAAAAGAATGTTACGAGTGTCATGAAAAGTTTAGTGCTTTCAAGCGGAAACACCATTGTCGGTTGTGTGGACAAATATTCTGTTCAAAGTGCTCTAGGCATTCTATCAATGGCGTCCTTCTAGGTTTGAACCGTGGTTAACGTTTTGATGCTCAAATATAATTTCCAGGCTACGTGGGTCTTCTTCGCGTTTGTGGTTACTGTCAACGCAATGTTGACGCCTACCTGTCGTCGAATTCTCCAAAACACCGACGAGCAGAAGTCGCAAAAGACACTGATACCCAATCGACTTCCGGAAGCTTGGTTTCTACCGTATCAAATGGCCCCATTCAGTTTTCCAATGACAGTTCGCTTCTCTATGCCGACAACAGTTTGCGTCATTCAATCAGCGGTGCCCAAATTACACCAGTTTCATCGGATGTCAGTGTTCCGGGAGGTGATCCGTCGCATCTGTCAGTTCAACAACTTCACGACTACGAACAGTATATTCGTGAAACTGATCCGACTGCTCCGAAGCCAATTCCGACAGAAGCTTCAGCAAATGAGCCTGAATGGGTGCGAAATATAGCTTCTTCAAATGGTGTCCGGCAAATGGACGAATTTGTGAGTTTACAGTACCATTTAACATTTAAATTCTAATCTGATATAGCTTCAGAAATCTGTCGAATGTCCTGCCTATGAAATTCAACCCTGCATCGACACTACCACAACAACCACAGTGAAACCGAAGCCAGCTCTAACGGAAACCCTTCAGTTGGGCACCGGCGATTTGACTGAGATGTTTGAACGGAAGCTTGAACAAATGTTGGATTTTCTGTTCAAGAGGGAGCAAATTCCGAGAGAAACGTACGTCTTTCTTACTTTTAACACGTTTCAACGTTAGTTTCACAGATGGTACGATGTACTATGGCCCCTCAGCAAGGAAATCGCAGCTACAGTGAAAGTTGACATTTTGAACCGTGGAACTACCGAATCCATGAACATCCTGAAGTACGTGCACATCAAAAAGCTGTTAGTATCCGTGCCCCATCCTGACTATGAAGTGATTGACGGAGTTGTTTGTTCAAAAACACTTGCACATTCAGACATGCCAAAACACGTTGACAATGCTTCCGTAATGGTATTGAATGGTGGAATCGCGTATGAACGTGAGCCATTGAAGCACAGCAGTATTGAACCGATTATCGAGCAGGAGCGTGAATTTTTGAAGAATCATGGTTGGTTTTGGAATTTTCCGCACAATGTGCTTACCTCTGATTGTTTCAGTTGACAGAATCAACTCAAGACGGGTCACATTGCTCCTCGTTGAAGAAAGCGTTGCAAAGTTGGCATCGGATATGCTGATGGAATCCCACGTCGCGCTCATTCCCAACGTGAAACGATCCGTCCTTGAACGTGTCGCTCGATCCACTAAAGCTACTCTGACGTCGCTCATGGACGCCCAGATGCATCCCGGTGTCGTTGGATTCTGTCCACAATTCAAAGAACGAGTTGTAATGCTGAAAAATGGCACTCGTAAAAGCTTACTCGTCTTCGATGACTGCCAAAGTGAACTTGGCGTATCTGTTATACTTCGCGCTTCGTCGCGCCGAGAACTTTGTGCCGCCAAAAGGATTCTCAAGTTTCTGGTGCTGCAGCGATATTCCAGCAAACTTGAAATCGAGTTCCTGAACATGTTTCAATCCAAGCCCCGAGCTCCTGGTGATCCTGTCAACTGTGACATCTGTATTGATAACGCGGGAGACTTGCTTGAACAACTGAACGACTTTACATCTTTACTTCAAAAGTCGGTGCTCACAAATTCGCCGTTGATTCACTATGCGCCGCCATACCTTGAAACACCAGTCGGCAGAACATGCTACCTTGTCGACTTCTTCAAAAAGCCAACGACACACTACTTCATCGAGGAAGACTACGAAGCGAGACGTGATTCTGATATGGAATTGGAACACACGTTGGATCGAATGGAAGACGCATTGAAAGCTGCTGAAGACAAAGTTGATTCGGTCAAATGGTCATTGCTACAGAAGAAAAACGTCACCGAAGTCAATTCAAATGACATGATTCGATTTCGTGCCAGAGGAGGACTGTTGTTCAATGCGAGGAAAGATCAGAAGCAGGCTATGGTTGAAAAATTGTATGTACTTTTGCATTCAACTTCGTCTTATTTATGTATTTGTTTTAGAAAGCGCGAAGTAGCCGAGCTCCAATCTCGTTATTCTGCCAAGAACGAAAAGTTCAAAGGAACGAATAACGATGTTCTCAATCCGTACAGCCATCAGAGAATCGCGTTTATGTATTCATCTTTTTCGAAGCGAGCAGTGAACAACCCATGTTCAGGGCCTTGGCTTGTCGTCTGGCCGTATTACGGTGCTCAAGATCGACCGCTTGGAGGATTTTTGGCAAAGTAAGGATTCTACCGTTTCGAACTTGGCTAATGGTAGTGTTTCAGTTTCTGCCTTAGCGAGAGTTACAAGTGCAAAATGTGTTCAAAGTCCATGGTTGACCATCAACGCAAGTTTGTTCATAAGCATGCTCGTATCGAAATCACGACCCAAATGCACGTCAAACCGGCTGTTTCTTCGGATGAAAGTGGTGAAGGACTGCCGCCGAGTTATGCTGGTGATGCCGGTAATGGCATTCTTGCTTGGCGACGTTGCCCAAGCTGTAAATCTAACAGTGCCGTGGTGCCACTTCCGCCGGCGGTGTGGCATATGAGTTTTGCAAAGTTCATTGATTACCTGGCCAACGGCATCTTCTGTACTTCCCCGTTGCCGGATGTTGTGAGCAGCACGTGTGAAACGTGTGGACATTGCACTTTTCACGAGCAACAACACTACTTTGCCCGACGAAATTACACAACCTGCTTCAAAGTTCTTCCTGTGAACCCGTTGCATGTCGTCTTCAGCCCCATTCGGTGTTCCATTTTTCCAGCTACCATCAAGTGTCAATCAGTCGTGGCAAAGCGGTTGGAGGCGATCAGTCTGGCAGAGACGATCTTCAGTGAAGCGAAGGCCTTTCTCGTCGAAAACGAAGCGACTTTGAGTGCGGCAGACGTTTTCGATGAGGTTGTCGAATTCATCAACACAAATCGTAAGAAGTTCAAGTAAGTTGATTAGCGAGTTGTTGATGTGTGGTTGATGAATACGGTTTCAGTGACATGCTCGCCAACTTTTGCGTCGGAGAAAAGTTCACTGAATTGGACACAATCACTTCGGATGACGCTGACTACCGTGCTGCCATGGATGCCTTCTGTTATTGTCGGCAGTTTTTGTTCAATTTCATAGAGCTCTGGAACAGTGCGAAAACGGCAGAGGATCTGGTCGGTCTGGCGACTAAAGCATCGAGAAGTCGTGCTTCCACCGGCTCAGAACAACAAGGCTCTGAGGATCTCATCTTCCGTGCGCCTTCTGGCTCTTTTCGCTCAGTCGGATCGAACTCGGCCGTGAATCTTTCCACCACTTTACGCGAACTTCCACCTACGCGTATCGGCATTCCTTTGCCGAAGAACTATCATTGGGAACTGCCATTTGGCGACGTTGGTCCACCTGTGATTGTGAAGGATTTACTCGATCAGAAGGGCAATTCTCATCCTGATATTGGATCCGTGATTGGCTACGCATTGTCTTGTTCGCAGTACAGTCGAAAGCTGCAAGATCTTCGCAAAACCTTGTGCGACCAAGGAAGGCCGTTGACGCTCCGAAACATTGGCATTGAAGGTGGAAGTGGATTACACTCACCGCCACAGGATACGAATGCCAATGTTGAGATTGAATTCGAGGATTCAAAAGCTCATTACTATGTCAAAGTGTATTTTGCCGAGCATTTTGATCTCCTGAGACGAGTGATATGCGTTGAAGGTGAAGAATTCTTCATTCGATCATTGAGTACGTCCGGCAGCTGGCATCCGGAAGGCGGAAAGTCTGGTGCAAGCTTCTTCCGAACATCCGACGAACGGTTCATCTTCAAGCAGTTGTCTAGTGTTGAGTTGGATTGTTTCCGTAAATGCGCCCCCAACTATTTTGACTACATCTACAAGGCAGTGACTGAAAAGAAGTTGACAGCTCTTGGCAAGGTGGGTGGAATCTGCTTTATATCGACTTCTGACAGTTTCATTTCAGATTTTCGGAGTCTACCAAGTCGCTTATCGCAACAAGGAAGACAACCAAGAGTTTAAGATGGATTTGCTCATAATGGAATTCCTTTTCTACCGAAAGAATGTCAAGAAACTTTGGGATTTGAAGGGTTCTCTGCGCAATCGCTATGCATCTCCAAAGTCTTCAGCGCCGGTGTTGTTGGATGAAAACCTGGTCCAGGATCTGTGGGGTAATCAAATCTACATCCACCCACATTCGAAAGCTGCTCTCAACCAAGCCATGGAGAACGATAGTCGCTTTTTGACAAGTCTTGACATTATGGATTACAGTCTACTCGCTGGTATCGTCGAGGGGACTAATGAAGTTGTCATTGGCATTGTTGATTACATGCGAACGTTCACATTGGACAAGAAGCTTGAAAGCTTGGTCAAAACTGCACTGCCAACGCCGCATTTGCCTACGGTCGTCAGTCCTGAAGCGTATTGCCGCCGGTTTTGTGAAGCTATATTCATGTACTTTCCGTTTGCACCTGACCAGTGGACAGAACTGAGTTCCGATTTTTAAGCGTGTTTCATAAATGAAGCCATTTTAACAATGGTGCCTTATATTATTCTGCAATATCTTGACTTGTGCCTTTTTGGTGTACCGCATCTGTGATAATGTTGTTTAAAGTTGTGAATTTAAAAGATTGATAAAAATTTCCAATTGTTTTGTGTTCTAATGCCAGTGACAGGAGAGAACTACAATAGTCAGTAAACGGGGGCTATCGGTGTTTGTCCTTAGTTTGTGTTCATAAAACTATTGTGAATGTAAGTCCCAAGACGGTGACTTAACTTTGGCGCATTTTTATCTGATACAAAAAAAATAATGCTATTAATGACATAAGTAAATAGGACTAGTTTTGCAGTCGGTTGGCGAGGACATGCGTAAAAACCATTAGCACAACCGGACGCCTGTGCAACTGTGAAAGGCACGTGTATTTATACACCGGCACTGATAGAGGCGCTGACAATGCACGACAGAGATCGGTGGCACCAGGCAACGAGAGAGGACATCTCTCATTGGACTGGGAATAACGCGTCCTCAAAGAGAGGGTTCGAAATATTCACCACACACTATTACTGTTTAATCTAAAATACAAACAATTTCTATTATGGAACTTTCAGTATGCGTCATTGTAAAGCATATTGTGCAAAATCATGGCAATGTTGTTAAGGAAATTGTTCCTTTTTTGCAGACGATTACTTCTGCACAGTCAACGACGACGATTCAAATGCATAACGTCTCATAGTTGGCAAAGTGCCTTTCAGGGCATCTGACCAACATGTTGTGTCGCTCAGATATCCTTATTCCTCAGTTCAATGACCGTCTCATAGTTGGCAAAGTGCCTTTCAGGGCATCTGACCAACATGTTGTGTCGCTCAGATATCCTTATTCCTCAGTTCAATGACCGTCTCATAGTTGGCAAAGTGCCTTTCAGGGCATCTGACCAACATGTTGTGTCGCTCAGATATCCTTATTCCTCGGCTAAATGACCGTCTCATAGCTGTGAAAGTGCCTTTCAGGGCATCTGACCAGCATGTTGTGTCGCTCAGATATCCTTATTCCTCAGTTCAATGACCGTCTCATAGTTGGCAAAGTGCCTTTCAGGGCATCTGACCAACATGTTGTGTCGCTCAGATATCCTTATTCCTCAGTTCAATGACCGTCTCATAGTTGGCAAAGTGCCTTTCAGGGCATCTGACCAACATGTTGTGTCGCTCAGATATCCTTATTCCTCGGCTAAATGACCGTCTCATAGTTGGCAAAGTGCCTTTCAGGGCATCTGACCAGCATGTTGTGTCGCTCAGATATTCTTATTCCTCGGCTAAATGACCGTCTCATAGTTGGCAAAGTGCCTTTCAGGGCATCTGACCAGCATGTTGTGTCGCTCAGATATTCTTATTCCTCGGCTAAATGACCGTCTCATAGTTGGCAAAGTGCCTTTCAGGGCATCTGACCAGCATGTTGTGTCGCTCAGATATTCTTATTCCTCGGCTAAATGACCGTCTCATAGTTGGCAAAGTGCCTTTCAGGGCATCTGACCAGCATGTTGTGTCGCTCAGATATCCTTATTCCTCGGCTAAATGACCGTCTCATAGTTGGCAAAGTGCCTTTCAGGGCATCTGACCAGCATGTTGTGTCGCTCAGATATTCTTATTCCTCGGCTAAATGACCGTCTCATAGTTGGCAAAGTGCCTTTCAGGGCATCTGACCAGCATGTTGTGTCGCTCAGATATCCTTATTCCTCGGCTAAATGACCGTCTCATAGTTGGCAAAGTGCCTTTCAGGGCATCTGACCAACATGTTGTGTCGCTCAGATATCCTTATTCCTCAGTTCAATGACCGTCTCATAGTTGGCAAAGTGCCTTTCAGGGCATCTGACCAACATGTTGTGTCGCTCAGATATCCTTATTCCTCGGCTAAATGACCGTCTCATAGTTGGCAAAGTGCCTTTCAGGGCATCTGACCAGCATGTTGTGTCGCTCAGATATCCTTATTCCTCGGCTAAATGACCGTCTCATAGTTGGCAAAGTGCCTTTCAGGGCATCTGACCAACATGTTGTGTCGCTCAGATATCCTTATTCCTCAGTTCAATGACCGTCTCATAGTTGGCAAAGTGCCTTTCAGGGCATCTGACCAACATGTTGTGTCGCTCAGATATCCTTATTCCTCGGCTAAATGACCGTCTCATAGTTGGCAAAGTGCCTTTCAGGGCATCTGACCAGCATGTTGTGTCGCTCAGATATCCTTATTCCTCGGCTAAATGACCGTCTCATAGTTGGCAAAGTGCCTTTCAGGGCATCTGACCAGCATGTTGTGTCGCTCAGATATTCTTATTCCTCGGCTAAATGACCGTCTCATAGTTGGCAAAGTGCCTTTCAGGGCATCTGACCAGCATGTTGTGTCGCTCAGATATTCTTATTCCTCAGTTCAATGACCGTCTCATAGTTGGCAAAGTGCCTTTCAGGGCATCTGACCAGCATGTTGTGTCGCTCAGATATCCTTATTCCTCGGCTAAATGACCGTCTTATAGCTGTGAAAGTGCCTTTCATGGCATCTGACCAATATGTTGTGTCGCTCAGATATCCTTATTCCTTTGCTCAATGACCGTCTCATAGCTGTGAAAGTGCCTTTCAGGGCATCTGACCAACATGTTGTTCACACTTTTCACATCCCTTTCCAATGCTAGTTGACCTCTTTTCCTTTTGAAAAGGGTATGTACTGTACATTTTTGCTTGCTATCGGGGCATTATTGGTGCTTGTCCGATCGCACTTAACACCTTTATCCCCCCGGAAATCTTACTATTTATAAGTAGTTTTCTGAAATTGTCACACAAAGAAAAAAGGTTTGAATGTCTTAACAGCAATGTCGCATTTTTAAGCAAGTACTGAATCTGCAAAACATCTGGGCACGCATTGATTATTTCTCTCTTTTTAACATAAAAAACGGTTCGTATTGTGGTTATATGAAAAAAACTGTTGCAAAAAATGTTCCCTGCATTAGGGCACATGCACAGTAGTCGCCCAAGATAAGCAATCGACTTCTACTAATCCGTCATCAATCAGCAAATGCCCGCTTGAACTATTTGTACTATGTTGAATCACACGTGTATATATATCCCGGCACTGATAGCGGCGCTGACAATGCACGAAAGAGATCGGTGGCACCAGGCAACGAGAGAGGGCATCTCTCGTTGGACTGGGAATAACGCGTCCTCAAAGAAGGGGTTCAAAATATTCACCACACACTATTACTGTTTATTCTAAAATACAAGCAATTTCTATTATGGAACTTTCACTATACGTCATTGTAAAGCATATTTTGCAAAATCATGGCAATTTTGTTAAGGAAAGTGTTTCTTTTTTGCAGACGTTTACTTCTGCACAGTCAACGACGACGGTTCAAATGCGTTACATCCCATGTTTGGGTTATCATACCCTTGTAAATGTGCCAGAATAGTACCCATTCGCCCTGTGAAGATTGCCGGTGCCTGAGTGGTGTAGTGGATAGTGATGTGGACTAGCGTAACAATGAACTACGGTTCAAAACTCTCAAAAACTTGTGCTTTTGCGCAAGATAATGTGAGGACGCTCGACTCCAAAGTCATAACAGTTCACAATGATCTACATCCGAAGATGTTTATCACGTGAATCTGAATATGCCCTGGAACTGTGAAGAAACATCACCACAAAACCGAACAAAGGCTTGTCTGCTCACAAGGTTTTCAAGTCTCTCAGGTACTTTTTTTTCTATATTTTTCAGTCAAGCTTTGACGGAATCAACGAATAACAATATGTTGAATTAATTAGGGGCCACTGATAAGGTAAAAATCCGTTTGTTGGTCATCTTGGAAGAAATGCACGCAACCGTTCCCCCAACTTTACTCCCACTACGAAAAAGCGACCCAGCTTGGTTTCGTCTTCCGCGCAAATGAAAGACGCTTTTGCAACTTTTGTGTTTTTGACTTCAAATTTGGCCTAGAATCCATGATGCTGCTGATGCTACTGCTGCTTGGTAGGAATCCACTCTAATGTTCATATCGCTGCAGAGCGGAACTTGCACTTGCGAGAGGTTCTCATCGTTGGCGTCAGCGATGGACTTCTCGGCCGTTTTCCAATGCTTTGCGCGCGATTTCATACCTCCGCGTTGTCTGTTTTCAGTAACCTTTCTCATTTTCAGGTAGTACATTCTCTGGAAGCTCATCATGGCTGACGTTAAACCGAATCATACGCTCTACATCAACAACCTCAATGAAAAGGTGAAGAAGGACGGTAAGTGGTTTTCGTATTTGTCGAGTTATATATACACTTACTGCATTTCCAGAACTCCGTAAAGCTCTCTATGCTATCTTCTCCCAATTCGGCCAGGTTATCGACATTATGTGCTTCAAGACACTGCGCATGCGTGGCCAGGCTCACATCATATTCAAGGATGTAAACTGCGCCTCGACGGCAATGCGATCGATGCAAGGTTTTCCTTTCTATGAGAAGCCGATGCGGATTCAATTCGCGAAGGAGGATTCCGATGTGATTGCAAAGGCAAAGGGAACTTACGTTGAGCGGTACGTTGTTACTTGAAATTTTTATGAATTAGTTACAATATACATTTTCAGCCCTCGCAAGACTGCCGTCCACAATCGCACCAAGGACGCTAATGCCCCGAGTGCCAAGAAAGCCAAGGCCGAAGCAAAGAATGCTGGTGATTCAGAAAAAAGCGGCTCGAAGAGTGTCGCTCCTCCTAACAAGATTCTTTTCTTGTCGAATCTGCCCGAAGACGTCACCGAAGAGATGATTCGTTTGGTGTTCTGCCAATTCCCCGGTCTCGTTGAAATCCGGATGATCCCCGATCGATCCGATATCGCTTTCGTCGAATTCGTCAACGAGTCTGAAGCGACGGCAGCCAAGAAGGCCCTCAACCACTTCAAGATCACCCCCAATCAGGCCATGCGAGTCGAATATGCCAACAAATAAGGTTGTATCATGTTTACAATGATCTCTATTTATTTTTATCTTGAAGGTTCATCTTTATTGGCTTTGTTGGGCTTTTGTCTTTTACCCGATTTTGCCTTCTTCCTTTTCTTTGACTTGCGTTTCTTTTTCTTCTTCTTTTTTGTCTGAAAGCAGTTTGCGTGTTGTTGTGTTGGTATTAATTGTAAGTAATAAATTACCTCTCGTTTCACAGTGAGATCATCCGCGGGAATGTCTGAGATGGGCTTGAATTGTCGTTGGTCATCTGGGGTGAAAATCGTGCCCTGAGCCATGATCTTCTTTTCGGGTTGCTTTTCAGGTGGCTTTTCAGTTTGTTTTTCGCTTTGCTCCTTATCGGAGGCGCCTTCGCTGTCGCTGGAATCCGCCTTGTCAGATATTCGTTCGACAGGTTTCGGTTTCACTCCCCCGGCTTCAGCTGGCGGAATGTCAGGTTTCGGTTTCACTCCCCCGACTTCAGCCGGCGGAATGTCAGGGGTATCGACGGTTGGAAAGCTCGCAGATGGACCTATAGGCGATTTTGCCAATGGCTGCGGTGGAGGCAGTTGAGGTGGTGGAATGACGATGCCCGGGCCACCATCATTGGGATTATCGAAATCCTCTTCCTTTTCATGAGGGCCACCACCATCGGCTTCTTCCTCAAGCATGACACCCTTTTCCTCCTGGTTTCGGATTTCGGGTTCACTGTTTTGCTCCTTCTGACGGGCACTCTTTTCTTCATCGCGTTTACGCTTGCTGCGTTCACTGATTTCGTGCTTTTCCTTGTAGTTTACGAGTGCCTTTAGGGCCAAACTTCGATCACGTTTCAAATCTCGACGTGGTGCGGGTGCATGAGTGGTTTCTGGCACGATGACCACCTAGAAGTATCGTAGATAAGGGTTACATGAAAACAGAACCAAATCTTACCGGTGATTTTGTATCACTTATTTGACTGGGCGGTTTTGCTGGTTCTGCGGCTTTCGACTTTGGTGGTGCTCCAGCTACTGATGGCACCTCTTTCAAAGCATCGGCTGGTTGTGCTGGACTCACCGTTGCCGTCATCATTTGTGTCGTTTGCGTCGCACGCTGTGTTGGTGATTCACGTACCGTGCCTGCAGTTGCCGAAATCAACAATGTCGGCTGTTGTTGTTCTCTTTCCTTGACGCTCTTCCCGGATTCCTTCTGCGTCGGATCAGTCTGTGGCATTAACGCTTCGGGACTCTTTTTTATCTGATGGTGTTTCTTCGACGACATTGATGTGTTGTTCGGATTAGTTGACCTTCCTGTCCTTGGCTTATGCGTCCCACTCGGCAAATGCCGGTGAGAATGTCCGGTCGGTGGATTCCGATGCGAATGGACTGCTTCCGCGCCCAGTAGTAATGGCGGTGGTTTTACATTTGCTCTTGACGGTGACTTTCTATGGCGACGAGAACTGGGTGAATGATTCGGTGGAGTCCCTCGGCCTGCTGGTGCGCTTCGAGTAGCACCGTAGAACGTCTTCTGACCACCACCACCATGAGTTTCGCCGAGGGGACTGGTCCGTGGTTGCCTGTCTTTGCCGCATTGAACTAGAACGAAAACGAACGAACATAAGCCTGCAACTTGAAGTTTAGTTTTAAAAAGTAAAAAAAAACAAAAAACCAACAGATGACAAGAGAAAGAGGTCCTATCAGCTCCCATTGATCATCCGGATCCATCATCGCCGAAATTTTTCAATTATCAGTCAGTAAATCATTCTTCAGTTCATTCGGGACGGGGCGTCTGGCCCTCTACAGTAGTCTCAAGGCATCACAGAACTCATCAAAATTTACATTCGTTGAACTTAACAGTTTCTAAAAAGGTCAATAGGACCCTTATTCCGTGCCAATTGAGCTATAATGTACCCCATAACAGTATTATTGCTTTTACAATTGGTTAATTATGTCGTTTGGGCTGGCACCAATGACACCGTAACTGTTACAATGCGACCCAATGTTCCATTGACACTTCACTGTCCATTAGAACCCGTTTCGGGTAACTCTTCTTTCAATTGGTTTTTCAGAGGCAGATTGATCACATCGAAACTGTTAGACTCTTGGTATGACCAACTACATGACAATGCGTTTGTTATCACTGATTTGCAGGTCACGGTTTCATGTATTCAACGAAACCAAATCCCTGTATATCGACTCAATCAAACGAACCGCCGTTGTTTCGTGTGCCAAGTGCATTGACAATGCCATTGAAAACTGTACAGAACTTACTAACTTTGAGTTTGGTGAGTACATTTGAGTTTTCTGATAAACCCATTGGTTCCTTTTTGTTTTCAGTTGTTCAAAATATTACAAACATCCGGATTCCCTGTGATGACCATGGAAACGTCACATTGACCATGTCAGCCGGTGGCACACACGTTTATTCCTGCGTCTGCGACTATGGCTACAAGGGGCCCTTCTGTGAGATACCGTTCGTTGGGAAATTTCGACTCACTATCGTATTTTGGGTGATTGTGATAAGTGAAACACTAGCCATGGGTTTTGTCATCTATCGTCACATGAAACAAACTGTATTTCGACCACCTGCTGATGGATATCGGTGGGCTTTACATATGATTTGTTTACTGTCTTATCACATTTGTTTAGATTTGTCGACGTTTTGAACGATGCATACAGCCGTGGTCCACATCATCGACAAGAAGTAACCGTGGATGGAGACGTTATAGGACCTACTGAACCTGCACCTCATCAACCTACCGAAGAAGCAGCAAACCCAATACCCCCAGCCCCAGAAAACCCCTCACCAGCTAATCAATAAAGTTAAATCAGTTTATTAAAAAGGTTTTGTGTAGTCGCCTAAATCATTACACGGGTGGTTTAAAACTTTAAATTGGACAATGTTAATATTCGGATCGGAGTAAACATCGCTTGTGAACATTAGCGGGGTAGTTTTATAAAAATCGAAATGGTGCATCCTTCCAGTCGAAACCTGACAAGTGTGTGCATCCAGATGGGTATCCGGATCACCGTCTCCACCCATTTTGCACACCCACAACTGGCTTCTGTGAAGAATTATAAGGCTCTAAAACTTTTTATTTTTAAAATTATTGGTGCTATTTACTTACTTTTGATGTACTGATGTAATGGTCCTTCGTAAAATACACCTTCAATCCTGCAAACGAAACATTTTGCAAAATTATGCAGCATGTAGAATTCAAACTTACTGTATGCTTCGTTAAAGATGAATGTGCACCACTCGCGTTTAAAATCTACTTTGTAAGGTTGGTTACAAAATGTAAATGGCGGCCTAAACATATATTATTACATACTTGTAATTATCGACTGCTAGTGACAAACTTACATCAAACACGACTCATCGGCTTTTTCATGCACTGGTTCGTATCCAAGTAACAATTGAGTATTGTTATGGAGATTACCGACGCCTTTGACAATAATTCGTCGAATACTCACGTAATTGCAATCTGCAGCGACCACTAATCGATTTACTGGCTCCCAACAATTAGAGCACATAGTTTTATAGAAAAAAGATTCTTGATAGTGTTTACTTCTGAGATTAATACGATAAGCTTTCTCCGTGTAGACAACACTGCCAATGTGAAGTTGGTATGCCGCATGGGAGGTGCCAGAATCGAGCTGAAGTTTAGATAGTGGTATGAGTAGCTATAAAAGCAAACTCACAATTCGTTTTTTAATGATTGTCCTGTTATCCTTGGTTTGTAGCATCAGTAGGGGTGCTCTGTCGACGGTGGATGGCGTTTCTGTAAATAACTGAACTAACTTTGTTAAACAACTCGAACTTACTGTGGTAGTAAACCTCGATAGCAATTTCAAGAATTGTGAAAAGGGGCAATTGAACAGTGTCGTAGGTTTTTATGAATTCATGCAATCCTACATGTTTCACATACTTTTCTTTCATCAAAGCTAAGTTGATCACATTTTTCATACTTCCACCCTTTTTCGATTTATAAAGTTGGTTGTTTTTCTGCTCATACAAGTTTGGAAATTTAACCTCTTTAGGTGTAAAAGCAATATCGATTGGGAGACCATCTTCTTTGGAAACCACGTCACATAGCAAAGTTTGAAGTATAAACACAAAGATATACAGGATCCTAAAACCGTTCATTTTGTACAAAAAAGTATTGAAACAGTACAACCTTTAGTTAAAGCCTTTTAATTTTGCATAATTAGTGTAACAGTTTGTAGTTGTAACTTAAAAATGTAAAGCTTTATAACAAGAACCAGAAAAAAGCAAACAATGCACACAAAACACCGAGAAAACTAACATTACGATAAATCTAGAGGCATCACAGACAATCAAGGGCTGTTTTAACATGATGGCAATGATGTCAAGAAAACAGTTGCCTGATTGTTCGCAATATTCTTACAAATACAACCTACAGAAGATAGTTTCGTTGTGTACAATGAAATTTCACGTTTGTTTGAAAATGTTATTAAATATGATTAAGAGAGCAATGCGGACTTGGTATGTTGTCTGAGATGTATGACTAAAAGGATACGTGTGCTTAAATAAAGAAAGAATCATGGAATTTTCATTTCTGAAGTCGATGTGCAGGAATTGGCGGTGCTTCTTGAACGCGTGGTGAATCATCTTCACCGAATTCGACTCGGGGAGCTCGGGGCGAAAGCAGTTTCCCGTCATCGGTAACGGTAACTGTTGCTGATGGCGTCGACGATTTTCCGGATTTGGCAGTTGAAGCAACGCTGGAAGTGGATCCCGGCAAGAGGCGTTGTTTGATCACAAAGCGACGTTTTTTGGCACTGAAAAGTGATACGTTTGCAACAGAAAGATAGAGTGGAACGCACTTTGTTTCTGATTCACTGCCGGAATCGCTGGTAACTTTGCGAGTCGGCGAGACACTAATTCGGAAACGGGCAGGGCTGTTTCGTTCCATGCTGGCACGGGAAGCCTCTTTCAACTGTGAATCTGTGGATTTGACCATCTTTGGAGGCGATTTTGCCCGTGGCGATGGCGGTTTAACGGGAAGTAGTCCGCCTCGTTGGGCTCTGATTTCCTCGATGGACGGCCATGGCTTGAATTGGTCCGAGAAGGAAGCGGCTTCAGAGGCGGTGGGCGATTTAATGCCACTAAAATTTAATATTTAAAGGCTGTAAAGGTCAATAAACTGATACCCTTGGGACGGTCTTCGTGGAAGCGGCAAATTTGTAGGCTTCGAAAACGGTGTTTGTTTGATTGGCAATGGCGCTTGAACAGCTTGAATCCTACGTGGCTCTTTGTCGTAGGTGCCGACTTGGGATAAGCGTTCTTCCGGAACAGGCGAAGCCAGTGGTTTCAAACTCAAACTTGTCACATTCTTCGATGGACTGGTTTGGCGCAATGGATGGAGGCTCGATGTATTGCTGAAATATTTTACGTTGAATTTTTGTTGATTTTGAGTGATTACACATTTGGACAACCACAAAAAACGACATCGGACAGACCAAAACGCTTTGCTGAAGCTTCCAGTGCGGAATTCACGTGCATACGGGTGCAGCGGAACATTCGGCATAGCCCCCGGGCTCAATACGATGCCACTGGCAGTTACGGCAGCTGATTGTGCAGCGGCTCCGGTAAACCATTCATTTGCTGAGGTGTTATCATACAAAGAAATGTAGGAATCACGTTTACAGGACGACTTCCTTGACATTGTCGATGAACCCGTGCCAAAGATAACCAAGGGTGAGGTTTCTTTCGGGAAGGCGGCAAGGGAAACTGCACTACCTTTGTGGGGTCCGATTTGCTCCATCATGGGTTTCATAAAGTTTCTAGAATTCACACAGAGGGTAAGGTAAAACACACTAGGGTTGAGAATTCAGGGGTTAACAAGACGGACATAATGCAACTTTTCAAAAAGCCTACCTAATCTCATCAGGCGTTGCTACTTCAACGGCACTTGATTGAACATCATAACTGTGATCAGAGGGTGTTCCTCGACCGTTATCAGCGTACCAATCATCTGTGGTAAGCTCAGATGGCCGATTGCTTACGAGTTTAGTGGCTGACACCGAGCGCTTATGGGCTTCAGGCTCGGGTGCGTTATCACTTCCCTCAACTTCAACTTCGTCGAGACTGCCGAGTGAAGGTCGGATGCCTCCAGGGCGTGGTGGTGTGGCAAGACTTGTTTCTTCAAGGCCGTGAGATCCTAATATTTTTGCGGCGTGGGGGTAACCCTTTTCTGGAGAACCGAATGATGGACTGTTGAGAACACTGGAGTCAGGCTCATCAGTGACGCAAAGTGATGATGCTTGATCAGTCTGAAAAGTTGTAAATTTATAACTGTTAAGTTTATATAAACATACTCCATTGTATTGTCTCCACGGTTCCCGACGCTTCGTTTCGACTTCTGGGAGGTATTGCCCTGGCTTTTGAGGGTTCTTCTTACTGCCGCGTTCGGGGAAACTGCTCTTCTGTTTTCCGCCGCCGGCCATTTCAAAGATTTTCTTCTTTTCTTCCGTGCGTTCCTAAATTTGGATCATTGTTGATTGCCTGACTGATTTCAAAGTGCCATCCAACTCACATGTGTCAATTGATCTTGCAATTCCGTGTTAGCTCGTCGCAATCCGCGAACCAAGCAAATCAGGAAATAGATGATAAGACCCAAGAAGAGCAATAACGGCACAATGACACCCGGATTCATGAGCAATTTGAGGATGTTGAGCACACGTTTGTCGACTCGTTGTTCGACAACTTTCAGGAAAGCACTGTAGAAATACTTTTCGCCAGCGAAGGGTCCACATACTTTTGATGGTCGTGTCGATGCAATCGCAATTCCAACGGGTACGGTACAAAAAACAAGCCATAGCAACAAAATCCATAGGTAGAAATTGGAAGATCTGTTAAGAGAGAAAATGATAACACGATACGTCAATAACATTGTCATGACGGCAAAAAGTTGCTTTTTGCAAAGTCAGTCAATCAGCAATGAATAAAAAGGACGCTTTGATAGATTTCTAGGCAGTCTTAATCGAAATGAGCATTGGTCAGTTGGCTTTTTCGAGGGGCGAACGCCGAAAAGGATCGCCGCGTTCGGAAACAAATGTTCGAAAACGTGACGGATTTTGATTTTAAGACAATTTTAAAGCGCTAGGTAAGCCAGCTGACAAAAAGGGACTCATGCTGGTTTTAAATTTTGGCTTGATAGAGGCTAGTCAGCTGCTCATCGCATTTCTGGGATCGCGTCATAATTGCGTCAAATCAAAAGGGAAATCATATTCGATTGCATAATTGGCTCAAATGAAAGGGGCTACGAAAAGACTTACCGACTGGCCCGGAAAATCTCACGTGCTGGCACATTACACGTCATGACACACCACGATCGAATGTAGACCAGAATGACAAGTTTAATGTTATTTAGTGCCGGAAGCATTGGTGCGAAATAAAATCCAAGCCAAATGAGACCTTGGTTGTTGATGATGTGAAGCACGTTTTCAGCCACCTTGAACTCACCATATTCGGGCTGGAATACAACAGTGATTACAAAACTCATGTTTTACAGAAAAGTTGAAACTCACAAAAACTGTCTCCAGATCCCAACACCACCACGATGCGCAATATTTGATCCAAAGCCCTCGCAGAAAGTCAATTACCATTATCGATCCGATGGTGATATAAAGATCAACAGTTACCAGTTTGACGATTTCTTGCCCCACCATTGTTTCCCAGCAAATATTTTCATTCAACTTGGACTTGGTTGAACTCTTCGCAAAACCGCCTGGTTCCGCTGTTGTGGAATTGCCTGAGGCATTCTTAGCAGCCTCAAGTTCCTCGTCTGATGGCAGGGTGACTTCATCGGTGGCTTCGTCTCCGACCACGGATTCTACATTTGCATCATCTTCCGTGCCTTCATCCGATTCATTCTGTTTGGCTTCCCAATCAGGTCCATATTGTTGGCCACGGTGAACTGGCCCAGGTTTCGGACGATCTTTTGGAGGTGGTGGAAAGAATATTGGTAAGGGTGGAGGCCCAAGCTTTCGAGTTTCAAACCGCCTTTGCGATGGTGCCAAAGTTGCATTACGGACGACAGCTTTTGGGTGATTCACTCCAACTGGGCCAAATTGAGATTGAACTGTGACTTCACCACTCGTTTTGGATCGCATCTTTGGCTTTTCCGTTGCGGCATGGGGAAACTTTTGTGTTGTCCGGTTGAGAAATTGAATGACTTGAGTTCGGTTTGAAAAGTTCCGCGATGCAAATGGTGGTGGGCGATCAATGTGCTGTAAATTATTCAATGTTATGGTTTCAGGAATATATAAACTCACCGGATTTCTTCCACCCATTTGCCTTCGAATACGTAGGAACTCTTCATCCGGATCCCTCACCGTGTCATACTGCAAATCATACGCGTGTGAAATGTACTTTTCATACAACACGTAAATGAAAGTACAATAATTCAGAATATAGAGCACCAAGACACGGGCCAGATGTAATCGTAGTGCCAATCGAGGATGCCAATTTTCCATCCTTCCAATGAGATCGAATATCATGGGGAAAATATGCGTGATTGTACTCATGACAGATGGCACCTGATTCTTACTGAACAAATGCCCCGCAGTTTCGACTGTCGTACTGGAGGAATGAAAAGCGAACGAAATACAATAGATTGAAAAGCCAATCATGAAAAAAATCATAATATTGGCCAGAACTCTCAAAAATATTGTTGTCCATTTCAACTTTTCATGCTTTTTGACGTGTGATTCTGCTGTCGCTTCCCTCAGTTTGATCACAGCCGCCATCACATTGTTCGAAGCAGTTTCACTGTTGCCAATGCTGTAGTCCCAGCCAGTGAAGACCTTCCAGTTGAAAGTGTACTGCTCTGACTTGCCACCGTCCATTTTCGACATTTTGGCATTTGATGCCATTCTAATAACAAAAGTGTAAACTAATTCATCAAAGACAAACAATAACTCACTTTTTAAGAATAGCAAAAAAGGAATACCCAAAAACAACCAATAAAATAACAAAGTATGCCGTCGGCAGTGAATACTTGATGTTAGGACTGACAAATTCGTCGTTGCTGTAATATCCGTAAAACAAGGGCGAGTACCGGACGTAACCATCAAAGTGCCATAAGCGTTGAATCTCGTCGGCGTGAGGCTTTTCGGCCAATGGCACGCTTTTGCGCGATTCTGTACGATTTCGTCGACCCGGATTGGCAGTGGCGTCCGCGATAAGCTTAAAAAGAAGAAACCTTTAATGCCATCCAATGATTGTGTTAACAAACCTCAGGAGCTGTTACAAAACTTATAATAATGACAGTAATGATAAGATTCATGAAAATAACCCAACGAAGGAATGTAAAGTACGAAGAAACTACGGAACCAAAGTGACCTGCAAACATGATTGTCATTACTGTCGTCATTCACAATGGAGTACAAACATACTTTCAATTTTTTTAATCTTAGACTCCCAAGGTATGAGATATGTGTTGATGTTGCTGGCCCATCGACGGAAACTCCGAAACCGCTTAGCCAGCTCTTCTTTGTAGAGATGTGTCTTTGAAACTTTGCTTTCATGCTGTTCTAAATACTTCTGGGCTAATCTTAGCGTTCGTCGTTTTCGGTTCATTGACCATGCTTGGCAGCGAAGTTTATTGATGACCTCTTTCTTCTGTCGAATCTTATCAAGCAGAAGTTGCCGAGTCATCGGTTTTCCATGACCCTCATCATCGTCGTCGTCATCTTTGCCACTCGGACCACCGGCATTAAGAAAATCTGCTTCTCTGAAATGGATTGATTGGATTCTGACAATATAGTTATTCGTTAATAGTTTATGATTAGCAGATTAAGATTAAGCTTGAAGAAAGAGAAACAGTTTACATTCTTTTCGAATCAGGACTTGGCGGCAAGTCGGGATCAATGACAGATGCCCGTCCACCAATTTCGACATCCTTGGCCGAGACCGGTGGAGCGTGATAATGACTCGGACGCCGTCCTCGTCCAACTACTGTGTTCTTCCGTAAAACCGTAAACAAATCGCTGAAGACACTAGACCGTCGGCTCATCCCTGGCGAATCATTAGTGGCCGGTGAATCGTGTGACGATACAGGCTTATAGCCGATGCCGGCATACGGATCGCCGGTCGGCATCGTTTTCTGCTGGTTGGCCCGTCAATAAATAAGCTTTGAAGGAGGAATACCTGCGAAACAACAAAAATGACCAACGTGAGATTGAAAGATTCACAACGCGGACTAGCTCAAAAGACAATGGATAAAGGTAAGAATGCAATTGATTGAATGTTTGGGTTCAGAAAACAAATCTTGGATCTTTGAGTGAGAGGGTGAGTTAATTGGTTTGTGGGGGTGAATGAAAGCTATAAATTTCGACGTCAAAGCCTGCAAAGTAAACAGCAGTCAAACACTTTGTTCTATTCATGGAAGTTTTTTAGGGTACAGGTATATAAAAAAGTAAAAAACTTGTGAAAAACCGATACATTATGACAACTGATTATAAAAAAACAAACATCGCAACATTGTTTTCTCAGAAAATCATGTTTTTCAAAAAGTAGGGTAATTGCAGAACAAGCAGCTTTTCCTGATGAACTGCAAAGTGCCCGAGGGCAAAAGCAATCGCTCTACCTCAACTGCCTTCGTTAGTTTTTTTGCAACGTGCGTAATTTTTGGTTGATCTATCCGTCGTTCACGGCAATCACTGCGCCCTTCCACCTGAATACACGTGTGTCTGTGTGCCGCGCCGCTCTTCGGCGTCAATTATTCTTAATTTTGATGCCACTCAAATGCGACATGCCTCCTGGAAGGAGTGATCAGGAAAAAATCTCGTTGCTCCGATCAGGAGGCGAAAAAAAAGACAGGTGGACAAAGCAGTCAGTCGTTGTGCGGTGTCCAGCACGACAAATCGGCCCGGCCATAGCCCGAGGCGGTGCCCAAAGCCAATCCGAACATATACGCAATAGACGACGGGAAGGAAATGAGCGAGAGCGGCGAGAAGCTTTAGAACATGAGCAGTGTCTGTCAAATAAATGAAAACTTGGCATGGGAACCAATAAGTAGCCATTGGTCTGTCGAGGTTCTTCGATAGTTGTGCCCCGTGTCAGCATGTGACTGATGTCCTCGGGCTCATCAGTGTCGTCTCCGTGTTTGTGTCTTAAGTCTTCCGTAAGAGTGATCACCCCTCTCTGGACGTCTGCACACATTGATGGCAGCGAAAAACGTCGTGTACTCCAAGAAAAACGACCGACGGTTGACCAGCATCAGAGGGAAGTGATTAGACAGACGACAAATGACTAGATTTGCTTTTTGTTGGGTATTATCATTCCAGCCAAAAAGTAAACCACACAAAATAAGAACCAACTAAACCAATGTAAGAGCAAAGAATGAAAAATCAAATAGAAATGGGTAAAACCTTACATATCACTTTCCCAATCATTACAACTTTCGGCATCAGTGAGAGCAATATCTGCATACGTATCAGGAATTTCAATAATATGTCTCTTCCGACCCATGATTGATAAAACTATTAAAAAACAAAAAGGCTAACTAGTAAGACTAACGTGTACGACTGACAAAGTAAGTACCTTTGACTTTGCCGATTTGCTCCAACCGCAAAAATTGCTTTAAAAATGCGTAGGTAAGCCATTATCTGTGTGCGACACTACTTATACAACGTCTGGAATGTATGACAAGTGCCTATCCGACTGCGGCAGTTATGTTTTGTCAAAGCAGTGAAAAAAAGACTGATGTGAAATTTGAGAAATCAGATGAGTGCCTTCGGTATTTTGCCCTTTTAATGTCTGGAAGAAGGTTGTTATTACGGTTTTTATGCCCTGGGGCTAGTTTGAAACCGTTCGACGTTTTTATAGATGGAATAGCATTGGTGGTCTCTTAATTGTTTACTTTTTGATTGAACTGATAGCGCCTAGTTAATTAAAGCCACCATGGCACCGGAAATTGTCCGTTTTCATCGGCCTTGGTGGTCAGTGAAAACCGAGTTGTCAAAATCAACGCAAACTTTTTCATTAAAACCGGCACCCTTTTTCCGTGATAATCTTTGCCACCCCTGCCAAATACTTTTTTCTGCCTAGACAAAGCATTCTCAGTGTCGTTCCATGCGGGTGGAGGTGCTTTTTGCCCTGAAGTAATTTAACGCATGCCAAAAAAGGCAGCCCCAAAATAAGTTTAACCACCCTTTATAAGGACATGCGTATGTATGTGCGCGTTTGCGTAGTCATCCGTTGTGTCCTGGCTCGTCGAAGCCCTCCAGGTAAGGGAAGTCCCTCTGTTCAAACAATGCAATCAGCCTAAAAGCTTTGTGTTTCATATCGGCCTCACACTTGTTGGGATGCCGCCACGGCGCCCAGTAATTTACATTGTAGTCAATCAATACAAACATGGAAGTAAAAATAGTCATGCATGATAGATGACATTACTGAGTGGTCAGATTAATGTTGAAAAAAATTATGCCATTGTGTTGTATACAGAAAGAGGTGCCAAAAAGATGAAAGTTTACATTTCATTGGGGGTTGCGGTTGTGATTGCGTCAGTCAGACAAAGGCGTTTTTCTTTTCAAAAAAGCAAGCAATAAACATACCATCAAAGGAAGTGGGTGTCATTTGGCCCTCGGCGAAACAAAGTTTTTTATGCCCCCTGATTCTGGCAAAAATTGTTTCTTCTCCTTTTTATTCCCAATGACTCTTCATGGTTCCCCCCGTTTGGTGGGGGGCTTCTTCACACCCTCGAGCTAGATGATAGACATCACATTCTATGCGGGGAAAGAAGCCACAAGGCGTTTTCCGACCGTTGACGGCGAAGAGCACAAAAAACCGACGGCATCCATTGGCATGAAGAAAACGTCCGATCCCTCGGGGGACTCGTGCTAATTGACGGCTTGAGGAGAGAATTTCTCACACTTCAAGTCTACTCCCTACGGTTTCAGTGTTCGTTGAGAAGGGGTTTCCGGTTTGTATCATAAGCGATGAATATAGGCAAGTGATAGGGAATGAAACTTTGTCAAAATAATCACATTAAAGTTGAGTTTGTTGAAAAGCGATAAGGAATTGAAAAAGGAATAGGCGATGAAAGTGGTCCTGAGAGGATTGAAAGTGAGATGCGAAGGGTCAACTGTTGCACATGATTTGGGAAAATATAAAAATGAAAGCAAAAAACTTTGAGTAAACAAAAAAAACTGCCAAATAAGCTCAAAACATGAATAAGGTAAACCGACTTACCCATAGGCGAAAAGCAAATCATACAGTTCCTCATCCAGAGTCAACTTTGAACTCGATCGTTCGCCCAAATCATGAACACTGCCACCCATGTGATGGAAGGCCGTAGTGCCGCGACGATTGAAGATGCTCGACGTTCGTCGTGATGGTGGCCAAGGTTGCATGGCCGGATTCGATGATCCCACATTGCCCGTAGCCGCCGACGGCAATCCCATGGCTCCAATCAGATCGGCGCGACTTGATCCGGCGGATCCGACGCGTTCCGGCACGTGGCCTCCGCTGATCGCCGGCATTTGCGTCGTGGTGCTGCCCTGAGGGCGCTTAGACGCGGAAGGGTCGTCGTCGATGGTTGTGCTGCTCTTCTGCTGCGGAGGCGTCCACGACTGCGGGAGCGACGATGCCATTGTTGTCTCGGGTGCCGACAAAAAATGGGCGGCGCTCGTCCGAGAGGCCAAGGCTCGCGGTGTAACTGGCGTGTTGCTGGAGCTACGAAGTGCCGCTGCGCGAGAAGCCGCCATCGGCAGATAACGTGGGGATCGTGGAGTCGAGGGTGTAAGTGGTGATCGCGCAGATTCATCCGTCGAGAAGGCCGTCGAAGGTGCCAACGTGGGTCGAAGGAGTTGACCGACACCCAGACTGACGATAGACTGCCGCCGTTTGCCATGTTTGGGAATCTCACGCATACCTGAATATCAAAATTATGAAACTCGATACAATGTAATGTCAAAGGACGGAATGGTATAGCAAGGAGTTTACAAAATAGAAGCGTTATCCAAAATAACGCTGAAATTTTTACAATTTTTGCAATTTCCAACCGAAAAACATGTTTTTAATCGTACAAATGAAAAAGCCGTACCATTCTGAAGGCCTGAAGGCTCCTACAATCTGAAATGCCAAGATTTTCCTTAAAGGAAGCTGGACACCACCTTTCTTTAATGTTGCGACATTTTTCCGGTTGATTTACTTTGCAGTTACAGACGTTTTAGCAGCGTGCCATTGGCACCAATGTCCCCAAGGGTGCGTCAATGTTCCGCACCATTGGCCATGAACACGAGTCATGTTGAAAAATTGTTGATTTGACTACATTTAAACGGAATATTGTTCATCCTTAATGATTGTGATCACAACCTTATTGTTTGGACACTTGCCATTTCGTTACACTTATCTCATATGCAAAGTTCCAAGTGGTTTTGTGGTAATCGTAATACATAATATATTTGCTCGTTCATTTTGTTAACCAAATTTCATGAAGCATATTATAACTTTTCTGTTTATTTTCAAGATACTTTTTAGTGCTCTAAAATAAAGTTACAAAAGTCAATACAATACGATTACCAAAGATAAGTCTGATAAGTTAGAAAAGCACATACAAATGAAGATGGATTGAACAGACAGCTGGAAAGAAGTTTACATTTTAAGGCCACATGTTGAAGCTTTTTGTCTGGCTATTGTGGAAACATCAGGAAGGTATGTCAAAAACTTATTAATGATATTGTTTTTGGCTCTGATTGGTAAAATTGCAATCGAGTCACAGTTTTGATTTAAATTACGATTCCAAAAACGAAACAATACATTGAAACAAAGAGAGAAAGATTACTTTGGCAGCATTGAAATCACCAGGATGAAATTTGGAATACAACAAATGAATGATTGAACTGATAAGGAATAACTAATACACCCAGGATACGGGCACCCACTGCGGAATTGCACTCAATTTTTCGACAATGACTTCGAGTTGACGAATCGTTTCGTCAATGTCGTTATTGCAGATAACATAATCAAAGAGGTGGCCGAATGCTTGTCGCAGGACTTCGGATTCTTTGCCGAGACGTTCGAGGCTTCCATCAGGCTGAAAAATTCAAATCAGTTTCATTTTTTTATCCATGCATTTCATATTTTTGGTCCTTGAGCCGAGTTTTGTTTTTAAACTGTAACTTTGGCCGTTCGATCAATCACACCGACTGTCAGCACTCCTTTGAGACTCATTATGTGCCTCGTTTCAAAAAAAGAGGAATGGCAACTTTCGTAGCTTTGAAAAGCCGTGTTGACAGTTTGTATGAAAAAGCGCATTGCATTCATTCCTAAGACAAATGGCCCTTGTCTACGAGACTTTTTAAAAATTCAGATAGACGGTTTATCTCAGCGTAAATGGTTGTATTTGTTTACCAGTTGATGGTCCAAATTAATGAATGTTTCATTCACAAAGGCAGCTGTGCCGCCGGTCATGTTCCGGTCAAACGAAAAGCTCAAGGGCCTACACGAATTGGCTAGTGCCCTCAGGACATAGGAAAGGTAAACAATGGGTTAGACATTTTTTAATGCGTCAATGGGACATGCAGACGATAAATGAATGCAACAGCCCGTAAAAAGCGGGCGGAGGACAAATAATGGTGTGTATGTGATTCGGAGATGCCGAAAAGGACTGCTAATTTATAGCGGGCAGATGGTTTAAACCCATCTTGAAGGCTATTGAACTTCAAAGTTGCAGAATACATCATCAAACATGGTTTTTGGCCATTTGAACTTACATCTTGGAGACCTTGCAAATCAGGCGCAGCGATAAACACCACAAATGGCGCATATTCTGCTGTTCTGAGTACTTTCAATGCCTGCGGCTCCACATCAAGGATAGCCATCTTGCCTTGGCGATGAATCGCTCGGATTGTTTCAAGCTTCGTGCCATACATGCACTCCTCATGTGTGCCATACTCGAGGTATTCGCTATTTTGAATGTCGGACAGCATCTGATCATTGGAAACAAAGTAGTAATGTTTGCCATCGACTTCGTCTTTACGTGGTGGACGTGTTGTATCTGCAATGTCGGGAATTACACTATAAACGCGTTGAACTTTGTTACACGTTACACCGGAAATCCCAATCCATCATTTTTTAAAATAACACGCCAAAACGGCTGTGATTAATGAGCATGGCGGCTGGTCCCTCTGTTGTGCCCCTAGGCGATGGCAAAAACGTAAGGCAGTTGGCGTTCACGCTTTCCCGAACATTTTAAGCCAATTGCTATTAATCATAGATTTAAGGAAGTAAAATGGTTTTACTTTTTGGGATTTCGGCTGTCTGGCTAATCTGTAGTAAAACTTACGTGGAATTGGATATGCAAATCGTTGTGGATGACCGTGGATAAGTGTGTTCTTGATGTGCCGTCGACCAACTCCATGTGCTCCGAGAAGGACAAGCGTCTTTCGTCGGAAGGATGTCAGCCTGACGACTTCTTCATAAGTCACGAGATCCATCTGATCGAACAATTCAGAGTGTTTCCTCAGATATTTTGTCGTGTAATACTTCTTTTTTTTATTGAACCACAAGCAGTGCGACCCGTCTTTGGCACGTTCCATCGCCATGCATGCGGTTCGCCATTCCTGAAGTTCCGGAGAAGGAATCAGTCCGGCTACGATAGGCGTCGATGAAGATGGCGATGATGGCCCGGCTGCCAAAACAGCTGTCGATGCTTGCGATGATGCAGATGAAGACGTTGCCGACGGCGCCGGATTGTTATTACTGCTCGGATGATGGCCACCGGAAGTGCCTAATGCCGGGAACGGGCACACATAACGAGCTTGCCACCAGTTGTGATCATCTTTCGATATTACTTGGATAATGTCGCCCGTTTTGAATGGCACACCAGCTTGAGCACACGGAATCAAATCGTCCTGGATGGGATCATAGTCAAATTGTGCACGAACATAGATTTCACAGGCCGGAGGTGCTGATCGGTAACTTGGTACAATTTTGAATGTAACGTGCCCTCGGGCATCCCTGAGCATTCGTTGGAGGGCTTCCACTGATTGGTTCGCGACGGAAAGACCATTAATTTCGCGAATTTCGTCGCCGACATGTAGAGTCGCTTGTCGATGGATCATACCACCGTGCATAATACGTGCTACAAGGCATCTACCGTCCTCTGTTATCTGGAAATGAGTAAGATTAACGATTTACGATTATCTTACGATTATCTTACGATTATACATACCTTTAACGTTATACCCATAGGTTCCTCCGTATCTTTTGTAAACTGAATTATCCGGATTCGACTAACAACATTGGTCATCAAATCGTCATCATCATCAGCGAAAAGCGGAGTAGGCTCCTGATTTTTGAGATTCTGTGGTCTCGGAAGTGTAGTTATGGGCTCAAATTGAAGGTGTGCAGGCGTCGAAGTACTCGGACCCACATCAACTGACAAAGGTTTCGTCGCTGATCCATTAGTTTTTGCGTGGGGGAGCACCTGTAAATACCCGTAAGTATGAACAGGTCACGTTTTTCAAGAGGGTATAGTTAGCTCACCTGAGGCACATTGGAGTCATTGGTAAAGGTTGTCGGCGTCGACCGTGAAGAATTTGACGCCGGCACGCCTCGAGGTGCATGAGACACTCCAGGTGGAACCACTGCCGCGTGTTTTAAACTTGAAGGCACCGGACTTAACTGTCCTGATTGTCGAGGAGCAATAGGGGCGGGATTCGACATGGTACTATTACTTGCCTCAGGTCTTAGAATGTAATCGGAAGAGTTGCTTTCAGGGGCAAACGTTGTTGTAAATACCTCTTCGATGACAATATCGTTAGCTTGTAGGATTGCCTAAAATGAAAAATGTTAATCACCGACATATTTTTGCCACTTTTTACAACATTTTGCTTAAGTTAAATTACTAACATGAATACCCAAGATGACCAAAAACACTATGACAATAAATACTTGAAAGTACTCAAATATTGAATAAAAAACATCCATTTCGAGCGAGTAACACCATGATCGATTCCCGAAAAAATCCCGTAAGGGTTCTAGTACTAGACTGAGTCTACTGATGACAGTGATCAGTACTAAAGGTGGAAAAAAGGATCAACACAGGTAGCTCCAACTTTCAAGTGGTTGTGACTCTTGAGCTTTTTCAATGTTGTCTTCCTCGTCTTTCGGGTGCAACCTTATCCCCTCTACTACCGAGTAACAATGACACACTCGACAAACTCATTATGAATGTTTGGAATTGATCGTTGTTGGTTGCACTTTTTTAAAGCAAACTTTTTCTTAACTTTTATGTTTGCATAGAAATAATAAAGCTTGTAAACTGACCTGCAGATGGACATTTTCAAGCAGTTTGCCAAGTTCAAGAGCTTCAGCACTAGGTGCAATTAGGGAGTCTATTACTGCGCGTGATTCGCTGAGATGTTGATCCGCGTTGACGTTGAGGGCAATCGGTTTCACGCGACTTGTGGCAATACGGTCATACAGCTGAAAGTTATGGTTTTAACAGTGATAGAATGACGGAAATGGGTATAAGGATAATCAAAGATGGAGACGAGATGCATTAAAGTTTGAAATTCAAGACAATTTGACTTTAAAAAAGATTCATGGAAAGAATTCTTGCCTATTTCCGACCCAGACTGAGGATATCCGTTCTTCTCCGGTGAAGATACAACAGTATGACTTTGACTCTCGACATCATGTGAATGCTGGCTTTGATCGTCATGATGACCATGATGTAAATGCAATAAATCAACATCAGCAATCGATCTTAACATGTGTGGTACTGCTGTCACACAGGTATGTTCAAGAAGATGCCGCGTTCGTAACCGATGCAGCCGATCAGCCCGCATATCAGTATGTTCATGGCAACAAATTCCGCGATCTGTGCATGCTCCAATACAGAATACACAAACAAAGAAGATGAGAAAGCTTCCAACGAGCAGGACAAGCAAGCCGTTTTGATACAGCGTAGAGTCAATCATTTTGGTATCACAAATACGAATTTAACTTTACTCCGCTTCCGAAACTGACTGGTAGTTGACAAGATAGACTTTGATAAAAGCTGACAGCACCAAGCCCCCGGAACCAGCTTAATAGAAGAGGGGCGGTGTTTCAAAGAATAATGTCCAGTGAACGAAGCAGTTGTTCCATCACCCCCAAAACTGTGAACTGGGGTTGATGGACGAATTAAGCCGGACTTTGTCACAGGATTCTGACTCAAGTTTCGTTAGTTCACTTATCAATGGGCGTCGAAACTAATCAATCCAAAACGCCGGCCAATATGGCAAAAAGTGCATGCACTTTGATGAACAAAAATAATTATTTTTCAAACAACTGGAGAGATGGAATAAGTGTCTTCGGCAACGATGTAGCGACGCCCAAAGTGGCACTTCACTTGACGGTTTGAACGGACAAGCGATAAGAAAACCACAAAATGCACTACTCTAGCGCAGATTCAATTGTTGGCATCTGTCCGCAGCACCGAAGAAGTCACGCTAGCATTCGTCAAATGTGTGATGAACGCAATCAAATAAGTGGCATGCAGAAGCGTTACACTATGATAAATCTGACCAGGAAGCTTGAACGCACTCAAAGACAATTTGATAATACGTGGTGAACTCGGGTTTCTCGGGTTCCGTGTATTGATGGAAATGATTCAGCGAATGTCAACAGAGAATCGGAAGTAATTCGAGATACGTTTACTTGTTGCAGCTGTTAAAATGTTGTAAAACCGCAATGAAGGTTCGTTTTTGGAGAGAACAAGATGTGTTCGGTCAACTGGAGAGAGGTCTGGAGGGAAAGAAAAAGTGATTTACTTGGCAAAAGAGCAAAAGTAAAGTTCAGAAGTTTTAAATTGCAAATTTTGTTATTCGATACGTGCACTTGTGCCATGCTAATGACAAGCAAAAAAGTTGGAGGCATTCAAGTTGGAATATTTTCAGAGGAGAACATTAATTTTTACGACTAATCAGTTCCACAAAGTGGAGTTTTAGTGATAGCAGATGACAGACTTGTTCGTTTCAAACAACATAAAAAACCACTCGCTTTGCCGGCTGCAAACTTAAAACAGACAATGCAAAAAGCTATGACACGACTGTCATTTATTCTTTTTTGCCTCCCATTGCTTCCACCATCTATATCCACTTTCAGATGTCCACTATCCATTTCACTGCCTATAGAGCAGACACATCCATATTTCAAGTATAATGAGATAAGCAAGCGGTCCTTTTGCCACCACTTTTCTTTCCATTCTCCTGGGGTCGGCATGTCGTGGAAGCAACACGAAGAAAAATGGCTAGTCACCCTGAGGACAGCGACATTAAACAAGATAGACCGACCAGATGTGTGATAGGAGCATCGTTGATTCAGGGAAAACAAACAGGCACAAGACAATTGATGGAAGGAAAGCGTAAGACGTAACACGTAACACTACGATGCCGTCCAAAGAATAATGCTTGAATTCGAGCGAAAGAAGTGATTATTAATGGTTAAGTGCACTATGACGTAAAATTATTGCACAAAAATAGCAATATGTAACCATTTGCAACCATATTTAGCCATAAAAACGTCAATGCCAACGGCTGAAATGTGCCAAGAAGTGGAAAAAGCATACCTTTGTATCCATGAAAAACGTCACAGTGGGTGAGACGCCTTTTCTGTTACTATTACAGCACGATGAGGACGACGTACTCGCTTCCTCGCTACTGGCCATATCCACAACAAGTGCCGGAAAGTCAACCGGTGGCGGAGGCACTTTTGGAGGAATTGATCCCCGGGCTCGAGGCGGTGGTGGAGGCGGGATTGGTTTGCCGTTGGGCAAACCACTGCCGATGTGTCCATTAGCGTTGATTAATGTATTCGTAATGGTTAAGGGTGGTGCGCGAGGTGGTGCGCGCCGATCCATGGCACAAGCGGCGCAGAGGCAGTCGTACGAGCTGACGCGCGATGACAGACTGCCTCCGCCACTGCACCGTCCTTGCTGCAGGGTGTGCGTGATCGGCAAAGTTGACGGATGACGACAAGCTTGTGATGGCGGGGATCGTGACAACGTCAGCGCTATCACAACACAAAGGTATAACCCGTCGTTAGTCGCGAAATAATTGGATAAACGTTAAAATTAGGCTGATGCTTCTTCTTCGCAAGGAGGCTTAAAGGTTGCAATCACGTAAAAGTGCCAATCACAGGCCTTCAGATAACGCAGGCCCCGGTGAACACGACAGTTCCGAAGGGGTAATTCTTTTCTTCAGCTGATCTGGGGCAGAACGCGTCGACGAACAACTGTCGTGACGAGCGTCATGGACGGAATTTCGGGTGGTGCCGGAGGAGAGGAGCGATCGATCTCGATCAAGACCCAAGGACTAACTTGTCGAACCGCCCCATACAATGATGTAGCTCTCGAACAAGCCACACGTTTGTTCACTCACACGAACAGCCAGCAGTCGTCGTCAAGGAGGGGGACAAAACAAGAGCTTCCTTAAGCGCGGTACTGCTTGTTTTCTTCGACATGTTCTCGTAGCCTCAGGAGGCGAGAAGAAATGCTCCGCCTTGCGCGCGTCTCATTGATTGTAGCAAGCCTGCGGCGGCGACCCACGAAAAAGGGGCCTTCGGAGCTTGCCTGTTTGCCCTTGTTCTCGTAAGCATTTTTCTGTTCGGCACTCTCACTCAGCGCCCTTTGCCCAGCAAAGCTGGTTCTTCTATGCAAATGACAGGAAACATGGGGGTCCGACGTATTCTTTGCTTCTTTCCTTTCGTCATCAGTGAGTTTCCGACGACAAGTTGACGAAGACAGAATGGGGTCCAAAAGCGTAAGCAATCATGGAATCTGTTACTTTACCTTTAACTGGTGTCGTTTACCCAATGCAGCGAAAGAAAGAGGGTTCGTTTCAATTTCCGATACTAGAGACAGGCTAACAGAGTTTGTAAATTTACTTTCTCGGAAGGGCCTACCCAAAACAAGGCTCAGGGAAAGAAAAAAATGAAAGTTAGTGGATTCAGACTGTGAAATTAGAGTATAAACAGTCGGACACATTGCAAGAGGTCGGAAATTGGTGCTTCCAAGGTGAAAAATGAGATCCTCGGAAACAGCAAATGAAATTTTCCAACATAAGACGGTAGTGAAGCAAAACATAAAACTCACCGACAAAGCAGCTTCAAAATTTTGGTCCATTAAAGCCTGTTTCAACATTCCATCAGGCTCAACTGGATCAACCAAAATACTGATCAAATCCAAACTGCCCAAGATTTTCTCAACTCCAGCGGCATCATCGGGTGTAATCAATACTGCATCGGAATTTTCGTAGCGAGGCGCACATTCAGAATCGCATGCATCGCCGCCGGGCATCGAGTCGGCACTCAGAAATGAGTGTACTGGGAACCGATTCCATCGCAGGTTATTCACGGCGGCGATCACCTTGCTCTACAACACAAATCTTTACTTTGACTGTGATTGTCGTAAAAATTTACCTTCAACTTTCTCCTCAAATTAAACCCACGAATATTATCAACAGTTTCGTTGAGGTGTTGCCGTTTCGGCACGGTCTTATCAGCAATCCAACAATGCCGCAGGGTTTCTTCCGCGGAGAACCTACGTTCGGCGTCAACGGTCAGAAGACGCGTCAGCAAATCCTTCGCTTCATCACTAATGTAGTTCCAAGGCGGTCCTTGTAACTAAAAATAAAGAAGACTTCAGACACGGCTTCGACAAAGACTTTCGGGCTTCAATAGATGGATTTGGCGGAGACTCTCGAAACAGAAGAAAGAGAGAATCCGGCCAAATTGAGCTTGACAGCTGGCCTTTACGCAGAATTTTCGTCGCGAATAAAAGAAATAAAAAAAAAACAGTTCAAAAAGAGGGGTAAGAGAAAATCGGAGCGCCAACTTACGGAATATTTTCCTTCAGAAATGCATTCATAAACATGGGATAATGGACCGTTGAAAGGCAGTCGACCACTTAGCAGGAGATACATAAGCGCACCAACGCTCCACATATCAGATGCCGTGCCAAAGGGGAGTGAACCAACAACTTCCGGGGACATAAATTGTGGAATACCGACACGTGGTGCTTTCAGAGTTGTTTCACCTTCGGCGAGACGGAGTGCCACGCCGAAACCGCGAACTTTGAGAGGTGTGTTATTGTCGACACTGCAAATATGTTCATTTTGATTTCAATTTTTATAAATTTTTATCATTATGTTTCTTTTCTTATCACTCCAACTCACGTTGCAAGCACAATGTTATGAGGCCGAATATCACGATGAATGATGCGTTGTGAATGCATGAAGTGAAGAGCTTCGACGAGTTGTCGGATATAATGGCTGCAAACAACGATGGCAATACTCTCAAGTGCCCCTTTTGCATTTCCTATCAACTTTCTGTTTTTGTGAACTATTTCTGAGAAACCAAACCGATTTTTCACCTTTTTGGTTTAAACAAACTTTACAGACACTTTTTAACGTTCACACATTCTGACAAAATCGACTTCCATTGTTCTGATTATGAAAATTTTACTAGTTAAACAGGAAGAATGAAGCCCCTCTCACCTAGCGACAGCTTCACTGTACACAAAACCGGCAGCTGCCCGTTTGACAACCTCGAAACAGATATCACTTCCTTCCACATATTCAAAGACAAGATGAACAGCATTTGAACCCGTGATAGCATCCTGAAGTTGCATGAAATACTCGTGTCGTAGGGTGGCACAAATAGCGATTTCGCGATCAATATCTGGAAGTTTTAGTTTTACGAAACTGATAAAACCAAAGTTATGGATTACCATCTGTAGAAAATCCACATGCTTTGTACTTTTTCATGTCAATTGTTTTAACGATGAAAGCTTTTGAGTTCATACGATTGGTGGCACGGTAGATGGTGCACACGGGGCCTCTGAAATGACCACACGAATTAGGCATTGGCCTAGGAATTATGATAATCAGGCTCACTTTTCCAGCACATCGTCAATATGATAATGATGGGTTAGAAATACGCTTTCCTCGCCATCGATCAGCCAATCGGCGCCGGCAGCTACGGCGGCGCCGGCGCCACTGCGCATCGTTGCCGATGGTGTGATCTTGGGTGATATGGTACCCAAGGCACGGTGCTATCTTTGAGAATGACGACAATGATGCCACGCTGCCATTCAGTAAGTTTTTGAACGGCACAATTTGGCAGGGAGTGGTACCTTTGAGCTTTATGGATAAACTGATAAAATGGGAAGTCTGCAAAGGCCGGGAGTATCTGTAAAGGCCACAAATAATGACAAAGAACAACTGTGTATATGAGCAGGCTCGAAATGACTTTGACGACGGATGCCATAGGGGGAGGGCGGAAAAGACCTAGGGGCATGGACGGTTTGGTCGCATCGGTCAACTGGCGCCTTTACGCAAATGAGTTTTGGGACGAGACCGGAAAGGTCGTAAGATTGAATCAAATGATGAAAAACGATTAATGTTATAACGGTCATTGTGAGTATAAAAGTCAAATCAAAAGTGTAAACATGGTTAAGCACGTCTCATATGGGCACCATCCAAAAATAGCATTCATGTCTCGGTTAACATTTGAAATTAGCCTTGTTAAAAAGTGCATATTCTTCCACGGGACCTCCCTCTTCCTCACTCACAACGAGCATCCTCCAGAGGCGCGATAAGCACAACGCCTGAGGCGTTGACAAAAAGTGAAAAACTAGAGAGAGCGGAGAGTGTGGACTCAAAATGAGTGACTACTGGCCTCAGGACGCGTCTCAACAACAACTGGACAACTTGTTCTGGTCCGTTCTGTCGCGGTTTTTTAAACTTGCCCTCAGGTCGGTCTGTCGATATATCCGAGACAAATCAAGTATACTTGTGTGACATCTTCATGAGCATACATCCTATTAAAAATGCAGAAAATTGAAAGTCGTCAAAGTCGTTGACTCATGTCAGTAAACGCAGCCAAGAACACAAAATACCAAAACAACACAACTCGTTTTCAATTGTCTTTTTGGCAAAAGTTGGTTTTCGAAAAAGTGGAAAGTCTTAGCAGTGTTCGATCGCTTTTGATTGATGCGAGTTGGGCAGCTGCGTGTTGTGACACCCTTAAGCTTAACAAATGCTTGGATTGAAGAATATGAATGAGCATAACACGCCGTCCGTGGCTAATAATTAATTGATTGGGAGCTATGGATTCACGTGGGAAGGGTATTATCAACAACGGAACGGGTAGAGTAAAGTAACCCAGAAGATGTAGCCCCTTTAAGGGTTTGTCGAAGCTGGCATTCGAAATTGTCACCGAAAACAGAATTAAATCGAAATGTGAATCTTATTTCAGTTCACTGATGTGAGATAACGCCCCAGGATGTTCCATTTCTTCTTTGGTTCTCCTTTGGTCACTGGCTCGCTTACCACAGCCCCAGCCTAATGCGCAAGGGGCGAATTACTGGCTAATGGGCAGTGAGGACGGGATAAGCAATAGTAGGACGACGTCCACAGGGATAGGAATAGAAATTACGCTGCTGGGCTTGTTTTGGCATAAAAAGCTGTCTTCGGCAAAAATGTGATACGTGTAGTTATCTTGTCGTATTGGAATATCAGGGTTAGCATTGATAACATGGGAAGAGTGAACAAAACAACAAATCGATAACATAACATTACAAAAAGTTTGAATGTTTGTAACTTCAAGGTGCCAATTGTCAAACTAGCAACACTTTGTTAAAACCAACCAAACAAATACAATAAAAACGCCATATTTAGAAAAACTATCGGCTCTCGTACAACTAATGAATGGTTTCAGCATTTTAGCCACAGAACCAAAATTTAATATGTAGCCTGCAGCCGACGGGACAATAAAACGGCCATGGGAGGGGGTCTGGAAGAAATGCGAACAAAAAGGTCGCGAAAAAATATAAATGACTGGAAAATGGTGACGCGGGCCGGGAAGGGTTAGTTAATTATGCAGGAAATCATTTTTTCACTATAAGAATGCGGCATCAAAAGAAGAGCACATAAAAGACGGAAATGAACAGCTTATGGTGGATCAAAAAAAACTAACTAACGTATTAAAAATTAAGTATGTCATTTCAAAATAGCTTGTCTTTGTGATCGATCAAGCATAGCCGGAAAAGCATGAAAAACACCTTTTTGTGTTGCCGTTGGGGTGAGGTGAGGTCGACGACACCGACGGAAGGGGTAAGATTTGATTTCGTCGATGTCTGTTTGTTAAGATAGGGGGACGACGGAACATTTTGAAGGGGTTGGACACGCTTTTGAGCAGCAGGGGTTTTAGGAAGGATCCGATGCGTCCCCAAGCTTGTGTATACGTACACACGCATCCTCAGGGCCAGAGATTCTTCCCTCCAAACAAAATGCATGCATACAGCCGGAAGAAATATGTGCGGCCCCGGGTCTGGAGAAATGCAGGAAGAGCACAAGCAGCAAAAATGATGCAAAAAGAAACTTTTGGAGACTCGGTTTCAGTCTCACTGGGTGCTGTCGGTCGGCCTCGACCATGGCTCAATGAATGCCGTTGTTGTTAGCGGCGGAAAAGGTGGAAGCATTGTCGAGGAAATGACCAATGATGTCATACAAGACACACTACAAACAATCAAATCCGGCTTCAGGGATTGGGCTAATGGTAGCGGTGTCCTGTATTCTTTGTACTGACGGAAATAAAACTACATAGGTAAACAATGATTGCTAATCTGATTGGAAAGAGAATCCTCGACAATGAAAAAGAATAGAAAGTTCTAGTTAGTCAAGTTTGTGTAAAGAATCAAACCTAACAGGCTTAACTATGGGTTACTTTACTTCAAACAAGAAACTAGACATTTAGTTAACGTAAAATCGAAACCAGCCATGTGATCGAAGGTCAAATGGCGAATCGAAACTGAAAGAATGGATTTACCGATCGACCAAAACGCAACGATAACAATATTTGAATAGCATACAAATAGCAATCAAAGCATTGAAGAAAAGACCTTTTGGGCCCCGTGACGGCCTTTCTTGATTCTAATGCAAACACAATTCGTTCCGCTATCACACCAATTTCGACCGTTCAAACATTGCACACGACCTTACTTAGCGGGCGTCAGTGTCATGCACTACAACAAACATTTTGCCTTCGACTTCAAAACAAAGAATTCAAAGTTTTGTTAAACTTTTAAAAAGACTGTCTCGGTATAATTCTTAGTTTTTTGTAAAGACACAGAAGAAAACTGCGAAAGCATCCGACCAAAGTTAGGCATGCCAATTCCATGCATATGTTGTTGTGCTCCGGGCTCGTCAGAAGGGAGAGAGCGGCCATATGCCGCGGTCTTGGCATTTCATAATAAGCGTAAAGGCCAGAACGGGGAAGAGGAACGAGCTGTCGTTAACATGCATACCATTGGCGCCTTCCTCTTACACTACGTGTGTGGCATTGACCCTGAGGCTATTCTTTTTTGGATTAAAAAGGCGCTCGCCACCGCACAATGGAACGTATTTTCGGTGCAAAAGGGTTCAAAGCATCGAACCAGGTTTGAAGGCACGAAAAGTTTTGTGGAAGAATTTCAGTAAAATCAATAGCCTCCCAAAAGACATCTTTATAGGGGAACACTTTTGGTGTCTTTTAAGCGACACTGCCCGTTCAGTCGGCAAATTCAAAAAGTCGGAAAAGCTTTAACGCTTGGTTTTTTTAGGCGTGAGCAAAATTTTGAGTATCTCGAGAGCGGAAATATCATATACGAAGAAAGCGCAGGGTTGACTATGAAGCATCTCCTCAACGAGACATAAGACTTGAGCTCTGATACGAAAAATCCAATTTTATTTGGCCTTCATGTTTTAATGACACGCCGCCAAAAAGCATTTTGTCGCGATGCCTTAGGCAATGCACCTCTCAATGGTGGTGACCCATTGCATCTGGCAATTTTCAAGGGCACTAACTGCACGTTGCCTCCCTTTCTCACAACAGATTATTTTTTTGTTTGTAGCACGGCTTATTAACGTTAAAAAAAAAACAGTAAAACCAAAATGCGCTAAGTAGAGGCACTTAAAAATGTGAAACTGGCTGGTGTAAAAGTAACTTTGGACAAACATGAAACCAAATGTTAAATTGACTTTATTTCATTTTGTTTGCATGTGGTATGCATCTGAATTTCAATTACGGCTATTTTGAACAGACAGAATGGTTGTGCAAACGTGTTTCAAATTTACATAACAAAGTTTGCCATTGTTTCTCAACAAACTCATTCGCCCCTTGGTCCCACCCCGCCATGACCGAAAACGGTGCCACCATTGCCGATGCTGATACCACGGGGGTCTCTGTTGATCTAACGGTTTCACGGTTCTTTGCTGCCCCTGACGCCCTGAGGAATTCGATGTCATGTAGTTTTCGTCGAGACACGGAAGACCCCACAAAGTTTGTCATGACTGTTGCGACGGAGCCACTTGATGACCGTAAGAAACGGCATAAGGTATTTGTACCATTCACAAAATCCCTTACTGTAACCATAATTCAGGTTCTTGAATCCACCTTCGAGCACTGCGACTGCCTGCATCAACTCGTTGAACTCCGCCGTCAAAAACGCTACCAACAAGAATTCCACGCAGTCGCCATGCAATACGGTGGAGAAACCAGTTTCCAGAAGCCGAACATCAACAAACACGTCAAGCATGTCCGATCCCAAAAGTCGTATCTGCCTAAAGATTTGGGTCGTTCTCTCACTCCGCCATCCAGCATCTCCAGCAGGGCCCAAAAGAAGAAAAAGTCAAAATAGCTTTACTATTACATTAATTTATGTATCCCGTCAAACAATAACAACACACAATTGGCAAGAAAGTGGATACCCGATGAACTCATGACAAACAAATTAGAGCAGATAGGAAAATAAGATTGAAGCTAATGCTACTGATAATGTGCATCCAGTTGCTGGAGCCATTGATAACAATCCAGGCGTGATAGAATCAGAAAGCTGTCCTGGGCGCCGCGGGGTGTAGGAATGCGGCGTGAGAGTGACATTGAGCTCGAAAGACGGTGATTCTGCCGTGATATTTACCACTTTTGTAACGGGGTAATAGTGGATATGGTCGAAGGTTACCTAAAAGACAGTTTTATACACTAATTACATAGGCTTCGAAAGTACTCACTTCATAAGATCCAGGCGTCACGGGCCTCCAGTAATCGCCATATTTGTAGGATTTCAGAATCCGACCACGTGAATTAATGCTGATTGTAGCATTAGCAATGCCTAATCCAGTTTGTTCGTCAAAGATGAATCCGTGAATGGTGTGATGCACAAGTTCAATGTAACGCAACAGTGCATATTTGTGTTCCTTCCAAAACTGTGGCATATGTTTGGCGTAGGGGAATTTGTGGCAATTTGTTTCGACCGTAATTTCGAAACAGTTTGCGTACAGATACATCCAGTCCTGCATACCCCCACTGACTTCATACCATTCAGCGCCGTTGGTGATGCCCTTAGGCGGATCGGAAAACTCATCGGTGCACCGTACTCCCTTCTTCCACATTGTCGGATGTGCTCGTGCATAACTGTAGGCCAACTTGACGAAAACATCGTGATCACCGGTCTTTGATTTGCCAAACTGTGAATCATCGAATGGATAATTGACAATACTGGTGCCACCATGAAGATTTGCCGACAAAACAAAAGGAACCGAAAGTGCCCACTCCATGATTCTTCGTGTTTCAATTTCAGGAACTTGAGAACTTCCCTTTCGTTTTGGAAAGTTGCGATTGAGGTCGATGCCATTAGCATTGTCACGACCGGGGCCTATCATTTCATCGCCTTCATGGGCTCGTTCATATCCGTCGGGATTCATGGACGGCAAAAGGTGGATACGTGTAGTGTCAACCAATTTTGTGATGTATGCATTTGATCCATAGTTTTTGAGGAGAAGTTCGGCAAGAAAGAGTATCACTTGACGACTGACAACTTCATTGCCATGCATGTTGCCAACGTATTTGAACTCTGGTTTGCCGGGAACGTGTTCTTTGGGGTCCTTTGAGATCACAAGTACCCAGAGTTCACGATTTTCAACACTTCTCCCGATGGAATTCAAAGTTGTCAGATTCGGGTAAGTTGCATGAAGTCGCTGCAAGTTATTCAATGTTTGCCATTCGTGAATCATGCTCATAGCTGTCACCGTTTCTTTGGCTATGGAAAACATACCTCGAGATAAGCTGTCATGTTGGCATAGTTGTGATGCACTGCGAGCTCTTCGTCTGTGAAATCAGACAGCGGTCCGATGTCCGCCGCTATTTCATCGAAACTTTCAACAACATGCTCTTTTTCGTAGTAATTTACAATAAGCTATAAGACAGTATCTTTTGTTTTTGATCCCAGACTTCAAAACAAACCTCTTCACTCAAATTAAAAGGTACATTGGAATCCGCGAAAACTCCGTCATTCCATGAAAGAAACAATGAAAGAAATATGAGTACGACCAATGATGGCAATAATGAAAGTCTGGAGGGAGCCGCGACGGACATTGTGACCCTGAAGAAGCCTTGGTGTAAAAATAATTGCTGAAACTCGATACACGGCGAAAAACGTAGAACGTTGGTGCAAGGTGTTGTACGAATGGAAAAGTGGTTCCGAGCGTTGTTTGGGAATGCATGAAAAGAAAAACAGATGTTTCAGCATGCTAAGCAAGGCAAAAAACGTGCTAATAAGTCATACAAAACACAATGATTAGCCACATTTGGGCGAACAGTTGTAACTTTGATGGTTTCTATAGTTGCCAACTTCCATGAGCCCTTTGTAGTACACTTCGATTATGCAACCTATTTTACAACAAAGTGAAGGCACTCCCCCCTTTGTGGCAGTGAAGCTCATCTGAAAAGGCGTGACCCTTGCGCCAATCGACTGACTGCACCAAACCGACGACGACGACGACGCCGACAACGACAACCCCGACGACGGCGAAGACCAACTGCTACGGCAACACGAGGAGGACAAGGAAACAGACAGCAGCTCACACACTCTCCGCCAAACAACCGTCCCCTGGACCGAATGAAGCAACTATAGCGGGGATGGATGTGCCCTCGGGCTTGTACGCAATGGAGGCTAAGCTAAGTGGGGGCAAATCCGACAAACGTAGGGCACGGATTTAGCGGTTATGGCGCAGCGAAGCAAAAAGTCGAGCGCGCAGTGGTGGATATTACCCGACCAGACGCTTTACTTAATTGCTTGACAAAGATTTAGCGCAGAATGATGAGCTTCTGGCGACCAGGGGGTCAGTGACTGTTTATGGAAGTCGATCGAAACGACCGAAAAAGTTGAACAATTGCACAAACGCGACTGAACTCAGTGAACAAAAACTAACTTTTGTTGCAGGTGATTGTTGACTGACTGCAAAACATGCAATAAATCATTCACCGGGGTTCGACTCTTTCATCCATCTCTTTCAAATAGCAGGACACATATGCGATATGGGGATCAAAAAATGTGACTGAATCGAATGTTTGCCTTTTATCCGATGATTCAGCCGACTAGACTGCATCGAAGCGCATGTGTTTGGCCCCAGGGTGATTTATTCATCACGTTTCATTGCGTCAACAATCAACAAAAGATCGTTTTATTATATTTCAGTACTTTATTAGCAATAACTTTATCCATACAATCAAAGTTTAGCGTTGGATAAATCTCCAGAGTCTTCTAATAGCGATCTGAAATCATTCAACACGCCTTCCAATTCGGCGGCAAACTTCTTGGCAGAGGTTTCTTTGCAGCTGTTGAATGCAGACAGAGTAAAGTGAATGGCCTCTTCTTGTGGATTGTAGCAGATTCCGTAGCAATCAGGTGCCGACGGTCCGAAGCCCATCGGAATGACAAAACGCGTCGGGACTTGGCTCGTGGAAACACGGAAGTGTGTCATGCGACGATACGCATCACCAGAGAACAACTTTGGAATGTTGATGCCTTTTTCAGAAGCAATTAGCCTCAATCCGAGAAGATGGCGATCGATGCCTTGACCAAGCATCGCGCGGACACTGTAATCCTTATGGCTCTTCACGGCATCCCGAAACAGTTTGGCCAACTCCTTCGGTGACTGGTTTTCACGGTTATCCACAAACGTTTTCGTAAACTTTGCCGAAACAGGATTCGGAAGTCGGATTGTATCAGTACGGCCTTCGGAGAACTTTCGGAGCGTCGCCGTTTCATAGGTTGGTGGAAGGATGTTGTGAAGGCGATAATGAGCGACTTGGAATGCCATTTGAATGAATGAATCCGGGCTCAACTTTGCCTTTTTGGGGACGTTTTTGCCGAATCCACGGAACGATAAGAATCGAACTTCGAGATCAAAGGCGGCACGATTCAAAGCAGCAGCCGAACCGGCAATGACGTCCTCATCAGATTGATCTAATTGGAAGTGCAATTCACGGGGCACATCGATCGGTTCATTTGCGGATTCTTTGATGAATGTGTTGGATTCACTGAAAAAGCCATTTTGTTAAAAAGTTCAAAAATGGATCGGACATACAATCGCGAGCACACATTATCCATCAAATTAGCCACCGGCGGGCCTTCAGCGGGGGTGTGTTCGTAGGTCAATCCGGAATATCCATCAAAGCCAATGTTGAATTGCAGGGTCTTGTCGAACCACCGGTTAATGCCATTTTCATCAGCACCGCCGCCAGTTAGTTGTTGTCGCATTTGTTCCTCGTAACGATTGCGATCGGGGTTGACAGGGACCTGTGAATCGAGGGAGAGGATAAACAATGCGTCTTCGTATAATTGGATCTCCTGGGGGTTGCGTTCTAAATGGAAACACTGTAAATTTGTTGAACAAAACATTGGAACAACGTACTCTTCAGCTTTTCATAGAGCTTTGCCCAAGTATCGCGATCATCTGAAGAAACGAGATTGACTGGATGTGGCACTCTTACTTGGGAGTTGGGAATAACATAGTCATGGATGAAGCTTTCAAGAACATCGGTACCCAAAACAATGTCATTCTTATCGTAGACGGGGAAATAGAACGTCTAAAACTACTCATTATTTTCAAAATAACTCTTTCGTAATGCCTACATGTCCGTTTCGAGTAACCAAAATGTGTTGCGCAAACTTTGGCCGTGAAACGCCGTAGGCAATCTCGTCCTGTCCTAGTTTCGGAATTCTCGTCGTGCCAAAGAGAAATTTGTACTGGCTCATATCAAAGGGAACTGTTCCGGCACGGTCTTCGGGTAAATGGTCACTGATAATCTTGTGGTGAAAATTCAGAGCGGCTTGAATCATTTTCGCTGCCGTAGCGATTTGTCCGGCTTCACCGGAGTATTCCAATGGCGGAAATGCAACGCCAGGTGAAGTTACGATTGGCAGAGGTGTTCGGGCTTGGAGGTAGGCAATGTTAAGCCACCATGGTGTTAGCTAAAACACTGATCTACATCATTCTGTTGGTGTTTAGCACAAGCATACCCAATTGTTGAGCTTTTCAGCCCGCTCGACAAGTAATTCATGTAATTTTTGGGCTTCACCACTCTTAACAAATTCCTGGGTTAACTTCTTGGTCTTCTCAAAATCCTGATATGACTGCAGCGGTTGAGCAAATTCCAAAAAAGTATTCAATGTGGAATCCAAATTTGGTGGCAAAAGTTTAGGCAGCTTTGAGGTTGGCATTTTCTGACTGATAGTACAACCGGCAAGGGCCTGATGACGGGATAAGTCGAACAAGCGCTGAAAAGTTTAATCTCAATAAAAACATTGTTGATACACGCACGATTGTTGTATTGTTTCTTTCAACAACTCAGATGTAATACATTTACAGTATTAATCTCAGAATCTAATGCACTCACCAAAGCGCATGAACTCCATCGCTGACGCTGCAGCATTTTGATTCAGTTCAGATGAATGTGATGGCGGTTTTGTGTTCGAAGACGGCGGTCGTCACCGGTTGATCACCACAAAAATTGTACCAAAAGACGTTGTCAACACGTGCGGGATGACAGACTCAAACCTTCGGAACGGGGCGGAAGATAACAAAGTCCGTGACAATCGCTGCCTTATTTGGGTTATTTCGGTGCCTGCTACAAGTATACAACGAATAAACTACAGCTGTTGTGGTGGTGCTGTCGCAAACTCCACTACGGAGAATAAAAAACACACGCAAACAAGCAAGACAGCAAAGTGGGGCTCTGAATCGATTGCCAGTCGCCTCCAGCAGCAGGAAGAGAGGGTCAAACGCGGAAGGTGTACCCGGACAAAGATCGCCTGAAGGTCGTTTCGGATACGAGGAGCGCTCGAAAAACAATGCCGGAATCACGAATGGTAAAAGAGTACACGGAATAGTACAATGCCTAATTTTTGGCAAAATGCTAATTGGCACTGGCATTGGTCAAAAATTAGTTAACCACTTCTGCCAGTTTCAGTGATGCCAAATGAGACAGGAAGAGCGTTTGGAACCGAACCATAGCCCAGAGGCAAGCGACACTAATGCTGAAGGCGGACCCCCAGAGCATGTGTTTTGCAAAAAGATAAAAACGTTCAATTGCACCTCTTGTTTTCTGTTTTTACCCCCCTTCACAGGCTGACTGTTGTTTGAAACCCCACATTCACAACAACATTAATGGTACAAAGTTTACCCTTTTTATTGATAGCAAACAATTTTCCCCGATATGTGTGACATGGATAAAAATAACCTCTTTTATTATCATCAACTTCTTGCACCTTGAAAACAATCCATAAAACGGTTAACTTTATTTGATTCGATAAATACAATTTGAACAAACATCAGGGTTCAGTGGGATATACATTGAACAAAACCACAGAAATTTGGGATGACACTCATTTTTTATCCAAATATATTGATTTTTGATCGGTGAAGCGGTGAAAACGGTTAGAAGCTCGACGGAATGTACTTTGAAATTCAAGCATCATCGGGAAGAAAAAATAAAAACAATCGACTAGATTTAGGATTGGCGAAAGACGGATAGCAGGTAAACATAGAAAGAAAAAGCGTAGAGACAATAATCCCGTTGTTTATCACTGTTTAGAAGATACTTTTAAAAGTTTAGAGTTTAAGCGTGAGATACGTCAAATTCGAGATTTGTCGATGTTGGACGGGTTCGACCGCTGTGCGAAACGGCAGCGTCGTCATCGAAGAGACGATTGGCATAGGACACTGGAGCACCGTTGGTTGAGGAGAAGTTGTTGGATTTGGGCACATCGTTGGAGAGATCGGTCAGGAGCCGGGGAGAGACCTGTAAACACGTCAAGGTAAATGACTTTTTCGTTGATAAAAGTGGTTGAAACATACAATTTTTGGTGAAAAGTGTTCATTTGTCGAGGAATGAAGCGTTTCGGGTACAGTGAAGGAGCGAACGGGTTCTTTTCCGAGAAGCTGAAAGCTATCATTTAGATTACAGTACCACTGTGTAAGCTCATACCTCAGAATGGATTTGCTCTTCGTCAATACCAGAAAGTCGACATGATTGCTCCATCTGCGGTGACACGAGACTATTCACTAAAAAGAAGATTTGAAAAACGAAATAAGAACCCTCACAGAACATCCACCACAAAGATCACACTATGGATGTACTATCACTCAAAAATAGGTATAAACAAAACGATAGTGAAGGCTCAAAGTTACAAAACGGTGCCTAACCACTACGACAAAGTGACAACGGTTCAAAAAAACCTGCGCCATACCACTTTTAAGATTCAAGAAAGTCGGGCGAGCTGTAAGAAGAAGAAAAGGGAAACTTAGTAAAGTCGGATGGCAAAACCCTTTCCCAAGCAAAATTCAAATCAGTTCAACGCAATCAATCAAAGCGAAAGTTCGGCGAATAGAGGGATATCAGAAAACTTGAAACATGCTCAAGTTCCAGTAGCAAGGAAAAGGGGCAGCCCAGTGAAAATGCCATGGAAAACAACAACTCACCCATCGAAGAGTATCCGCTACTCGAGGAAGTCGACGTTTCCATGAGCTTGGACGTGGCAGCCGCATTCGATTCATTGTTATTGTTGTAACCGACGTTGGATATCCTCGATGATGGAGGAATGGGCGGCAGGGATGCATTGTTCATCGTATTCGGAAGGGATACGGCCCGCTTCATGCGGAAGCTGTTTGACGGGAGACCGTAGCCACTGCTCGAAAGTCGAGATGATCGTTCTTGCCTGAAGCAAAAGCGCACACGAATAGGGAGGGCATACAAAAACCAAATTAGAAAAGGACTAGCGAAATAAAAAATTGACAAAAGCGAAAGATCTCAATAACGGTTAATCACTTACTTTGAAAGAGCACTGAAGATGGCACTCTCCTGACGCAATCGATCCAACTTCAACATCCATTCGACGGCTTGAATCGACTTCGTGTAAGCTTCAATGTAACTACTCTGAAGCCGGGAACGCATCTTTTCGTCGTCTTCTTCCTCAGTACTGGACGTATGTCGTGCCGCCATCATTGCCAGGGTTTCACGATCCTCCATGTCAAGAGTAGCCTTCGGAATGTGAGCTACGACATCGTAGTACACGCCTGTGCCGAAAAGTGTTTCACTGCCGACGATCCTTCGCATCAGTCGTCCAGCGAATGACGGTTTCTTGTAGACATTGAAGCAGACTCGCTTTCTCAAGACGATATCAATAGCCAAAGGCTGACTTAACCGAAGAGCAACACGAACAATGGCATAGACACGCTCTCCGGATGCCGTCGCACGATTCAGGGCTGCATTGGCATGGAGTGAACTGTCCCAGGAACATGTTGCAGCAGTTTCAACGGGATCTTTCGTGACAATCGGCAGAAGGACCATTTGATCGAAGCGTTCACCAGGGAGGGCATTGTTGAGGCCGGCAAGCTTAACGGATGAAGCAGCTGATGCGGATGCCGTCATAGAGCGAGACAATGACATGCAGCTGGAGATGTCGTCTGAGGTGCTCAGATTCATACTGCGGAGATTTTCTTCGTCCTCATTGTCGGAATCAACGGCTTCAGGCGGCACGGAAAACTCTTCAGGATTGATGTCCAGGAAAACGACAGGAACGTGTTGTTCTAAGCCCGGTGGAGGTACCCAATCTGCAGGAGCACCAGGAATGTGGGAATTCGCCGCTGGCACGGACACAGCATTCCTTTCTTCGGTCAAAGCTACCCATTGATTGATCAATGCTTTTTCACGTTCGGCATCATGGGATGTTTTGGAGTGGCCTTTCTCGGAGAGCTGAAATGCCAATCAACAATCAAACAGATACACGTTATATAAAAACCAACCGAATTAATCTGCTGCTCCAAATACTTCTGCCGATTGCTCAGTGCCACAGTCCATTGCTCACGAATACGGTCCAGATCGTCTTCCTGATAACTGTCAAGTTGTTTTGGATCATTCGAATCCTTGACAATAATACTGCCAATGGAAACCGTAGATAAGTCAGTAAAGGCCAGTGGCAATGAACCCCGATCACCCACAACCTTGGCCCGGACACTGACGCGTCGTTGTTGGCCTTGCTTCAATTGATAGATGCCACCAGTCGGTACACCGGAATCACGGACAACTTCGACACTCGTGTATTCACCGTTTTCATTGAGCTCTTGAACATCGACAAATAGCTCGATGCGTGAAGTAACCTCTGACCATCGTTCATGCAAGCCTTTCTGCTTGGCAGCAGCTTCCGTATCAGCCAGAAGGACTCCATTACTCGATGGCACTGTCGATTGAGCGGGTTCGAGCCCGGCCGAGCGATGTCCCCAGACTTCGATCGAGAGCGCATCTTCTTGGACGTATTCGAGGAATTCTTCAGTGACAAGGACATCGAAGTCTTTCTGGTGATCAAACTTGACGTTTGTAGCGTGGGTGTGAGGATTCTTGGAATCAAAGACTGGCGCAACGACAAGCATTTCACTGATGTTGAAGAATGAGTATTGACAGAAAACGAAATGGGACAGCGATTGCGGCAAATTTGTGGCCTTCTTGATACGGACTCGGCAACGGATCGTTTTGCCGAGGAAGTGATGAGACTGTGACGAAGATGATCCCGATTCGATGGAGTCGGTCGAATCCGACATGATGCACGGGTCAGGGAGTCGATAGACCTCAACGTGAAGTTTGCCACAAACTTCGCCCTGTTGACTGACAATCGGCACATGGTAGTCCAGTTTGAGCTCATGGAACAGGACTTCGAGGAAAACATTCGCCACACCGATGAGGCTGTGTTTTTCTTGGCTTTCGAAAAGTGTGTCAATCAGACTTCCATCACTACCAGCATTGATGTCTTCATCGTCTTCGTCAGCACAGATGCCACTTGAAGTCGGTGATTCGGAAAGAACCGACAAATTGGAAGCAGCCATGCCGTCAGCCATGCATCCAGAAGCAATTCGATCATTGTACGCTTCACGCATGTCGACAAGTCGATTTTCGAGCTGTTCAACGGACCAAAGCTGATAGCCTTGCATTCCGTTTCGCTTGACTACAATTACAGGCTCACATACACTCGTGCCCGCCTTGATCCGGGATGGACGTAAATTCGCGGCCGGTATCTGGAGTGTGACATCATAGCGAGTTTGGCCACGCTTATTGGCCATCAGTTCATCAGCAATCATATTAGCCTCACGAACGAGGGCATTAGCTCGGACGATTTCAGTTTTCAGTGTCTTCAGTGATTCTTTAAATACTTCCTCGCGACGCTGGGCCCATTTGAAGAACTTTGTTTTGTCAACATTGCGTGGATTCAGTGGAAAACCAACAGGTGGGAGAGCACATGATGGAGTCGATGCCATTGGGAATGCCATAGCTGGGGTCATCGGAGTCGAAGGAGTTTGAAGCCTAAAAACATAAACATTGTACCATCTTTTCAAATTTTAGACAACTCACGTCTGTGTTAGGCCATGGATGTAGCGCTCAAACTCCTCATACTGCTTTTCGAGGGCGGCTTGTTTCTCTTCCTGCAAAAAAGGATCCATTAAAATCATTGCCAAATTAGCATAAAACAGTATACCTGGTGTTTGATATTGATGTGCTCCAGATACTGGTCAACGACATGTGAAACAGCAGCTGGTTCATCGGAATTGGCTTCCAACCATGCTCGATCATAATCAATGCATTGGGATTCATCCATCATCGTCGAAGCAACCATCAGTGATGCTGTCATGTTATCACTAAGTACATCTTTGGGACAATTGACTCGGAAGAAATGATTATGTCCAATGAGCAGGCGGAATCCGTTCCTCAAAAGTGTCCGCTCAGTAATGGCTCGCCCGTTGACACAGATTCGAGCACCTTCGACCAATGGTTCAATGTAGAGTCGTTTTTTGCCATCAGCTTCATCGACAATGTTGAGGACGGCATGTCGAGAGTGAACACCAAGTCCTTGGAGAACAAAGTCAACATTGCCATCAGCTTCTGGGGAAAGGGGTCGAGCACCGCTGGTAGAATCATCATCAGCATCGGCACCACTTCCAACAACAGCTCGTCGATTAATGTAATAGACGAGCAATTCATTGAGTGAAGGATCCGCATTGAGATTGACAAGGTAAAAACGGTCCTTTTCAACCTTGATTCCACCCTCGGCGACACTGATGCCGATTTGAGCAAGGTCACGTTGTCGTTCTCTGTACACGATGTCGGTTTCTTGCAAGCGGACTTCCCAAGATTTGTTCATCTGTTCCACAAGTCGCTCAGATTCCGCTAGACGCTCTTTGAGTTCGTCATATTGCTAAAATTGATTGGTTAAACATGCTGAAAAGTGATCAAACGTACGTTCTCGCGTTCTTTAGTCTGCGAAATCTGGGTGCGTAGGCTTTCAACTTCCTCACGCAACTCCCGAATAACCTTGGCATTCGGATCCTCATTGACAACGGCATGGTTGACAATCTTCTTGGCTCTATCAGCGTATCTCAATGTTCCCAATGTCTCCTCATAATTGTCGGCTGATGGTGATACAGTGGCGATCATGACGGTTTTACTGTTTCCACCGAGATTATCCTTCAGTAGCCATGTCAACACAGAGTCACGGTACGGCACAAACTTTTCCTTTTTGCCGGACTTTTCAGCCAGCGCACTGATAACCATGCCGAGCGTCGTCAACGACTTGTTGATGTTGCCGCCTTCTTCAAGACGCTTGCCCATGGCACCAGTTTTGCCTGCACGTTCACTACCAGCGAGATCGACGAGACTAATCTTTGACACCTTTTCACCAGAGAATCCGGCATCGAGATCAGCCATGATATGCGTCAAACGGATCGTGAAGACAGCGTGACTGCGCGATGATTCTGCGTTCATATTTGTGGCAGCAACGGTGCGGCACTTGTTGCCTTCATCCATAAGTCGACCAATCTGATCGAAGGATGAAACCGCGAGGACACTTAATCCATCAACCATGGGTCCGAGGGATTTGTGTTCACGGACTTTAAGGTTGGATTTGGCTGATCTATAAAATCATTTTTGACTTCAATCTGATAACCATGTAAGCTTACTTTTTCGGATCTAGCAAATCTCGTACCCGTTCATTGTAAATTTCCATGTAAGAAACCTCAACTTTGAAGCTCGCGCTCTCACACGTTTCCACAGTAATTCGTTCAAAGATAGCGTTGCAAAGTCGTGGGATAATGCCCGGATTGTCTGGAGCACCCATCATTGTGTAAGACTTGCCGGAACCCGTTTGGCCATAAGCGAAAATGCAGGCATTGTAGCCACTGAAGGCATTGTTGACAACGCTGCTACCGACCTTTTCAAACACGTCTTCTTGACTAGCAAACTTGCGAGAATCCGGATTAGACGACTCAAAACAGTGATCGAAACTGAAGCTTTTCGGAGTCTTTTCATCAGTCGGATGGTACAGAAACGTTTGGTCCGCTTCCATTTGAACAATGCATTTCGTGTCGAGATCCCGTTCTACAATACTTATGTTGATTATGTTGAATTCAATTTACTTTTTTGCTGTTTTGAAGTATCAAAAATCCCCCGCATTAAGTGCCGTTTGCACGATTTTTCAAGTGGCGAAGTTTACGCAACTCAAAAAAAAACCTAATTTCCGTCAAGATGCGCTGCTCCCAGCAGGGAAACAACTCTCGTTGCGGCCAAGACCGTAGTTGCATTCAAAATAACCGCAGTCTTTATCAAAGCTGTCAATCTGGTGAAGAGAGAGCTCATTTTGAGTTCACCAAAATGTCATACAACTTTTGCAGTGCTGTTTTGAAGTCAAGAGATGACTCGTCAAAACAAGGCGCTGTCAAGGACAGTCATCTCCGGCAACACAAAACAGTTCATGTATATGCCATGAAGTGCCTGACGGGCTGTCACTAATGCCCGCGACGGCACGTATTGTGTTTCAGATTTTGTTATCGGAAGAGATGGAGATGCGCGCAGTTGTGAGTGGCAGCCGATAGATCCTGAGGGGCATGGCCAGTTTATATGTATGGGGAATCAAAAGTTGGGACATCATTGGCAAAGTTTGATGTAATGGTGAAGGATTGAAAAGTGTATCACAGACCTCGCTTGTTGAACGGTCGAACACGTACAGCGACCTGGACTTTGCTGTTGCCAGCTTCATCGCCAGGTGGACCAAGCGTCATTCTGCCGTAGTCAGAAGGACCGACTGATTAATGTAGACTTTACTATCACGACGAGTACAGCGTGGCTATCCCGATCAGACAGAGTTCATAGCCCGCTGTAGGTCCGACACAACCAGGATTCGACACAGCCCGAAGGCAAATCTGCAAAACACAACCCGTGATAACACTGATAAAACGCAAAGTCAACTCAGTACCGCGCCAAAAACGTATAGGGAAACGATGAAACCGCGAGATTGGAAAAAAAGGGAGAAGCTCATTTTAGCTCATATCCAGCTGGGGGTCACAGCTGGGTGGCACTTGCCTCCGGGCTTCAGACTTGGACAACGAATTCATCCTCGTCGCATGAGCGCGTGGAAAACTCAAAAACAGTGCGATTAGTGGAACGCAGACGAAGCAAGCTTTTTGTGGACGGGTATCAAGCTCGAGGGCACCAAAAAACCACATAAAAGAATAGTTGTAAATTGGAAAGGACAAAAAAAACCACACAAATTCGTGGGGGAGGACGGGAACTGATAGCAGTGTGTTGTGATGCGGTAATGAATAGCGGAAGCAACGGCTAGATGGGCAACTGTTCGTGGAGATGAAATAATAAAAAAAATATATATATGAAAAACAAAAAAATGGCCAAAAAATGTCGTAAAGGATGGATAAACACGTCAGAAGCGAATTCGGCGAGGAACTATGCAAAAACCTGAGGCAAATAAGTTTCAAAATGGCATTATTGTGAAAAAAAAGTTGATTAACATTAAAAATTAGCATAAATTGAATGCACTGTACTTCTGGTTTCAATAAAGGTTATCTCAAACCACAAGAAGAACCGCCAGGGGCAATGTACTCAAAACTGTGAGCTGTGTCACTAACAACTCAATTTCAAACACCGGTCTTTCAGTTCATAATTAGCCACACAATCTAATATTCATAAGCAATAGTGCCTCCGGAAACAATTAGTTTTTTGTTCGTAAACACGTCTGTGCATTTTTTATCGAAGCACGTACTTCTAACCAGAAGCCTAGCATTAAACCGTTTTACGACATTTTGGGGGTTTTCAAACGTTGATTGCTCTTTTAATGATTACCATCTATAGCACCGTTCGCTAATGTAAGTTAATCGAAACTTACAAGAGTTCAAAAAACCGTTGTGCAAACTGATAAGAATCACAGTCAGACGACGGCCGCATCGATGGACAGCGGAAGCGCGTCAGTGTTATTCTTTTTACAACAAAACTAACATAGGCTAGCCCCGTGCCTGCCGGACGGCTGCTTATTAGAGGTCGGTCATTTATCTAAATGGCTCTACCGCGGCTGCATGCACAAAAAAGCATCGCAAAAAGCTTAGTATACCGGGGTTACGATCTATGATGGGCACTATGTGACATAGACAAAACGCAGAGTTGGTCACTCATGAGTGAGTGATGAGCTAATGGGATTAAAAAAGCAGCCTTGAGAGTTGGCTGATGGCACAGCTTGAGGCCTTTCTTCGCGACAGTCGAGGTTGCGGTTCTTATTTCAACGATTTGGGCGAAGAAAACACGTAATGTTAAATGGAAAAAAAAGAAGATGCAACAGTCAAAATGTCTTGTGTTGTGTTTCCTGAGAAAACGAAACCCATCCCCAAATGTGCCCAAAGAGAGTGAAAATGAGAAAGAAGCAGAACAGTCGAAATAAAGGTCACGACGTTCGGGGGTGGCTCATCGCTGTTGCTGCCCGAATACAGCTATTTTTTGGGGGCGTTCGACGACGACCAAGCAGTGGTCGTTCGCACGTTCAAAGAAGCCGATTACTTCGGACAGAGCAGCTTTGTAACACTCGTTTAAGTGCGTCTAATTCACACGTTCAATGACCGTTAATGATTGAATTCGAAGCGCACTTTTTGTGTCCTCTTATGACAAAGTTAAGGCTGGAGCAATGATGCGAAAAATTGATAGTTTGCAATGAGCCTTCTTTTGTCTGGCTAATAGCTTGGAAGAAGAAAGAAGCGATAGCTTGGATGAACTTTGGCGGAGTGGTGGGAGGAGCAAAACTGTCTGACAGTTAGTGCATGCAATCGCAATGTTGAAGGATACGGATGGATCCGCAAGCAAGCTTTTCAAGACAGCCTTACAAATAGATCGGGGGATGGATTTTGACTGACACTGGAAGCATCCCAAGGACGCGTGCGCCCCCGGCTAACGTAAGGTGATGATGATGCACATAAAGCATCGCGCAAGCCCTTCCTATGGCTGGCTTGAATCGATTGCTCAACGGTCTCGGGCGCGTTGAAGCTCACCCTTGGCCTCCATCCATCGATTCGATGGCGACGTTGAAAGGAGAATTGAAACCAGTTTAAATTGATATCTTTCGCAAGGCCATGGGCTGCAAATATGCGCATGTGGGGTTAGTATTGACATAGCAGGCTTCTAGGTTGCTCCTTTTAACTATACTAGAAGGTTCATCGATTTCTAAATTCGACTATCATAATGCTGTGAAGATGTAGATGACTAACAAATGCACAATTTTGATCTAGTTTTTCATTACTAAGCTCCAACATTTTAAATAAAATTTACTACGATCAAAATGTCAACACAGCCAGTGCATTTTAATGCGGCCCGCCGAAGTGTGCCGATGGTCGAGTGGTTAGTATGTGCGCGTAGCAATCCATCAACACTCGGTTCAAAACCCGTCGCATCCAACATTTTGTCGGTGATTATATTCCACAAATACCAAATGTCTGGACAGAACATCCTTGGTGAAAACTTTTAAGATGAGGCATAGTTTTTTGTAATTCGAGTTTAGAAACAAATCACTTTTAGGCAGTTATAAAAAATAAACTTCGCAATGGATGAAAACGACAATATCAGTGAAAATATGCAAGTTCATATGAGGCAAAGTTTTTTTTTAAACAACGGCAAAATTGAAATACACAACAAAATCAAAAACGTAACGTACGTATAAGTGAACAACCCTACTTCACGCAAGAGAAAACGGGAACTGCCAATAAGCATACGATTTCCGCACTGTCTTTCACCGAGGCAACAGATCATGAATATGATTCATGTTTTTCGAATCAATTGCGGGGGTGCTGAGTCAAATTTAGGGGGCCCCCTAAAGGACGGATTCTGGTGAAATAGAAAGCTTCAAGGGTCGGGGTGACGTGTTTTCAGTGATAACTTTGTCATGGCCGTTCAGTTCTCGCATATCGACGTTTTGGCCCATAAGTAATCAATCTTGGGAACGCCAATCAACGTAGCGCCTCCTTGAAGCTTCGCAATCAAAAAACAACACACGGGACAAAGTGTGCATTGCAAAGAGATCACATTTCTCGTAGAAAACCGAAAGTTAAGAAAAAAAGAAAGAAAGGAAAACAAATCAGAAACGCACAATGCGTCTTTCGGGGATAACAAAGCAGTTACAGCTGATAGCATCGAATCTTTTGTCTTTCGTGAATACATTTATCATGGAGTAATGACACACTAAAATGGGAAGCCAAGCTTTCAGAGTACAGCCATATCTCGTCGAATATAGTAACAACAACGATAGAGATGTTGCGGTTGTAGTCTGAAGGAACAGGCAAACGTGATGGCTTGAAACCACTGGGGGCACGTCGTCTTGAAACATGAGAAGAGACATGCCTTTCAAATTACAACAAATGGACGAGCCAGGGGCGGCATTCGTCTTTGAGGAGGTTCACTTTTACTGACATGAGAAAACGTTTCTGTGTTAAAACAATCCATTAGGCTTTTCAGAGATTAAAATTCAAAGAATCTGACAAACACAATTAGTAAAGGTGACGTGCCACTAATTGCTGTTCCAAGAAACAACTGCACCGTACTACGGCATTCAAATTCTGCAGGAAAGCATTAGGCAATCAGAGTTGTTGACCACAACTGTGGCAACGTTCACTTTTTTAACCCGTAAAGGTGGGGGAAATGCCTGATGGGAATCAATTTTGACAATCTTTGTCGCTTTACCAGGGGGCGATGGAACACGCAACATTGAGAAGATAGGCGGAGTGCAAGTGGCAGACAACTGACTGTCCTGTTCGGATGGCAAGCAGACTCATCCCGAGGCGTTGCAGAGTCAAGAGCGACCATGGCCATGGTAGCATGCCTTTCGTTTTCACTATCTCCTCACTTTCATCCTGGACTGGGCCATTTTGCATGTCTCAGGGAAAAAAGGCCTTTCTAGGAGGGGAAGAGGATAGAAAAAAGAGATGCATTTGGAGCACTCTTCTTGGTTTCAGTTAACTCCTGTTTTTAGATATGAAAGTTGAGACTTTCTTTTGTAGGAAGAAGGCATACAGTAACACAGTTTTCAAACTGGGAGGCAATGTGGGGTAGAAAGACAATAATTTTCAAAAATCTCGTCAAATTCTCAACTTTCAAAACCGAAAACGATAACACAAGTGTAAAATAATTCCTCAAATGTACAAACCGCTTCTCTGCTGTCGGTAAGCCAAGTAAGTGAGTGACCAGTAACACCGAACGTCGACAAAGTGTTTTCGAACATTTTCGGCGTGTCTTACGCTTTGCAAGTCATCTTGTGCCGTCATTCGAAAAGGCAGATGACACTTCCCTCAAAAAGTATATGAATATTGTTATTTTGAAGTTTTGCCGTTTTGAAAGATGTCACACAATTGACGAGACGCCTTGACATCACAGAGATTTTTCATTCCAAAAATGTTGGTACAATCACAATTTCATATGACAGACGGGTTGTGCTTTTGAAGTTATAGCTCAAATCGCTCTATAAAACAATTGCCGCGGAAAACAACGGCCAACAAAGTGTACCAACGACGGCAGCGGATTAGCGCAACGACTTTCCAAACAATCACACATGACGATATGCAAATTTACTGGCAAAGAAAGGCGAGTCTCGCCGGGTGGGGAACCCCGGCACAAGCAAAATAGTGGACGACAAAGACGGCACAAATTGGATCAACTTTTGGCACGGCACACATCGGGGATTCAGTGATGGGTGAAAAATTAAACTTATGTCGGAAAAGGAAGAGTTTTGGAAGTGGCACAAAAACAGGAGATTACAAAAACATAGTCTTCGGCAACGTTGAAACGGAACGAATGTACCGAACGCTATGCCGATGCCACCGACCGAGACCATGATGCCTTTTGTCGTTCCAGGGCTCAATGGTATTTAAACAGGACAATTGACAGCTGTTTTGAGCTAGGCAGTCGCCGAATGAGCCGTACACACCCCCTCGGGCAAGGCACAAAAGAAACGAGATGACTGAATGGACCGAACAATGTGGGAGGGATAGCTTACGGCGCCGTTCCGTTCTTTAAACGACTAAATGGATGAAAATAAAACTTATTTTAGTATTCATTTAACTAAGTTTTCGCGACTTTGAACCATATTGAATCCTCAAAAGTGCCATGTCAGGTCGTTGCACTCATGTGGGTGTGATCTTTTTTGGTTTTTTACGTTGCTGCGAAGCACTGTTTACATTGAAAGCGAAATGAGTGAATGTCGGCACTCGCGGAAGAAAAGAATGCCGTCCCGAAAGGACATTAGTCGAGAAAGGTTTTCCGTTTTGGTAAGAAAAGAAATTCAAAAAATAGAAAGACAACTGGCTAGGAAGCCCAAAAGTCAGTTCAGAAACCAAACTTGAATCAAAATAAACGCATATTAGTTCCTTTTTATGATTATAATGTTTTCGCAATAACAACAATCACCTGGCCTGGTGGTGGCCGATTAGCTTACAGCAGCCTTTGCGTTCAACTAACAGGGCTAGTAAGACTCATCCGTCACTCGCCGCAACCAACTTGGCTCGTCACGAATGATTTACTTTGCCGGAGCAATGAAAAACAGAACAAAATGATGCCATGAGGCGAGGGTAGTGGTTGACGACAGGCCAGTTTAGCGTGTCTCGGAACACAACGAAAGAATAAAGGGAAGAAACGATAGATTGATAATGCTAATTGATCGTTTCGGCACCACGAAAAGTTTGGAAATTACACTGTGCAGAAGGTGGAACATCACAAGATGGTTGCACGCCTGAGGGGATAGATCATAGCAATATTAAAATGAGAAAACAGCCATTGCAGAAGATCTGGAAGTTCTAATTTAACCGCGTGGTAAAAGCAAACCTCAAAGGACTCAAGAAACCTTTTTAAATTACTGTTTACATTTTTTGCAGTAATTGAGCAAACGCATGACTGCAATTTTTGCAAAATCTCACATGATAGAATCTTGATTTTTTCAACGTTGACGAAAACACAAAATGCAAAACAGAATAAACTCAATTAAGTTCAACAAATAACTCAGATTCTAAATTGAAGTATACGTCAGACACAAAACTTGATCACCGAGACAAAATTACCGATGTCATTGGAACGCAGTTTCATAAGGGGGAGTCAAATTTCAGCTGTTCTATGAGCCTAACTTACAAGTTTCAACCTCTAGCTTTTTGCGCCAACTAGAAGAGCTTTGAGCTTTGCAATAGATGAGCGGAGTATAGGCCCTCGGGTTAACCTTTTTCTCAACCCTCGACGACCTTTTTCTCCCCCGCCTCCGATGTACTTCAAAACCCCTACGGCGATGCTAGCGGATATCGTAAATGTCTTTGGTCATTCGCGCTGCCCTGTGGAGTGCTCGTAAACGCAAAGAAGACGACCTGTTGTTGACAGCATGGAAGTCTAATCAAGTTTTATACCTCATTCGTATCGACCAAGTACCGTGCCCGTGCCATCTTTGAAGTCGATGACCCGTGTTTTTATAAGAAAAAGCGTTAACGCTCTCATGGCCTCGTCGAAAGGGGGGATGTAACTCATTGCCTATGAATAGCAGCTATCTACACTTGACAATAGCGCGCCGATACGATGGGGGTCGTATTTCATGAAAAGTTGTTGAAAGTGGCCTTTTGCAAATGTCAATGCATCAAAAGCATAACGTCAACAAACATGGAAATATGTTAAGTTTCTGACATTTTAGAAGGATCAAAACAAATTGGATACATTACATCCAGCAGGAATTCATAAATTCACTGTAGCCAAACTTTGTATACAGCTCAAACCGAAATTAGGACACATTCTGTGACGTGATAACGTGAAAGACGATCGTAAAATAGGCCCCATTGAGGATCCTTCCCAGTATTCGCCGCCTCCTGGTGAAATGAAAACTTCTTCCGTCATTTTAGTCCTCCCAGGGTCATATCTATGGCGCTGGGGCCAACGACGACGATGGCAGGCACTTTATGGCCCAGACACGCCGATGACAGCGACGCAAATGCGACAAGTGCACAACGATGTCGTTGGTCGCCTCTTGGTGTCTTCGAGCCTTCCCCCTAATACAGGAAGGCCAGATGCCTGCCCTGCGGAAATGCGACGTTCAAATGGTCTTCGCCTATAATTTGATTTGGGACCCTCGTTGTTGCCGTAGATGTTGCTTGCTTTTGAGGGTTTGAAAAGTTCGACGGCAAAAAATAGTTGGAGTTGGCCAAGACGGGCTGAATGTTGTTTGGAAAACTTAATGAAACAGGGTAATTTGCATAGGGGGTGCACCACGGTATCAACCAGAATGACAATAGCCTTCTAATAAGCATGCGAGGGGATCGATGGATCCTCGGTCACCTGCTCATTGTAGCCTTCTTTGTGGGATGTGCTGCCCAGAAAGGCGTTTCTGATTCTGCGGATAAGTTTACTGTCACGGCACCGAACGATAATACTACTACCGATGAGAGCGAAACAACAACGCCCATCGGCAAAACCACCTCGACAGTACCGACAACTACCACATCCTACCCCTATCAACTCTCAAAAGATAAACATATTCCGCTGAAGCTTTATCGTAATGAAAAGAAAGCCCATTTCGGCGCTTTTGAAATTGTAAGTTAAATAAATTCATTAATCTTAACCCTAATCAACTTTAGGTTGCCATCGTTGGATCCGTGATCAACATTTTCATCGTCGGTTTAGGATTCATTCTCCGTGATTTGTACTACGATCGTATTTTTTCACGAATTTTCTGTTGGAACAATGATAAGAAACAGACGGAAACTACGGATGACGAAAACGTATTCAGCAAGACTGTCACGATGGAGAAAAACCACAACGAATCTGTTGATAAAGCTTAAATTTTTGATTGTATAAAGTTTTTGAACGCTGAATGAAATACTGTTTAGTTTGTTAACACGTGAACAAACAACCAACCAACTCACCATGTTCGGTTAAAAAAACAGCTGTAATGGACCGTCGCCGGTGGCTTCAAGATTGCTGTGTCGACAGGAAGCCGCACACATGTTTCGATACTTGGCCTTCTAATGTTTTCCTCACCGACAAGTCCACAGACATTTTTTTTATCTTAAAGAACAATGACTTTACGGCAAGTACTTAGGCTGGATACTTAATTGTTTCCGCGGTCATAAAAATCGGTGTTCTGTGCCCGGAAGTCGACAACGTTCGGAACTATTGGAATGTGGTTTGACTGGATAATGAACGTTGGACATGCTGTCAGTGCCCTTGGAATTTTTATGGACGGTCGACACTTTCCATAAACGACACACGCCGCACGTCCGGCGTCTGCTGCCGGGCTGCGTACGCACTCACAGCCTCGTTACGCGCGCTTTTTCGTTCAGTGCACCCCGTCGTCGATCAATCGCCCGCGGCGTACATTGAGTTAGTTTACGCCGACTAAACTAACACGGGCATGAGTTAGTTTACGCCGAGTACGCCGAGTAAACTAACACGGTCATGAGTTAGTTTACGCCGAGTAAACTGACACGGACATGAGTTAGTTTACGCCGAGTAAACTGACACGGACATGAGTTAGTTTACGCCGAGTAAACTGACACGGACATGAGTTAGTTTACGCCGAGTAAACTAACGCTGTCTTTTACCTTCCCTCTTTCCCTCAGCGTCTATACTGTTCTTATGTTGCTGCATATCCATGCTTAACCGTTTTTCGAATCGCCACCGGTTTTCGCGTTTTTCTTTCCCTCGTATTTCGTGTCCTTTAGAGTTGGATTTGCTTTTACCCATGCAGTTGTATTTCAGGCATGGACGCGATTCGTACAATCGAGCTCATCGAAGCCAAGAAGTCAACATACAATAATGACTTCATGCCCGTTCTGCTCTACTGCTACCGAAAAACATGCCCCAGCGATTGGAGCGTGCCGGACATCGATGAAACCAAAAAGTTTCTCGCTCTCTTTGGAATGAGCACCGCAACCCCAAACAAGGTTTGCGATACGTAAGTTTATATATATTTTTTGTTTGAAACGATGTAATAGACAACTTTTCAGAGTGTTTCATCAAAACGAGGAAGGAAGATCGTACTTCCGGTGTCTTGTCAACAATCATATTGATATTGTTGCCCCGACAGACGTCTTCATTCCTCCGTTCGGCAGTGACTTCTGGTCAATGGTTCAACACATTGTTGCCGCGCGGTCACCTCCACTGTTGAAGGCGCTTGGTCTCTTCTTTGTTGCCGTCATCTACTTCCGTATCCAACGCCTCACCAAAGTCCGTGCAGCCGCCATCCATTCCACGATATGGTCCCTCTCCAAGACTGGAAATGTGGGTAGCGATCTTCTGCAGCATTTGGCAATGGAAGGGCATGCCGTCGAATCCGCGTATCCAGAATGTTCCACGGGACTTTCTAATATGCCGGACTTCTCAAGTAACCCGGAAGATGCGCTCCGCCAATGCTTCAAGTACCGTCGCGGAAAGCAGGACAAAGGTGATGAAACGCTAACTGATGAGTCTATTGAGGCCCTAATTGGTGAATTCACTGATTCGACCCAGTTGAATCTCATGGAAACAATGAAAGTGGGCTACTATTATGTAAGTTTGTTCATCTTAATCTTTGAAACAAAGTTTTTATATATTTTGTTTTCAGAAACAGTTCCTTCTTTCAACCGACACATCTGTTGAGGTGAATGCCACGGCCCCGGAAGGCACAAGCAACGGCGGAATGGATGGCGGTGAAACGATGGCCGAAACTTCGGATGAACTCGACGTCGAACAGACCGCAGCCCCAAAAACCCGCTCTGGTAAAAAGCAGGCCAAGCCTGCAAAGGGTTCCAAGAAAAAGAAGGCCAAGCCTGCAAAAGGTTCCAAGAAGACGTCTGAAGCTCCGATGACGCGTTCAAAGAAGAAGGCCGAAGTTGACAAGGAAGCCGAAAACAACGACAATGCTGACCCACCACAACCATCGCGTCCATCCCGGTCACGAATTCAGAAACGGCAGATGACATTATCTCCCGTCATGCCGTCGAAGCGTCGTCGCCGGTAAAAGGCCAAAACTGTTTTCTTTTTTGTTTTGATTTGAAATGATTTTGTTAATTGTGTTCATTTTTGATTTTTTTGTTAATAATTCTTGAGTTTTCATAAACTTTGAAAAAATCTCAACTAAATACATCGGACATTCTAAGGGATGCCAGGCTGGAGTCTACCACCTCCATTTAACATAGCAGATTCTAAATGTTGAACTAGAGTCAACTAACTCTAGTGGAGTCAGCCAACTTCAGTAAACATAACAGGTTCTGGGTGAAGTCAGGCCGGAGTCAACTAACTCCAGTAAACATAAAAGATTCTGGGGGATGTCAGGCAATAGTCAACTAACTCTGGTAGAGTCGAGATACTACAGCAAACATAACAGGTTCTTAGGGATGTCAGGCTGGAGTCAACTAACTCTAGTAAACATAGCAAATTCTAAATGTCAAACTAGAGTCAACTAACTCTAGTAAACATAACAAACTGAATGACGAACTGGAGTCAATTAACTCTAGTAAACATAACAAACTGAATGACGAACTGGAGTCAACTAACTCCGCTTATCATAGCAGATTCTAAATGTCGAACTAGAGTCAACTAACTCTAGTAAACATAACAAACTGAATGTCGAACTGGAGTCAACTAACTCTAGTAAACATAACAAACTGAATGACGAACTGGAGTCAACTAACTCCGCTTATCATAGCAGATTCTAAATGTCGAACTAGAGTCAACTAACTCTAGTAAACATAACAAACTGAATGACGAACTGGAGTCAACTAACTCTAGTAAACATAGCAAATTCTAAATGTCAAACTAGAGTCAACTAACTCCACTTATCATAGCAGATTCTAAATGTCGAACTGGAGTCAACTAACTCTAGTAAACATAACAAACTGAATGACGAACTGGAGTCAACTAACTCTAGTAAACATAACAAACTGAATGACGAACTGGAGTCAACTAACTTCGCTTATCATAGCAGATTCTAAATGTCGAACTAGAGTCAACTAACTCTAGTAAACATAACAAACTGAATGACGAACTGGAGTCAACTAACTCTAGTAAACATAGCAAATTCTAAATGTCAAACTAGAGTCAACTAACTCCACTTATCATAGCAGATTCTAAATGTCGAACTGGAGTCAACTAACTCTAGTAAACATAACAAACTGAATGACGAACTGGAGTCAACTAACTCTAGTAAACATAACAAACTGAATGACGAACTGGAGTCAACTAACTCCGCTTATCATAGCAGATTCTAAATGTCGAACTAGAGTCAACTAACTCTAGTAAACATAACAAACTGAATGACGAACTGGAGTCAACTAACTTCGCTTATCAAAGCAGATTCTAAATGTCGAACTAGAGTCAACTAACTCTAGTAAACATAACAAACTGAATGACGAACTGGAGTCAACTAACTCTAGTAAACATAGCAAATTCTAAATGTCAAACTAGAGTCAACTAACTCCACTTATCATAGCAGATTCTAAATGTCGAACTGGAGTCAACTAACTCTAGTAAACATAACAAACTGAATGACGAACTGGAGTCAACTAACTCTAGTAAACATAGCAAATTCTAAATGTCAAACTAGAGTCAACTAACTCCACTTATCATAGCAGATTCTAAATGTCGAACTGGAGTCAACTAACTCTAGTAAACATAACAAACTGAATGACGAACTGGAGTCAACTAACTTCGCTTATCATAGCAGATTCTAAATGTCGAACTAGAGTCAACTAACTCTAGTAAACATAACAAACTGAATGACGAACTGGAGTCAACTAACTTCGCTTATCATAACAAACTGAATGACGAACTGGAGTCAACTAACTCCGCTTATCATAGCAGATTCTAAATGTCGAACTAGAGTCAACTAACTCTAGTAAACATAACAAATTCTAAATGTCAAACTAGAGTCAACTAACTCCACTTATCATAGCAGATTCTAAATGTCGAACTGGAGTCAACTAACTCTATTAAACATAGCAAACGGAATGACGAACTGGAGTCAACTAACTTTAGTTGAGTCAACTACAGCATACAAAAAACAGATTCTAGAATGTCCAGTCAGGGTGACGTCACTGTTTAAGGTTGTTTTTTCTCACGTCTTGACTAACTTTCACCCCCTTCCGTTTACTTGGCAATTTGATTTTTTTTCCTCATACTTGTGTTGTTATCTCAAGTTTTTACAAATCTCGTAATGATAACTGTTTCAACTTCAATTTCAATTTAACTCTATATCAAGTTCTCTTCGACATAGTGCCTCTGTAATTCATGTCACATATCAGTACTACGGTTCTCCAATTGATGCGTGTTTTGTTCTTTATTCGGCCCAGGGATTTGTCGAAATTGTCACACCAGCTGGTTCTGAGACGTCCAAGAGGTCTTTTTCTTACGGGATTCCAGTACGTCAGTTTTTGTATCCATCGACCATTTGATAATTTCAATAACTTTTTCGCGAATTTGTGTTTCCTTTGTTCTGCTTTGACCCAGTCTTTTAATTTTATTTCTTTTCGTGGTAGTCGTTTTTTGAAAGATTTTGTGCGGGCCCACGTTTGGCAGCCGTGAAGAACGGTTAGCATAAGCATTATGCGAACATGTCTTCGTTTCTATAGTACATCTCGGTCTTAGGGGCACTTAGAAAACTGCGATATTTGACATAGTCATTAGGTTCAGTTTTTGCTTGATCTTGTCTTTTGGTTCTCGAGGCCATGATGGTCGTTGTCCTAGATGAACAAATTCCTTTACGTATTCAAACTCGTCGCCAAATACTGTCAAGTTTCGTTCGATCGTTCTTTCTCGTGGTTCCGTCATGTATTTAGTCTTTTTGAACTTTATGTCGAGACCGATCTGTTGTAGCGCGTATCGAAAAGTTATTCTGTGTTGTTTAGTATCCTTTGTCGTGAAATTCTTATTGATTTCCGTGTTAAGAACGTTTTCTATTTCAGGAACGGACAATGTTCAAGCGTTTTATCGAGCTTATCGATGGCTTCATCGCCAACAAAAGTCAATCTGAAGCCTCTGAAGGACCATCGAGCTTCAGTAACTTGGCAAAAGCTGTGAACGACTTGACCGGAAGTACTGTTTTTACGAAGGCCATGATGCAGAAGTATGTAGCTCACCGCCGTGCTGGTAACATGAACACGCTTGAGCGTTTATTCAACAATTCGTTGAAAAAAGCGGTTACGGTAGGTCATTCATTGTTGTTGATCAAGACAGAACAATACGTTGTAGTGTGAAATGACACCTATGGGAATGATTCACCCTGTCCCTCAGCTTTCCTGTCCGGTGTTTTTCATGACTCTGCCGGTTACGGTAAGTCTTTCGATTTCTGATTAACAACATAAAGTTTTTTTTAGAATTTCAATAATGCCGCTGCCACAAGTTACGTTTCGGGCCCTCCTCCAGGATTTGAGCATGTCACGGTAGGTACAAAAACATAAATTTCTTATAAATTAGGACTTATTTAGCCACTTCCTCCGCCATTCGTTCCGGCATCAATCCAACAAGATCAACATTGCGCTCGTCAACCGTCACCAATGCCTACGCCATTTGTTCCAAAGCCGATCCCACGAGATTATCAAGGTGCTCGTCAACCGTCACCCATCCCACCATCACCGGTTCAAAAACCCCTTCAACAGGGTCAACAATGTGGTCGTCAACCGGTGGATATTGTAAGTTTTTATTTGATGATTTTTATACTTTATATACTACAGCCTGATTGAGCCGGTCTGCGTTAACTAACTCAAGCAGAGTTAGTTTACTCAGGCCGAGCCTGATTGAACCGGTCTGCGTTAACTAACTCAAGCAGAGTTAGTTTACTCAGGCCGAGCCTGATTGAACCGGTCTGCGTTAACTAACTCAAGCAGAGTTAGTTTACTCAGGCCGAGCCTGATTGAGCCGGTCTGCGTTAACTAACTCAAGCAGAGTTAGTTTACTCAGACTAAACAAAAACCGTTAACAAAAACGATTACATTCATAAAACAGATATATATTTTTTCTTTTTTCAGTACGGAGACGCCGTCCCATATGAAATTGGTTATACCGTTGATCTCGATAAGACGCTGGTGTATTCAATTCACGGATCAACTGTTAAAACATACCATAAGAACTCGGCTTACAAGGATACTGTGTACTACGAGTGTTATCATTGCGAATCGCGTGCGAAAATGAAGGACAACGTTTTATACGCTCGTCCTCATCAACCGAATTGCAACTCTGAACCTTTGCGAGAATTCAACTTGGAGCAGTGTTTACGATTTGCCAAAGTAATCATCCGCAATGGTTGTAGCATGAAGTACGCACATGAAGCAGCTTTTCAAAGAGCCATGAAGTTGGACTGTTATAATGGCCTTTTTCCAATGTTCTCGGAAATGGCTCATTCATACCAACGAGTGGAACGAAACAGATATCGTGAAGCTCCTACCAACCTCAAAAACGACGACATCCGTTGGGCATTGCCTTCATCGAACGATCTCCACGTCTACTCTTCGGATCTCATGCTGAAAACATTAGCCAATTGCAAAATTGCCGTTGCTGATGGTACTTTCAAAAGCAGTCCGGCCGGATTTTATCAAATGGTCACTATTATCGGTTTGGTGGAATCGAAAACTGGAGCTGAATACGTCCCGCTGGTGATGGCACTGCTACCGGACAAAACTTCAGAATCTTATTTGAAGCTTGTTCACATCATAAAAGCAAAGATGACTGAGTTAAACCTTGAAATCAAGATCGAGCGCCTTCACACCGACTACGAAACGGCATTGCAAGACGCCTGCAAAGAACTGGTCGGCCATGATCGCGTGTACGGATGCAGTTTTCATTACAACCAGTTGGCTTTACGAAAGTTCATCCGCGTCGGATTGTACGATGAATACATGGATACTGACGGACCATTTGTACTCATTCGTCGATGGTTGCGATTGCTTTTGGCGCTTCCAACGCTTCCGAGGGACGATATGCTGTGGTTATGGAATGAAGCCTTGCAATTTCCTCCTGAGAATCCTGGTACCAGTGCAAAATGGCCGAAAACGAAGCTTCAAGCAGTTGTGCAATATATGAAATCATGGATTGCAATCAAGGACAATACGTGGACGTTCTTCGGCCTCGGCAGAGTTCGCAACACTAATGCATGCGAAGGCTACCATGGTAACTTACCTTTAAAAAGTAAGAACCCGAGTCTTAACCGTTTTCTCGACACGTATTGCACTTCTTTCACCCATATCCACAACCGTCTGATTCGTCTCGAAAAAGGAGCCAAAGTACGTCGACGCTGTCCGTTATATGAAGCATTGGAAAACCAACGTACTGCCCTTGAGAAGGATTATGAGCAAGATCGTCGAAACTTTGATTGGAGTGACAAGGAAGACGTATTGCGCAAGATGATCAAGTTTATCCGGCGTCAATCTCATCTACTGCATGAAATCCGCAACAAATCAGCAAACACCGTAAAATCTGGCCGGACAAAGTCGGTGAAAAGTCGAAAGAATGCACCAAAAAGCACACGAAAACCCCGAGAACGGATAATGGCAGAAGTTGAGAACGAACTCATTCAAGACGGAGAAGTTACTGACGATGTTGTCAAGTACGTGGTTACGCCTAAAGAAGCACCTATGTTTGATCAGCGTGATGTTGCCACTGACCGATGCATCGAAAACGACTGGAAGTTTTTGGATGATGCCGACAACTGTGTTGAACTTTGTGTCTCCGATGGCGAATTCCGATATCAACTCGAAGATGAGAACGACGACGATGAAAATGAGTACATCGATGACGACGGCAATGATGATGAGCTGGTGGTAATGGTTCAGCCGAAGCGTGTTTGGGCCTTTCGAGCACCAACACCAGTGCAACTTACGGCCACTTGTGATTTCCTTCACGTATTTCAATCGTGCAATATGCTTGTCCAGCAATTGATTGATCTGTTGAAAGCTCAACCTGCAATTGTTCACGATGTTGCTGGGGATGGTCACTGTGGTTACAGAGCGCTTTCGTATCTTGTATCCGGCACCGAAGACAACCATCTAATAGTGCGGAAACGGATTTGCGACTACATTCTTGACAAACAACTTCCTGATTTGTATTACACTAAACCGGAAAATGAGAATGTCCTGAATGAGGCGCTTCTGAAAAAGGATCCGCCGAATAGTATCATTGGGCATCCTGAATATTGGATCGACTCACCGGACTTATTTGCTTTTGCTTGTATGACGGGGTTTAATGTTGTGTCGTGGAATGACGATTCGAGACAAACCTTGCCAAAATGGGTTTTGTTCAATCGTACAACTGTCGACATGAGCACTTACAGTTTCATTGATGCCCCGACTATTTTGCTTTTTTATGCAAACCGCCATTATAAGGCTATTTTATCCGTTAAACCATTATAATTAACATGTTGCTTGTTTTGTTTCTTATGTATTCTTTGGTTTAAAAAAACTATTTTACTTTATGTTCGTTTTCGAAAATTGATTTTAAGGGGCATTGGATAGAGTGCATAAGATCAAATCATTATTAAGCTAGTTTTGGTTCAGCTGAATCCGGCTGTACAACACTATGTGAGTTAGTTGACTCTAATAGAGTTAAATGGCTCCAGCTTACTACCCTAGTATCTGCTGTGTAACCTGGAGTTAGTTGACTCCAGCTTACTACCCTAGTATCTGCTGTGTAACCTAGAGTTAGTTGACTCCAGTTTGTCATCTTAGTATCTGCTGTGTAACCTGGAGTTAGTTGACTCCAGTTTGTCATCTTAGTATCTGCTGTGTAATCTGGAGTTAGTTGACTCCAGCTTACTACCCTAGTATCTGCTGTGTAACCTGGAGTTAGTTGACTCCAGGTTGTCATCTTAGTATCTGCTATGTAACCTGGAGTTAGTTGACTCCAGTTTGTCATCTTAGTATCTGCTGTGTAACCTGGAGTTAGTTGACTCCAGTTTGTCATCTTAGTATCTGCTGTGTAATCTGGAGTTAGTTGACTCCAGCTTACTACCCTAGTATCTGCTGTGTAACCTGGAGTTAGTTGACTCCAGGTTGTCATCTTAGTATCTGCTATGTAACCTGGAGTTAGTTGACTCCAGTTTGTCATCTTAGTATCTGCTGTGTAACCTGGAGTTAGTTGACTCCAGTTTGTCATCTTAGTATCTGCTGTGTAACCTGGAGTTAGTTGACTCCAGTTTGTCATCTTAGTATCTGCTGTGTAATCTGGAGTTAGTTGACTCCAGCTTACTACGATAGTATCTGCTGTGTAATCTGGAGTTAGTTGATTCTACTAGAGTTAAATGACTTCGACTGGACATATTGGAAGCTGGCATGTTTATAAGAGTTAGTTGACTCTACTAGAGTTAAATGACTTCAGCTTGTCATCTTAGTATCTGCTGTGTAACCTGCAGTTAGTTGACTCCAGCTTACTACCCTAGTATCTGCTGTGTAACCTGGAGTTAGTTGACTCCAGCTTACTACCCTAGTATCTGCTGTGTAACCTAGAGTTAGTTGACTCCAGCTTACTACCCTAGTATCTGCTATGTAACCTGGAGTTAGTTGACTCCAGTCTGTCATCTTAGTATCTGCTGTGTAACCTGGAGTTAGTTGACTCCAGTTTGTCATCTTAGTATCTGCTGTGTAACCTGGAGTTAGTTGACTCCAGTTTGTCATCTTAGTATCTGCTATGTAACCTGGAGTTAGTTGACTCCAGTTTGTCATCTTAGTATCTGCTGTGTAATCTGGAGTTAGTTGATTCTACTAGAGTTAAATGACTTCGACTGGACATATTGGAAGCTGGCATGTTTATAAGAGTTAGTTGACTCTACTAGAGTTAAATGACTTCAGCTTGTCATCTTAGTATCTGCTGTGTAACCTGGAGTTAGTTGACTCCAGCTTACTACCCTAGTATCTGCTGTGTAACCTAGAGTTAGTTGACTCCAGTTTGTCATCTTAGTATCTGCTGTGTAATCTGGAGTTAGTTGACTCCAGCTTACTACGATAGTATGTGCTGTGTAATCTGGAGTTAGTTGATTCTACTAGAGTTAAATGACTTCGACTGGACATATTGGAAGCTGGCATGTTTATAAGAGTTAGTTGACTCTACTAGAGTTAAATGACTTCAGCTTGTCATCTTAGTATCTGCTGTGTAAACTGGAGTTAGTTGACTCCAGCCACCACTGCACCCTATTACGCACAGTCCTAAACCACGTCTGTCTGTATGCCTCCGCACAGACGTGCCTCCGCACAGACGCACCGGGCGAGCATATGCACTGTCACACCACCGCACAAATCGTATCTCAGATACGTTTGGCTACCACAACGGTATGCGCGTGTGCGTTTCGCGTTTATGGAAAGTGTACTAGCACCATTTTTATTTTAAGAAATCGGCTTTTGGATGAAATTCTGTTTTAACTAAAAAGTGTTGTAAGCTGCCATTATTAAGTCAAAATAATCCTTTTCAAAGTAAGGAGAGAATGCTAGTAATTCAGTTTTATTTCGATCGCATCACAAACAGTTCATTGATAAACAGATTAGACGGGAACACGGAAGCCGGTTGGCGGAGATCCAGTAGGAGGTGAACCAGTAGGTCGGCTACCACGAGGACCACCGAAACCACCTTGGCCACCGTTGCCAAAGTTGGGAAGACCAGTTGGGGGAGATCCGGAAGGACGTCCGCCTTGAGGGCCGTTACCGAACGGGAATCCAGTCGGCGGTGATCCAGAGGGTAGGCCACCAAAAGGAAAGCCAGTAGGCAAGCTACCGAAGGGGAAGCCAGTGGGTGGTGAGCCTGTGGGGAAGTTGCCGAACGGGAAGCCGGTTGGGGGCGAGCCAGAAGGCCGACCACCGAATTGCGGAGATCCAGACGGTTGGACACCGAATCCAAGAGGGGCTTCACGCTTGAAGATGTTGAAGATTGGTTCACCTGAATACTCTAATGTTACTTTTAGTCTACAGTTGCCGTTTTTGACTCACCAGTTGGAGGCGATCCACTTGGGCGTCCACCAAATGGAGGCACTCCAGTCGGTGGAGATCCCGTAGGTGGTGAGCCAGTAGGTCTGCCGTGATGACCGCCATGATGTCCACCGTGGTGATTACCTGGACGACCTGTCGGAGGTGATCCCGTTGGCGGAGATCCTGTCGGCCGGCTACCTCGTGGTCCTTGGGCCACGACGGCGCCGACGAGAACCAAAGCCACAAACGTCTGTGAGAACATTATAAACAATCAAGCTCAGTGTCAACTGATGGCTGTTTCCCCCGATGGCAGCTAGCTTATATACCCAAGTCACCATGCTTGGTCTCGATCATTTGAGGCGTGGATTGCTTCATCATGATCAGGATCAAAGGTGCCAAAACAAAGCTTGCAACAATAGCCTGGGCGGGGAGTGAACGGTGACCTTAAACGACGTGATTCACGTGTTTCCATGCTTTTTGGGATGGTGAACGTCAACAGGGGCGCGGTAGCCGTCACTTCCGTCTGCACATGCATCGAAATGCAAGCTGCCAGCTGGATACACACCGTTTTTCCGAATCAAATCAAAGGTGTGTATCGGTTAACGGAACAAAAATTATTATGATGACGGTACTTTGCTTCGTTACGTCGTCAAAATATTGTTCACCACATCAACAACAAAAATTGATAACTTTAAATTTAGCGTTTGTTTTGAAATGTTCACGCTAAACTTATTGAGGCGCGATACCAAAAATAACGGATATTAGCATACAACGCTGAATAAGCTATCCCAGAGTTCAAAACGATCTGAATTGGTTTATTTGTCCCCCTATTGTGTACATAATCAATGATGTTTCCGACTGCATGAGTTATAAACCGTTTCAGGTTTGCCTTTAGACAATGTTTGTTAACCTTTAGCACGCTTCATAAAATAAATCTTTATTCTCTATTCACCATCCGCATAATTTAACAATAAATAATAAATAAAAGGCACCATGTATAGTTTGGCTAATTATCAATGACATTAAAGTGCACCTTTCTCTTAAATGTGATCACATGGATATGAAGTGAAGTATTGCATGAATTAGTAAATATTCTTAGCCAAGATAGCTTTGACTTCGTCGATGGGTTTTAAGCTCGTTTCCGATGGATAACCATTAGTTGCATCCGTTACCTTGGCATAAATCACGCTGTAGGCAGCAACGACATTCTCAAAAGTACGGACTTGCACGCTTTCTCGGCTGCGAGCACTGCTGATCTTTGCGCATTGATGGCATTGGAATCCTTCGGGTTTGTCCAGGAACCCATTGAACAAAGCTATCGCGCCGGCAATCCGTTCTGGTTCCATTCCGGGAAGTTTGGCCATTGGGCCTTGATTTGGCTGATGAGCCAAGGCCTTTCGGTAGATTTCCAGAAGTCCAGTGTTGGTTAGAATCGCTGAAGCCTGCTCACTCACAAGGACATCTTCATTCGCATCGATTTGAGCCTTGATCATTTCCAGCTTATTGTCGGTGTACTGATACAAGATGATTACGGATTTGATGGCTGAGAGGCAGTTCAACATGTAGACGGCAATGTCGAGATGGGAATGCAGGTTGCTCGAAATAAGCTGGATCGACTGGTTCAACGGATCAAGGATGTGAGAAAAGATGCGGGTGTACATGTCCTTCTTATCAATGACAGCCGCGAAAGCACCATCATTCTGCGATTCCAAAATGTCCCGAAGCAACAGCAGTGTCTGATTGATGGATGTAACAGGGAGAAGATCGTAATCCGGGACAGTCATGTTGCCAAGAATGCGGTTTACCGTGGCAGTGACATTCGAGAAGAACATGTTGGAAGCGAGTTCATGAAGTTCGTGGAGGCACTTAACCAGAAGGGCAGTGGGACCAAAGACTGTCCTAAAAAAGTGGCTTTTACACAAAGTTATTGAAACAGATAGGTAAAACTTACTCAAATGTCTTTCCATAATACAAAAACAATGAACTCAGCCGATACAAAACAACACAGTTGCTTTCTCGGGTCAAAGACTGTTCAATTCGCATCTTCAACGGTTGACAGAGGCCTTCGCTCACGGTAGATAGGACACGTTTGGCAAGGGAGCTGACAGTCTCAGGATGGCAGTTTTTGAGTAAAGTGGTCAACAGTTCGCGCTCAACTTCAAGTTCCTGATGCATCCATGCAAGCATATCATTCGCATATCGCAAAGTCTCACTGCTAACTTGCTCAATAGGGCGTTGTTGATCAGTCCGTGAGCCCTTTGTCAAGGCGTCAATGAAGGCATGAACAACGAATCCACGACGAGCATTACTGTATTCGTCGATGGCAGCGGTGAAGAGATCTTCGCGTGATTGAAGAACCTCAAATGATTGGTAAAGGACGGGCTTCAGCTCAAGGAATTCAACATTGAGCAGACGGCATTCACCTATAATTGGAACATTAGGGAATCGTAAAAACATAAAATATTGAAACTAACGTTGAATTGAAGCAAAAAGTACATTGTAAGCTTCATTCTTCTTTGCCTCTAGTGTCGCAGCAATCTCGGTCAAGGCAATGTTGTCAGGCGAGACCTTGCTGGCTTCATTGACGTTATCGATGACTTGAACAAGCTTTCGAATAGCTTTGAAGAATGATTCCGTAACGACGCCGTCTGAAAGTGTCAGAATTACAGAAGGCAGTCAAAAGATGTAACAAACCGTTCGATGGTAATAGAGCCTTTTCATCTTCAGCCGGAATGGCATACTTCTCGAAAAAGTCGTTCAGGTACGCTTCTTTCGCTTGTAATTGCTTTCTGAAAGCCGACTAATACATATACCTCCTTAACGATAATAAGAACCTCACTTTTCGGTCTGTAAAATGGACGTCTTTCTCAACAAGTCCCGTGTCTTCTCCTTGTTCGATTGGATGCGATTTGAAAGGTCGTTGCATATGTCGTTCATCGACTGAATCTTGTTCACAAAAGTCTGGACTTGATCGTTCATCTATAAATCAAAACTTGAATCAACATAAACATATAAAATGCTCATACCTTTGAAAATTGATCGGCAAAATCGTCGAACAAAGCCAATTCGCGGTTATCAATGATCTCCCGAATTTCGCGATCCATTCCAATTGGTCGTAGCAACAGTCGACGGGTCGGTGCATTTTCATCATTGATATCGGCTTCAATAGCCTTTTCGTCGGTGACGGATGCCGGCACTATGTTTTGGAGGTATTGAAGGTTGGAAGCAAACGTCTAAAGTTTGATTGTTTGCAAAAGATCAACAATAAAATTCGTTGGACGTACCTCGTCATTTTGTATCTGACTATTGATCAGACCATCGATCTCACTCTTGAGCGAAAAGTGGCCAGTGTCAGCCATGCCTGGCAGTGAAAAACAAAATTAAAAGACTGCTGTCAATAAAGATTGCAACGCTGGTATAATGGAATAGCCAGAGGCAGCGTGGATTAGCAACGTTGGATGTAAAGGCAGGTTGCATGCACTGCGGGAATGAAAGGTCCTCGACTTGACAAAGTGTATTATGTATATTTTTAACTGACAAAGGTTATAAAACCTTAAACTGTATTTGCATAAAGCCTAACATTGATTTGAAGTTTAAGTTTGAGCAATTATACAAACCGGTTTGTGTAATAAACGGAATTCTTGCAGATAAAACGTTGCAAGTTGCCTCACTTTTGCAGACAGGCGAGGACGCCCTTTTCTCGCCTTTCATCGGGAACACCCTGCATCTCGACAACAGCTGACCCCGCACTTTTCAACACACCCACTGTCCCCCGTGGCTTGCATCCGCTGGCCATGCGCTTTTCCCTGCTATCGAGTGTGTCCAGTGCATTTCTGCTTTCTTCATCGTCTTATCAGTCTGCTAAAAGACAATTTCAAGTGTACCGAAAAGTTGTCCCTAATTTGTGAGACAAATGGAAAGGCGTTTTTGACAGATTGTTTCCAATTTGGCCCACATACGGAAGTATGAATCGCCGAGCTCGTTTCGATACCCGTCCATTGCTGGCACAGGACGATGTTCCTCAAGGATCCGGACGTCCAACATTTACAGCTGGCAGTTTACCACCTTCTCGAAGCCGGGTTTTCAGTCAAAGCAGGTAGATCAACCATTGTTTTTTGTATTGGTTAGTCATTTTTTGAATGGTCATTTTCAGTCTTGATCCGAATGAAGACCCTGTCAGCGGCCTCGATCGTGTCAACTCGATAAGCAATGTCCAGGCAATGGCGCGTCGTAATGAGCGGCGTCGATGGCATTTGCAACATCAATCTCTCGAACGACCTCGATCCAGTTCAGTCCATGACCGTATCCTCAGTGAAAAATATGAGAGTCTCGACTATGAGATCATTGATAACGAGTTGTATCGTACAGAAGAAGCTAGTTCAGATCATCAGGTTAGCTTTACATTACAAATTATGGTTTTTGTAATGTAATGTATGGTGTTTACAGAAGCAATTATTTCGTCAAAGTGTGAATCGCTGGGTTGTTTGTTTCCTAATTGGTATTGTCACGGGTATTGTTGCCGCTTTCATCGATATATTGGTCTACTATTCTGCTCAGGTCAAATTTCATGTTGTTTTGAATAATCGTAAGTTGATTGTGGTTGGTCATTGGAGCGGTGTGATTCACATTCACTTTCAGTGATAAACATCTGCGACAAATCAAAACTGAAAGAATCGGGTTGCGCTTGGGTTGTTCTCTCCGCATGGGCCGCCTACAATTGCATTCTTGTCGGTATTGGTGCAGCGCTCGTCCTGTTCGTCTCTCCCGTAGCGGCTGGTTCCGGAATTCCCCAAATCAAGTGCTTTCTCAATGGCGTTCAAATCCCTGGTGTTGTCCGATTGAAAACACTGTTTGCAAAGGCTGTTGGTGTATCATGCTCCGTGGCAGGTGGACTTGCTGCCGGAAAAGAAGGCCCTATGATTCACAGTGGTGCTGTTATTGCCGCGGGCATCTCCCAAGGTCGTTGTCTGACGTTCCCGATCGACTTCAATGTGTTCCGATATTTCCGAAACGACAGGGAAAAGCGTGATTTTGTGAGTGCCGGTGCTGCTGCTGGTGTTGCCGCGGCTTTTGGTGCACCCATCGGCGGGGTCTTGTTTTCATTGGAAGAAGGAGCGAGTTTCTGGAATCAAGCTTCGACATGGCGCATGTTCTTCTCGGCGATGATCTCGTCGTTTACCGTAAGCTCGTTGTTGAGCGTATTCTATGGGCAGAGCGGCATGTTGAGCTGGAATGGATTAGCTAACTTTGGAGTCTTTGAGGTAGGCTTTCGTTCTTCTGATGGGTTCTTCAGTCACTTCACGTTTTTAGAACAATTCGTACAACATCTGGGAGATTCCATTCTTTTTGCTTATCGGTGTTCTCGGAGGTGTATTCGGCGCATTTTTCAACTTTCTCAATGTGCATCTAACCAAGTTTCGCAAACAGTAAGTTGCTAATGTTCCTCAATACTACGGTGTTGCTAATAATGAGGTTTCAGCTACGTCCGGTCCCGCTTCCAAAAGTTTGCTGAATGCATTATAGTCGCCATTACTTCCGCCTTTGTTGGATTCATCACGCTGTTCCTTGTAGACGACTGTCAACCTATGGGCGTTGATCCGAATCTTACGGAAGCTACGAAACTGTGGTGCCCTAAAGGCAAATACTCAGCCGTTGCGAATCTCTTTTTCCAAAATCCCGAGGAAAGTGTCAAAAGCTTGCTTCACTCTCCCTTCAGTATGTTTTGATGAATGTCTACACGTATTGATTGAATGATTTCAGATGCCTTCCATCCTACAACTCTGTTGATCTTTGCCGTTGAGTATTTCCTTCTCACATTGTGGACTTTTGGGTTGAATGTGTCTTCCGGTGTTTTCATTCCAACACTGTTAACTGGTGCCGCATGGGGACGGCTTGTGGGCGTCATGGCGGAGAGAATGTTTCCGAGTTTGGTGCGTCTTTGAGTTCTTGAATCATGTTTCTAAATGGAACTCTTTTCAGACAGGAATAGATCCAGGAAAGTATGCTCTTGCCGGAGCTGCTGCTCAGCTTGGTGGCGTCGCTCGAATGACCATTTCCCTCACGGCGATCATTGTTGAAGCCACGAAAGACATCACTTTCGGCCTTCCCATTATGCTTGTTCTCATGATTACCAAATTTGTCGGTGATCTCTTCAATGAGGTTTGTCATTACTTCCCTGAACTCTCATCAATTGTGATTTGTAGGGCCTGTACGATTCCCACATTGAGATCGCTGAAATCCCCTTCCTTGATTGGAATGCCCCCAAGCTATGCCGTAACATACTTGCCAAGAAGATCATGCGTCGAGACGTTGTTGCATTAGAGCCTATTGAAAACGTTTCTCGCCTCGTCGACATTCTTTCAACGACACGCCATCACGGTTTCCCCATCGTCGATCGTATCAGTGATCCTTTGCCCGGTTCTTTGTTTCCCAACTATGGACATCTCAAGGGACTTCTTCTTCGCTCACAGTTGTTCGTAATTTTACGGAAGCGTCATTTCACCCACGATTACGATGGCCGTCATCCCGTTGAAGGAGCTCAACCTGTTGCCTTGAGCGACTTCAGTGATTCATACCCTCGCTATGAAGTGCCAATAAGCAGGTTGAATTTAAGTCAAACGGATTTGAAGTGCTACGTTGACCTACGACCATTCCTGCATCAATCGCCGCATCGTGTTCCTCTGAATGCATCACTTGGTAGTATTTTTACACTTTTCCGTGGACTTGGGTTACGATTCTTGTGTGCCGTTGACGATGAAAACCGTTTACGAGGGTTTATTACGCGAAAGGACATTGCTCGTTTCAAAGAACGCCGGGTTAAGAAGCAATATCTCGTTTCCGAAGTATACATTTCTCATTATCCTGATTAACGTTGCCTTGACTATCACTACGAAGTTTTTGTATCTGTGTTTTTTTGTGATTTTGTTTTACTTTCTTCAATTATGATTATTTAATTTTTGTTTGTTTTTTGTTTTAAACATAAAAAGAGAAAAGTAACGTGAAGAGGAGATAAAATTGATATCAGAACGATTCGACAAAGTAAATCAACTGGGTACAAACCCGTCAATAACACATTTTGTAGCTTTTTGGTACACATGAATTTTTTTCTTTGTCATAAAAATTAGTTCTTTTTATGGCTAAAATAACTGTTGTAAAAAATGTTCAATGGTACCGCTTAAACGGAGATTTCCCACAAGTCCAGATGACATGATGCTTCCCCACCCCTCACTCAGTAGTCGGCGCATGCCCACTTGGACCACGTACAAATCACACGTGTATATATATCCCGGCACTGATAGAGACACTGACATTGCACGACATAGGTCAGTGGCACCAGGCAACGAGAGAGGGCATCTCTCGTTGGAGTGGGAATAACGTGTCCTCAAAGAAGGGGTTCAAAATATTCACCACATACTATTTCTGTTTAAGCTAAAATTCAAGCAATTTCTATTATAATTTGTTTAGAGGGTGCCGTTATAGAGTTTATTGTGCATTATGATGATAATGTTGTTAAGAAAGTTGTTCCTTATTTGCATACAATCACTTCTGCATTGGAAAGGGATGTCTGCACAGTTAGCGAGTTTTCAAAATCTGCAATGTCGGATTGAAACACGGCTTGTTTGGGCTCTAATATTCTTGTTATTGTGCTACAATGTTGTTCATTGGATTAGTTTTTTTGTGTGATCCAGATTGTTCGGCATGCCCTTCACACCTTTCACATCCCTTTTCGATGCTAGTTGACCTCTTTTCCCTTTGAAAAGGGTGTGTACTGTGCTTTTTTACTTCGTATCGGGGTATCAATGATGCTTGTCCGATCGCACTTGGCGCCTCTATCCTTCGGAAGCCCCACTATTTTGTGTGATCCAGACAGTGTAACGCTGACTCTGACTCCGAGTCGACTCAGAGTCGACTCCCGACTGACTCTGATTCTGAGCCAGAGGCGGAGTCAGAGTCAATAAAACTTTATTAACTTCGAGTCAAAGTTACTTTTTATCGACTCCCCGACTAAAATCCAAAGCTAAAATGTGAAAAATAACAATTTTGAATACCAATTGTCAATGGTGGACCCCGGCTCGGCCGATGAAAATTCGGCTGGGGTCAAGTGCCTTTCAGGGCATCTGACCGGCATGTTGTGTCGCTCAGACATCCTTATTACTCTACTCAATGACCGTCTCATAGCTGTGAAAGTGCCTTTTAGGGCATCTGACCGGTATGTTGTGCCGCTCAGATATCCCTGTTCCTTTGCTCAATGACCGTCTCATAGCTGTGAAAGTGCCTTTTAGGGCATCTGACCGGCATGTTGTGTCACTCAGATATCCTTATTCCTTTGCTCAATGACCGTCTCATGGCTGTGAAAGTGCCTTTCAGGGCATCTGACCGGCATGTTGTGTCACTCAGATATCCTTATTCCTTCGCTCAATGACCGTCTCATAACTGATAAAGTGCCTTTCAGGGCATCTGACCGGCATGTTGTGTCACTCAGATATCCTTATTCCTTTGCTCAATGACCGTCTCATAGCTGTGAAAGTGCCTTTCAGGGCATCTGACCGGCATGTTGTGTCGCTCAGATATCCTTATTCCTTTGCTCAATGACCGTCTCATAGCTGTGAAAGTGCCTTTCAGGGCATCTGACCGGCATGTTGTGTCGCTCAGATATCCTTATTCCTTTGCTCAATGACCGTCTCATAGCTGATAAAGTGCCTTTCAGGGCATCTGACCGGTATGTTGTGCCGCTCAGATATCCCTGTTCCTTTGCTCAATGACCGTCTCATAGCTGTGAAAGTGCCTTTTAGGGCATCTGACCGGCATGTTGTGTCACTCAGATATCCTTATTCCTTTGCTCAATGACCGTCTCATGGCTGTGAAAGTGCCTTTCAGGGCATCTGACCGGCATGTTGTGTCACTCAGATATCCTTATTCCTTCGCTCAATGACCGTCTCATAACTGATAAAGTGCCTTTCAGGGCATCTGACCGGCATGTTGTGTCACTCAGATATCCTTATTCCTTTGCTCAATGACCGTCTCATAGCTGTGAAAGTGCCTTTCAGGGCATCTGACCGGCATGTTGTGTCACTCAGATATCCTTATTCCTTTGCTCAATGACCGTCTCATGGCTGTGAAAGTGCCTTTCAGGGCATCTGACCGGCATGTTGTGTCACTCAGATATCCTTATTCCTTCGCTCAATGACCGTCTCATAACTGATAAAGTGCCTTTCAGGGCATCTGACCGGCATGTTGTGTCACTCAGATATCCTTATTCCTTTGCTCAATGACCGTCTCATAGCTGTGAAAGTGCCTTTCAGGGCATCTGACCGGCATGTTGTGTCGCTCAGATATCCTTATTACTCTACTCAATGACCGTCTCATAGCTGTGAAAGTGCCTTTCAGGGCATCTGACCGGCATGTTGTGTCGCTCAGATATCCTTATTCCTTTGCTCAATGACCGTCTCATAGCTGTGAAAGTGCCTTTCAGGGCATCTGACCGGCATGTTGTGTCGCTCAGATATCCTTATTCCTTTGCTCAATGACCGTCTCATAGCTGTGAAAGTGCCTTTCAGGGCATCTGACCGGCATGTTGTGTCGCTCAGATATCCTTATTCCTTTGCTCAATGACCGTCTCATAGCTGATAAAGTGCCTTTCAGGGCATCTGACCGGCATGTTGTGTCACTCAGATATCCTTATTCCTTTGCTCAATGACCGTCTCATAGCTGTGAAAGTGCCTTTCAGGGCATCTGACCGGCATGTTGTGTCGCTCAGACATCCTTATTACTCTACTCAATGACCGTCTCATAGCTGTGAAAGTGCCTTTCAGGGCATCTGACCGGCATGTTGTGTCGCTCAGATATCCTTATTCCTTTGCTCAATGACCGTCTCATAGCTGTGAAAGTGCCTTTCAGGGCATCTGACCGGCATGTTGTGTCGCTCAGATATCCTTATTCCTTTGCTCAATGACCGTCTCATAGCTGTGAAAGTGCCTTTCAGGGCATCTGACCGGCATGTTGTGTCGCTCAGATATCCTTATTCCTTTGCTCCATGACCGTCTCATAGCTGTGAAAGTGCCTTTCAGGGCATCTGACCGGCATGTTGTGTCGCTCAGACATCCTTATTACTCTACTCAATGACCGTCTCATAGCTGTGAAAGTGCCTTTCAGGGCATCTGACCGGCATGTTGTGTCGCTCAGATATCCTTATTCCTTCGCTCAATGACCGTCTCATAACTGATAAAGTGCCTTTCAGGGCATCTGACCGGCATGTTGTGTCACTCAGATATCCTTATTCCTTTGCTCAATGACCGTCTCATAGCTGTGAAAATACCTTTCAGGGCATCTGACCGGCATGTTGTGTCACTCAGATATCCCTATGCCTTTGCTCAATGACCGTCTCATAGCTGTGAAAGTGCCTTTCAGGGCATCTGACCGGCATGTTGTGTCGCTCAGACATCCTTATTACTCAACTCAATGACCGTCTCATAGCTGTGAAAGTGCCTTTCAGGGCATCTGACCGGCATGTTGTGTCGCTCAGACATCCTTATTACTCTACTCAATGACCGTCTCATAGCTGTGAAAGTGCCTTTCAGGGCATCTGACCGGCATGTTGTGTCGCTCAGACATCCCTATGCCTTTGCTCAATGACCGTCTCATAGCTGTGAAAATACCTTTCAGGGCATCTGACCGGCATGTTGTGTCACTCAGATATCCCTATGCCTTTGCTCAATGACCGTCTCATAGCTGTGAAAGTGCCTTTCAGGGCATCTGACCGGCATGTTGTGTCGCTCAGACATCCTTATTACTCTACTCAATGACCGTCTCATAGCTGTGAAAGTGCCTTTCAGGGCATCTGACCGGCATGTTGTGTCGCTCAGACATCCTTATTACTCTACTCAATGACCGTCTCATAGCTGTGAAAGTGCCTTTCAGGGCATCTGACCGGCATGTTGTGTCGCTCAGATATCCTTATTCCTTTGCTCAATGACCGTCTCATAGCTGTGAAAGTGCCTTTCAGGGCATCTGACCGGCATGTTGTGTCGCTCAGATATCCTTATTCCTTTGCTCCATGACCGTCTCATAGCTGTGAAAGTGCCTTTCAGGGCATCTGACCGGCATGTTGTGTCGCTCAGACATCCTTATTACTCTACTCAATGACCGTCTCATAGCTGTGAAAGTGCCTTTCAGGGCATCTGACCGGCATGTTGTGTCGCTCAGATATCCTTATTCCTTCGCTCAATGACCGTCTCATAACTGATAAAGTGCCTTTCAGGGCATCTGACCGGCATGTTGTGTCACTCAGATATCCTTATTCCTTTGCTCAATGACCGTCTCATAGCTGTGAAAATACCTTTCAGGGCATCTGACCGGCATGTTGTGTCACTCAGATATCCCTATGCCTTTGCTCAATGACCGTCTCATAGCTGTGAAAGTGCCTTTCAGGGCATCTGACCGGCATGTTGTGTCACTCAGATATCCCTATGCCTTTGCTCAATGACCGTCTCATAGCTGTGAAAGTGCCTTTCAGGGCATCTGACCGGCATGTTGTGTCGCTCAGACATCCTTATTACTCAACTCAATGACCGTCTCATAGCTGTGAAAGTGCCTTTCAGGGCATCTGACCGGCATGTTGTGTCGCTCAGACATCCTTATTACTCTACTCAATGACCGTCTCATAGCTGTGAAAGTGCCTTTCAGGGCATCTGACCGGCATGTTGTGTCGCTCAGATATCCTTATTCCTTTGCTCAATGACCGTCTCATAGCTGTGAAAGTGCCTTTCAGGGCATCTGACCGGCATGTTGTGTCGCTCAGATATCCTTATTCCTTTGCTCCATGACCGTCTCATAGCTGTGAAAGTGCCTTTCAGGGCATCTGACCGGCATGTTGTGTCGCTCAGACATCCTTATTACTCTACTCAATGACCGTCTCATAGCTGTGAAAGTGCCTTTCAGGGCATCTGACCGGCATGTTGTGTCGCTCAGATATCCTTATTCCTTCGCTCAATGACCGTCTCATAACTGATAAAGTGCCTTTCAGGGCATCTGACCGGCATGTTGTGTCACTCAGATATCCTTATTCCTTTGCTCAATGACCGTCTCATAGCTGTGAAAATACCTTTCAGGGCATCTGACCGGCATGTTGTGTCACTCAGATATCCCTATGCCTTTGCTCAATGACCGTCTCATAGCTGTGAAAGTGCCTTTCAGGGCATCTGACCGGCATGTTGTGTCACTCAGATATCCCTATGCCTTTGCTCAATGACCGTCTCATAGCTGTGAAAGTGCCTTTCAGGGCATCTGACCGGCATGTTGTGTCGCTCAGACATCCTTATTACTCTACTCAATGACCGTCTCATAGCTGTGAAAGTGCCTTTCAGGGCATCTGACCGGCATGTTGTGTCGCTCAGACATCCCTATGCCTTTGCTCAATGACCGTCTCATAGCTGTGAAAATACCTTTCAGGGCATCTGACCGGCATGTTGTGTCACTCAGATATCCCTATGCCTTTGCTCAATGACCGTCTCATAGCTGTGAAAGTGCCTTTCAGGGCATCTGACCGGCATGTTGTGTCGCTCAGACATCCTTATTACTCAACTCAATGACCGTCTCATAGCTGTGAAAGTGCCTTTCAGGGCATCTGACCGGCATGTTGTGTCGCTCAGACATCCTTATTACTCTACTCAATGACCGTCTCATAGCTGTGAAAGTGCCTTTCAGGGCATCTGACCGGCATGTTGTGTCGCTCAGATATCCTTATTCCTTCGCTCAATGACCGTCTCATAACTGATAAAGTGCCTTTCAGGGCATCTGACCGGCATGTTGTGTCACTCAGATATCCCTATGCCTTTGCTCAATGACCGTCTCATAGCTGTGAAAATACCTTTCAGGGCATCTGACCGGCATGTTGTGTCACTCAGATATCCCTATGCCTTTGCTCAATGACCGTCTCATAGCTGTGAAAGTGCCTTTCAGGGCATCTGACCGGCATGTTGTGTCGCTCAGACATCCTTATTACTCAACTCAATGACCGTCTCATAGCTGTGAAAGTGCCTTTCAGGGCATCTGACCGGCATGTTGTGTCGCTCAGACATCCTTATTACTCAACTCAATGACCGTCTCATAGCTGTGAAAGTGCCTTTCAGGGCATCTGACCGGCATGTTGTGTCGCTCAGACATCCTTATTACTCTACTCAATGACCGTCTCATAGCTGTGAAAGTGCCTTTCAGGGCATCTGACCGGCATGTTGTGTCACTCAGATATCCCTATGCCTTTGCTCAATGACCGTCTCATAGCTGTGAAAGTGCCTTTCAGGGCATCTGACCGGCATGTTGTGTCACTCAGATATCCCTATGCCTTTGCTCAATGACCGTCTCATAGCTGTGAAAGTGCCTTTCAGGGCATCTGACCGGCATGTTGTGTCGCTCAGACATCCTTATTACTCTACTCAATGACCGTCTCATAGCTGTGAAAGTGCCTTTCAGGGCATCTGACCAATATGTTGTTCACACCTTTCACATCCCTTTCCAATGCTAGTTGACCTCTTTTCCTTTCAAAAAGGGTATGTACTGTGCATTTTTACATGATATCGGGGTATTAATGGTGCTTGTCTGATCGCACTTGACCCCTTTGTGGAAATACTGAATCGGCAAAACATCGGGGCACACATTGATCGTTTCTCTTTTTGACATAAAAATCGGTTCTTTTTGTGGTTATATGAAAAAAAGCTGTTGCAAAAAAAGCTCCCTCCACTAGGGCAGGGCACATGCACATTAGTCGCCCAAGACAAGCAATCGACTTCTACTAATCCGTCATCAATCGGCGCATGCCCGCTTGAACTATTTGTACTATGTTGAATCACACATGTATATATATCCCGGCACCGATAGAGACACTGATATTGCACGACAGAGATCGGTGGCACCAGGCAACGAGAGAGGGCATCTCTCGTTGGAGTGGGAATAACGCGTCCCCAAAGAGAGGGTTCCAAATATTCACCACATACAGTGCCGTAGCCAGCCTTCGAACATAGGGGTTGCAAATGGTAAGGGTCCCCCCTTACCATTTTTCGGCAAAAATTTTTCTGATAAATTTTCAAAATTCGTAAGGGGGGACCAAAGGAAATCTTTCGTGAACTGATGATTGATTGAAGCGATCGTAATGGTCCCCCCTTACCTGATTCAAAAGTTTTGCAACCGTTGCATACCATTTTGCAACCCTTGCAAGAGCCTCAATGGTTGCATTGCAACCCTTTGCAACCCCCTGGCTACGGCACTGCCACATACTATTACCGTTTAACCTAAAATACAAGCAATTTCTATTATAAATTGTTTAGAAGGCTTCATTGTTAAGCTTACTGTGCAATATTGACCCAATGTTATTGAGAAGGTTGTTCTTTATTTGCAAGTTATCACAAGTCATACGTGTACTTATGCCCCGGCACTGATAGAGGCACTGACAATGCACGACAGAGCATTATTTGTCGGTTCACGTTTTCACCGTCGACAAGTCGTTGCTTTGTCAACATCTATGGACACCAAACGATTCAGGGTAAGCTTCACGCCTAGTTATATTGTTAGCGGTGAAATCAGAAGTTTTTATGGGGAAGTCATGAAAAGAAAGCTCTTGGGTGCATTAAAAGAAGTTAAACAACTCAGGCGATGATAACGTTTATGTTGACATGATATCGTTGATAGATTCTGAGTGGAAGTCAGATGACGAAACCGACGTGCTCAATTTCACTGCGTGCAACAATAAGCCAACCAATCTGTGCAATTAAAAAAAGGTGATTTACGCGCAGCTACAATTATTAGTGCCAGTTTTATCAGAATACCGACACAGTGGCCGAGTGGTTAAGGCGTGCGTCTTATGTACGTATGGTTGGTATAACCGCGCGGGTTCGAATCCCGTCTGTGTCAGATAACATCTTTTTTATCAACAAACTTGAGATGTGAAAACTTTTTATTGATGCCTAAATGTGCAAATATAGCTAGACAAAACTGTAAGTTGGGATACTTGTGGATTGAATTGACTTTACTCGTTGAATGATCGCCTTTCGATAAACACATGTACAAGCTGTAATGCTCAATGATGACAGAGTCACTGTATACGGACCAAAAACATCACTCGTGTGGAAGCGGATGGAAGAAATCTGCAAAAGTTTTAACGTAATTTCACTCTTCAAAGGTGAGCCCTCACATATGCCAAAAACAAGTACACAAAATGTGGTAAAACGTTGAACAAGCCGGTTATTATTATAATTTTTATCATTACACGTTCCATCTAAACATCATCATCATCATCATCATCTTTATTAACGCGCCACCGCGTGGACATGAACAATGTTCATACAAAACAATACAAAAACAGAAATTCATAAAAGTGAGTATTCAAACGTAACAAAAACGGGAGAAAAATGGTACCGGTAATAGTGTGATTAGATTAGGGGGATTTTTCGAGACTCTACTGGAGGAATAATGTAAACTTAAAGCAAGGAAATGAAAATAGAGAGGACTACAAAGGGAAAAAGAAGTTAAGGGTTAGGTTGGGTGGACAAGTATTTAATTAATTTGTGGTTAAAAAGGTCAATGTTGGCAGTAGAGAGGATCTCGCGGGGGAGTTTGGTGTAATCAGAGGCGACTCGAACAGCAAAACTGTTTTTAAAAAAGTTGTAAACAGTTATTAGTCAATGCCAAAAGTTCACATACTCTTTTCGACCTCGCTTTTGCAGTCGGAGTTAGGCTTTCCTTCGGAAGTATCATATCATAGATGATCATACAAACAGTGATAACGTAAAAGTCGGCAAGGAAGTAGACCCACAGTCTGAGTCCTTGTCCCTGGCCATGACGCAAAAGGCATTCAAAATCGTAGCATACCGTGTTGCGACGCAGCGCAAATGCTTCATCAGCCCCGCCCTTTGTTCACTCGCTCCACCTCCGAGGAAAACCCTGCGGCGACCGACAATGTTCCCACGCGACCGACTCGCGCATCCATACCCGCAGGCCACACCGACGCGATCGCTCCAATAACCGACGGCCACGTCACATCAAGCGACTCGCGGCCATGAGCGCGAGTGCACGTTCAAGGCTTCCCAGCTTTTCCTCGTCACATCAGTCACTTTATATCTTCGAACTCCCTGGAGTTCACTCGCCTCATTCTTGGGTTCTTCCCGAACCTTCTTCTCTCTCTCTCGAGCTGTCCTTTTTAGGCCAGCTTATCTCTTGGGTTTTTACCCTCCTTTTCCCTACCTTTTCGGCCCTTTTGATATCTTTTGAGATCTTTTCGGTGCCTTTTTGGCAGGTTATTTTACTTCGTGTGTCTTGAGCTTCGGCTCTTGTTTTGGTGGTTTTGATACGTATTTTCGGTCGTTATTTGGCTTAATAAAGCTATTTTTGGGTATTACCCGTGTGTCTATCGAGTTTATATAGTTTGTGAGCTTTCATAGCCACAAAGTGGTGCATTTACCGCGTGATACAGCAGAGTACGAGTGCGTGCATAGCTTTTCGGAGAATCCGCGTGAAACTTCGATCAGACCAGTGTCGGAGCTAAAACCGTTACCCTCCGATCGAGTTCTGTTGGTCCAGCGCAACGGAACGAGTAGTGTTTGGGCCGGGATTGAACTCTCCAGGTTCCCATCCTGACGCAAGGACTAAGCTGCCTGCGTGTGGTCTCATTCGAGGTACGGATTGAAAAGAAGCACAAACTCCGAAGTGCTGCCTGGCCGATCGTACTGGCGACTTTATATTGATATACCGATTGCATTTATCCGTTTTAATAGCGCTACGCGTTTCCATTTCCGTGAATTTGCCCGTAAAGCGTGGTTTTTCGTGCTTATTCGCCTCGTTCTTAGTTCCCTTTTGTTCCTTACTTTGTTCCTCTCTATTTATATATCCATTTTTTATAATTTGGTTTCTTTTGGCCTTCAGTGCCGAAAATTATTTTTATTTTTGTTGCGATATTCTCATTAGAGTATCGTTGGTTTATATTTTTGTGTGCCGCGCCCGCTGAAGTACGGAGAGCAGACCTTATCCAGGGAACACTTGCAATCCTGGAAAAAGTATATTTTGGGCTGCTCATTATTTTTGTATCCTTCTATCATGTCGGAAAGAGTCCTTCGTCGCGTGAAACGCTTCAAGTTGGAAGCAGCCAACCTCAAGGCAGAATTTGCCAGGATCGGAGACCTTCCATCCGCCACCATTCAGGTCCTTGTCAATGACATAGGCAACGCTATCAACACCGGCGAGGAGTTGCTGACGATGTGGGAAGACGAGCTAGATGCCATTGACGAGGAAGAGGAGCATAAAGAGGCTTCGCTTCTGCTCGATGCGGAATTCGGAAACGACGGGCTTCAAACTTTGATCGTTTGGCTGAAGAAAGCGAAAAGAGAGGCGACTACCATCCAGGCCAACAAGGCTCCACCAGCAGCAGGTCCAGATCCATGTATCCCGAAAAACGAGGGACTACCAACCCTCAAAATCCCCAAATTTTCATCCGGCCTAAAGGAATTCGTGTCTTTTTGGCAAACGTTCGAGGACAATATTGGGAAAAAGCAAATGCCTAAATCAAGGAAGCTAGCCTACTTATTACAATACCTCGATGGTGAAGCAGCTCAATCAGTCGAAGGGTTCACTCCTACGGACAACAACTACGACACAGTGGTGAAGATTCTGAAGGAACGCTTTGATGATCGTGATGGGTTGTCTACGCGGTTAGCCAGCGATTTTATCGCCATCCCAAAAGCCCCAAAGGATTATCCGCAGTTGCGAAAAACAACTGATAAAATGACAGCGCTACTTCGGCAGTTGCAAGCTTTGAATGTGGACGTGGATAATGGAATATACTTCAATCAAATTGAGTCCAAACTACCAGCACATATCCGTCGGCATGTCATGTCAGTGCGCGACAAAGACAATCGGTGGACAGTTGAGAAAGCTATCAATGCAATGAATGAACAACTATCGCTGGATCAACGAATCTATGAAGAAGATCATCACGGAGCGTCCGTAAACTGTGTTCGACCCAAGCCACCCGCGCCGCAAAAGCCATACATTCCAGAAAGGCGGGAGTTCAAACCGCCAGAGGGCAAATCCAGCGTAGCAACGTTTCCTAATAACGTTCCCCTCAATTCGCCGTCACCCGTACGACCGCCACGGAAATGCGTATTCTGTGATCTAACACATGCTTCATCGTCATGTTTGAAGTATGCCACGCTTATTGCTCGGAAGAAGCGTCTGTCGGAACTAAGTCGATGCGAGCACTGTACAAGATCAGATCATAATCTATCGCAGTGCACTGTTCCTACAGAATGCATGAGTTGCAAAGAAGCGGGTCATGTTATAGCTTTATGCCCCAAGCGTGCCACCTCCAAATCCTTCACAGTCATCAAACAATCTAAACAAGATGTAAAGACGTCTCTCATGGTCGCAATTTGTGACATCACCAACCCAACCACCAACGAAACGCATCAGCTGACAGCGATTCTTGACAGCGGTTCTGATACGACGTTCATTACCAAGGAGGCTGCCCAATACTTGAATCTCGTGCAAGAGAATCATAGAATCGTTGAAACCATTGGCGTCGGTGGCCATCGGCACTTGGAGAACTCGGCAGATGTACATTTTGTGATCGCCACGAGTGAAGGAAATCTAGACATGACAGCGTCTACAAAGACAAAGATCACTCCGCCAGTGATCAGAGTCGTGGTTCCGGAAGAAATTGACGAGCACACCAAACTGGAAGATCTTCAGTACTCCAATGAATCAGTTGATTTGTTGATCGGAACAGATTATTTCTTTGAGTTTGTGCGATCTGTCAAAGTGATCAATGAGGACATTAAGGTCACGGTCACTACTTTGGGTACATTGTACTCCGGTGTGCTTCCGATCGCGTCGGAGTCAGATACCAATGTGTCGGCTCTTTGCATCAATCAGGAGTACGTCTTCGCGGAAGATAAACTATTTAATCTACCGGAAGGCGACGGAGACTCCGATAACGAGGAAGATTTGCTCGTACAGAAGAGCTTTGACGAGACTACCAAATTGGTAGACGGTCACTACCAGGTTAGACTTCGTTTCCGTCCCACGAAAAAGCCACTAAAGTCGAACCTTGGGTTGTGCTATGGTCGCCTCAACACATTGCTTAAGAAGCTACGAACGAATCCGGAAGGCCTCATGCAATACCATAACGAGATGATGTCTATGTTGGCCAACGGCACTGCGGAAGAGGCAAAACCCGAACCACCAGCTGAACCCGAACCAGAACCCGAACCTGAAATTGAACCGGGATCAGAGTCCGGACCCAAACCGGCTAAACCAAAAGTGCCAACCAAACTGGTGCACTACTCTCCACATTCGGGAATCTTCAAACCGGAGAGTGCGACTACGAAAATCAGACCGGTCTTCGATGCTAATGCGAAGCCAAAATTAACAGACGTGGGTCTGAATGACTGCTTGTACAAGGGCCCCAAACTTCTTCCAGACCTGACAGGCATCTTAATTCGCCTTCGCGGCTACAAATTCGTTGTCTGTGGAGACATAAAGAAAGCTTTTCATCAGGTTCACATTCACCCTGACGACAGGGACGTGCTTCGTTTCTTGTGGGTTAAAGATCCCATGAAAGACCCATCGCGGGATAATATCTTGCATATTCGTTTCATTGGAGCACCTTTTGGTGTTAATCTTTCCCCTTACCTGCTGAATGCAACAGTACGACGTCATATGCAGGATTTTGGCCCTGGCAAAGATGAAGTTCTGGCAAACACCTACGTTGACAATGTTGCCTACGGAGGCGACAACAAGGCGGAGCTTGCCGACTGGCGAGATAAGTTGCAAAGCCACTTTGAAAAGGCTGGCATGCAGCTGCGTGAATGGCAAAGCAATGCCACAGAAGTTTTGGAATCGGTCCCTGAGGATCTGCGTCAAAAACCAGAAGATGCTAAATTACTTGGCATCCGTTGGGATCCCTCGTCCGATACGATCCATTTGAAGTTACTGAATGAAGGGAAATACAGGCACCATCGGCTTTCAAAAAGAGTCGTTTTGGCTATTGTTGCTGGCACCTTTGACCCGCTTGGAGTACTGTCACCGTGCACCATTCGAGGTCGTATTCTCTTCCAATCCCTCTGGAACGAACAACTTTCCTGGGATGACCCTTTACCCGAAGAGTATGAACACTCGTTTCGGACGATCATGGAAGATTGGAAAGGAGCAATAATTACGCTTCCACGACAAACCTGCGATATGCAGAAATCCAACACCCTTCATGTGTTCTGTGATGCTTCGAGCGAAGCCATGTGTGCGGCTGCTTACGTCGTCGGTGAATCTTCCAGCAACCTTGTGATGGCAAAGGCCCGAGTGAAAACAAAGAAAACAACTATCCCCAAACTTGAACTGAATGCGGCATGGCTTGGAGCCAAATTGCTGGAGTTCTTGGTGAAACAGTTGAATTTCAACGGACCGAAACATCTGTGGATAGACAATACGAGTGTTTTGTCTTGGCTGAAGACCTGCCCCGACAACACTTACATCAAACGAAGAGTTACATTCATTCACTCCGTTCAGGCCGAATATCACTATGTGAAAACGAAAGAGAATCCCGCTGATTTGGCTACTCGTGGGCTATCTTTTGACGATCTACAACGGTCCGCTTTATGGTTCAAAGGGCCAAGTTGGCTTATTGACTCATCCTTCCCGGTCGAAGAACCCGAAGAAGTGAAAACTTTTACGGTAACCACGAGAGAACCGGCAAAGGAACCTGAAGTCCTCATTGACCTCTCACGTTTTTCAAGTTTCTACAAGACAGCACGTGTCGTGGCCTTAGTTCATAAAGCTTGCGACTACTTTCGCAAACGCTCAACACGCGAACCAGAGTTGTCCCGCTTTCGATTCAAACAAGCTGTGCAAACCCTACTCAAACAGGAACAGGCCAAATTTCAAGACAAGTTGGCTCAACCTAATTTTTGCCGTGATGATGACGGTGTTATCCATTTCCAGAATCGGATTGACCAGAAATTCCCATGGGTCATCCCAAAAGAATCCCGTCTGGCCGAGTTGGTTTTGACCGATTTTCATAAAGTCATGTGCCATACGGGCGCGATGCAAACTTTGGCAGCTGTCAGAGAGCTTTTTTGGATAACAAACGGCCGAGCAACGGCCAAGAAAGTCGTAAATCGCTGCGTCACTTGCGCAAAGAACTTCGGCTCGGTTTTTGCACTCCCACCAATGCCAAAGTTACCTGATGAAAGAAAATGCAGGTCTTTGCCCTTTCAATATTGCGGAATCGATTATTTCGGTCCCATGGAATGTAAAGAAGGTTCGGATACTGTCAAAACATGGGGTGTTATCATAACGTGTTTCACCACCAGAGCTTGCCATCTGGATTTGGTCACTGATATGACAACGAAAAGTTTTATGCGAACGTTGAGACAGTTTATCGCTCGCAATGGCACACCCTCCCTCATCGTATCCGACAACGCAAAACAGTTTAAGACTGCAAGCGAAACCCTCTCCCTTCTATGGCAAGAAATCCAGGCGTCCACAGATTTCAAGGATTACAACGAATCAAAAGCCATCAAATGGCAATTCATCGTCGAAAAAGCCCCATGGCAAGGAGGTTTTTATGAGCGCCTCATCAAAGGAGTCAAGGAACGCTTGAAAAGTGCCATAGGTCGGCGCAAGCTTCAAGTGAGTGACATGAAGACGCTTTTGACGGAAGTCGAAGCAATCGTGAATTCAAGACCCCTTACATACATTGAGGCCGAAGAAGGCACAGTTTTGCGTCCCATCGATTTGATTCGTCCGGGTGTTAAGGTTGGTATCCCCTTTTTGAACATTAATAGTGATGATCCTACCTTTTTTCCTAATCTACCGGGAGGCCCGGAAAGCCTCGTTGAGGATTTCAGAAAGACGACCGCAACCCTTGATCGCTTTTGGAAATTATGGTACGACAACTACCTCAATGACCTCAAGGCACATTCTCCGCTCCTCCACCATCAAGGAAAAACGGTAAGACGCCGTGAACCACTCGAAGGTGAGATGGCATTGCTACTCACTGACGGTAGGCCACGTGCGCAGTGGCCCTTAGTGCGAGTGACGAGGGTGTTGCGAAGTGAGGATGGAGAAGTCCGTTCAGTCGTCATGAAGTTGGAATCTGGTCTCGAGATCCGCCGCCCGCCGAACCATTTGATCCCTCTGGAAGTGCCTTCATCCCCCGAGCATGATCCGCCATCGCCTGAGGCCCCCCAGTGTTGCGACGCAGCGCAAATGCTTCATCAGCCCCGCCCTTTGTTCACTCGCTCCACCTCCGAGGAAAACCCTGCGGCGACCGACAATGTTCCCACGCGACCGACTCGCGCATCCATACCCGCAGGCCACACCGACGCGATCGCTCCAATAACCGACGGCCACGTCACATCAAGCGACTCGCGGCCATGAGCGCGAGTGCACGTTCAAGGCTTCCCAGCTTTTCCTCGTCACATCAGTCACTTTATATCTTCGAACTCCCTGGAGTTCACTCGCCTCATTCTTGGGTTCTTCCCGAACCTTCTTCTCTCTCTCTCGAGCTGTCCTTTTTAGGCCAGCTTATCTCTTGGGTTTTTACCCTCCTTTTCCCTACCTTTTCGGCCCTTTTGATATCTTTTGAGATCTTTTCGGTGCCTTTTTGGCAGGTTATTTTACTTCGTGTGTCTTGAGCTTCGGCTCTTGTTTTGGTGGTTTTGATACGTATTTTCGGTCGTTATTTGGCTTAATAAAGCTATTTTTGGGTATTACCCGTGTGTCTATCGAGTTTATATAGTTTGTGAGCTTTCATAGCCACATGAGCCATGACTTTGGGGCATCTTGTACGACGACGAGGACAAACTGTGCCACAGAAATCAATGCAAGTGAGACTCGTTCAAGTTTGATAACTTTTTCGAACATTCGTGCCGACAAATGCGGATAAAAGGACAGAGCACATTTGTGAATGGCACTGAAAAGGAGTGCCGTCGGGGCTGTCGGCATGGCACAGTAGTAAAAAACGTTCGTCCAAAATAGCCAATTAGCATCGTAGCGAAGGCTGGGAGACCACAGCCAGTGAATCAGATTGTGAGTCAGTGCTATAAGGCCAAGGGATTCAACGATGATAGCCGCGTAGATGTAGGTTCGAGTGCCGGCGAGCGGTTTTTCATGCGGGTTTTTACGCCAGTGATAGATGAGCCGAACGCTACTGACGAGAGTGTAGAACAGGAGGATGAAAGAAACGAGATATTGGAGCCATACATAAAGTGGCTTGATTCTAGTCGTCATAACCGTTCTGAAGCCTCCAAGGTAACAAACACTGTGCCTGAGGCTGTTTGCGGTTGATGTTGGCACGTGCCTGATGCAACAATAATTACACTCTGTTGTTCATTGACCTTTGACACACATACAATTTTGGTAGTACTTTACTCGAAACTTAGTAAATATTACGGTGAATACTTATAAACGGAAATTAAAATTAGTGTAAATCTCGGCAGTAGATACAAACCCGGACAAGCGTGAAACACGGAATTACTCCTTCGGCACGGCAGCAATGAGTAGTCGGAGACGAACGACGGCGGGAAGGAACTTGTCAAGGTTGTAGCTGGTGTATTTGGGGTCCGCTTTGAGGGTATTAATGAGCTTTTCACCTTTTGCTTCAGACAAATTGAGCTGGTCGGCGAGGAGTGAGGCGGCAACACGTTTAGCGACGGGAAGGGCGCCATAGGGGGCACTGTAGATGGCGATGAGGGCTTCAACGGATTGGGCGATTATCTTGGAGGTGTTACCGGACTGAAAAGTAGACTTTAGCCAGGCGTTAAAAGAGATAACGATGCAACAAACCTTCTCCGCTTCGAGCAACTGTTCCACAAGCAACTTCTGCCACTGCTTGAACAGATGCATTAGCTGGGGACGCTCGGCAATCATACAGAAGACTCGTCCGACACGTGCAAAGGCTCCAAAGTGTGGAAGCACCAATCTCTGGGTGTAGAAAAACGTCAAAAAGAACTCAGCATCCTCCTTTTTCAGATGCGGGAAAATGAATCGATCCTCTGAAGATGGTACGAGGATCTGGTCGCCGGGGGGATTGTACTTCGTGCGGAAAAGTTGAGCCAAAACACTGCTGGACCGGGCCAATGCCATCCGATGGACGTAGTATTCGACGGATTCATTCTTGGAAGAATCGCCAAATGTGAGTACATAATCGGCACCTGCAGTTTTTTCACCGGCAATGACCTTTTTCAGAGTTTCATCAGCACCCGCCGGGGCAGCAACAGTGACCGCAGATTCGACTTCACCAAGACCGGCTTGCTTGAGGACGTCAAAATAGTTTTTCGGAATTGAAACGTGAACGGTGAATGTGAGGAAAAGGTTGTCGTCAACAAAGAGCTCACGAATCCTATCCAGGGAAAGGAAATGCTCCGCGACGTAGATGTTATCCGGAGCACCGAGAAGAGTCGTCAGTGGATAGGAAGTGCCAGCAACAGTCACCTTGGGAGATTTGAGAGACGGCGCCATCTGAGTGCGAGGAATGTTTTCACCAAGAGCACCACGAGGAAGTTCACGATGTGGATTGATGCATGGACCAACGGATTTGAGGATAAAAGTCGCTTTCAAAACTGCAAATTAACCTTCTCAAAATATTCATGAGCACAAGTTCAACCAACCTTTGTCTTTATCTTCTTTGAATAACAATTCATACGTCCAGAACCACCAGACGTGAGCATGATATGTAATAATAGGTACTGCTGGGCTAAGAGATTCACCTGCCGATCCAACAGCCTAGAAAGAAAGGATTAAAGTACAAATTAATATATAAAAACATACATTAGCGCTATCTTTGTGAAGTCGGTAGTTCAGCGTGTAGTTAACAATCTCCGAATTAGTCTTGCCAAGGCTTTCGAAACTCCGACCATCGCTATAACAGTTTTTCAGCTGCTCTGAAATACATTTTGATATAATCAGAGCAAACTTTATATAAAAATATAAACCAAAAACAAACCTTCGTCGTTGTTTACAAAAACGCGGGTTTTCCCATCAGCACCTTGAAGTAGGACCGTTTTGCTGGGATCTCCGGACTGCAGATGCTCAGCAATTTGACTCATATCAATCGAATCGGGGACGGCTTTGCCTGTGGCGTTAGCATTCGTATCCTTGTTTGACGGAGCAGCCGCGGTGGAAGCCATAATGATCAGCGAGGGATGAAGAGGATACGGATATCTGTCGACTGATGGCACGGGTACCAAAGTAGGAGAAGGACGAGAAGCTTCGAAGAGAAAACTTGGCAAAATTGATTATTCAAATTTGCATCAACGAGAAGAAGCAATGCAGCTGCGCGAGGTGCCCGATGTTGGCTAAATGCGACCATTGCACATTCTGCTTTTTCAAGAAGCAACTTCCATTTTAGCGTTAAATTTAAAGTTTGACAGCAATAGTATCGTCAAAAAATTTTATGGTTGAGTTTTTTAATACCAGAAATGACGAAGTTTCAAGTTTGTCAAATAATTATGATGCAAAAAAATTTCCTGGCTAGTGGGTTACAGATGCTCAACTTACTACTTTTATATCATCAGAAATGCCATGAGTCGACAATCGAGTTACAAAACTGAACATAGAACAAACAATAAAGTCTTCAAAATCAGTATTAAAAAAAGTTATGGTTGTGTGCAAAGAATCATCCACGCAGTGCACCCAAAATGAGTCTGACCACGAATTACAGAATGATCGCGCGACTGGCTCTGGCGTATCAACCGAGGCGCCGCTCTCTCTCGACTTTTGGCATTTTCCGACTTTTTCGGCATTATTTTTTACATTTTCTCTTTGTATTTTACTCTTATGATGGTTTCTCTGCGTTGGTGAGGGGTAATTATTTAACATTTATCTTTTTTGATGCTTTTCTGTTCACTTTTGCCGATATTTGCCTCTTTTTCCAGTTTACGGCAGTTTTGAAGTGGTGACCAATTTTCAAGCCATATTCGGTATCTGTCTCTAATTTTATATAGTTTTGACAAATAAGTTAACGTTTCCGCGATACATTTACTGTTTGTCATCATTTTTGTAATGTTCGATGCAGTCTAAATTGCTTTCTTTTCCAGAGTCGGATTCATCATGGCTGTCGGCAAGTCCAAGAAGATGGTGAAGAAGGGCAACAAGAAGAAGGTCATCGACCCATTCACCCGCAAGGAATGGTACGACGTCAAGGCTCCATCCATCTTCACCAACCGCCAGGTCGGTAAAACCCTTGTGAATCGTACCCAAGGTACCCGCATTGCTTCCGATTTCCTCAAAGGCCGCGTCTACGAAGTCTCTCTCGGCGATCTTAACTCGACGTCCGAAGCTGACTTCAAGAAGTTCCGACTCGTCTGCGAGGATGTCCAAGGCCGTGAGTGCCTCACCAACTTCCACAGCATGAAATTCACCCACGACAAGATGTGCTCCATCATTCGCAAGTGGCATGTAAGTTTTGTCATCATTTTCTTGTCCTCTGGTGTATCAACTTTTTTGTTTAGACTCTTATCGAAGGCAACACTGCTGTCCGCACTACTGATGGCTACCTTCTCCGCTTGTTCAGCGTCGCTTTCACCAAGAAAGACCAACACCAGAATAAGAAGACTACCTATGCTCAATCATCCAAGGTTCGTGCTATCCGTGCCCGCATGAACGACATCATCAAGAAGGAGGTGGGCGGCAGCGACCTCAAGACTGTTATCAAGAAGATCATCGCCGGCTCCATCGAAAACGACATCCAGCGCCGAACGAAGTTCCTTTACCCGCTCCATGATGTCTACATCAACAAGATCAAGGTCCTCAAGAAGCCCAAGTTTGAGCACGGCCGTCTTCTCGACTTGCACAGTGATGCCGGCTTGGTCGGCAAGGACGGAGTCGAAATTGTTTCGCGTCCTGATGCTTATGAGCCTCCTGTGCTTACTAGCGTTTAATAATTTTATATATTTGTTATTGTTTTTTGTTACATAGATAAATATAGAGCTTGATCTTCTCTTTCTAGTGGAAAGAGACGAGAGTTGTGTTTATACAATTCGTTATCTTTTCCGGATGCAACAGTTTGCAGTCGGGTTTGACTTGTAATCAGTTTATACAAGTTTATCCTCTAATAAGACTAAATCGATGATGATCCAGAAACTCAACCTCCAAATGGGAAAGTCAGCGTTTGAATAAGTCAGTTTTATTTCGATCGCATCACAAACAGTTAATTGATGAACAGATTAGACGGGAATACGGAAGCCGGTTGGCGGAGATCCAGTGGGAGGTGAACCAGTAGGTCGGCTACCACGAGGGCCACCGAAACCACCTTGGCCGCCGTTGCCAAAGTTGGGAAGACCAGTTGGGGGAGATCCGGAAGGACGTCCGCCTTGAGGGCTGTTACCGAACGGGAATCCAGTCGGCGGTGATCCAGAAGGAAGGCCACCAAAGGGGAAGCCAGTAGGCAAGTTGCCGAAGGGGAAGCCAGTAGGCAAGCTGCCGAAGGGGAATCCAGTAGGAAGATTGCCGAAGGGGAAACCAGTGGGTGGTGAGCCTGTGGGGAAGTTGCCGAACGGGAAGCCGGTTGGGGGCGATCCAGAAGGCCGACCACCGAATTGAGGAGATCCAGACGGTTGAACACCGACTCCAAGAGGGGCTTCACGCTTGAAGATGTTGAAGACTGGTTCACCTGAATGTTTCAATATTACTTTTAGTCTAAATTTGCAGTTTCTAACTCACCAGTTGGAGGCGATCCACTAGGGCGTCCACCAAATGGCGGCACCCCAGTCGGTGGAGATCCCGTAGGTGGCGATCCAGTAGGTCTGCCGTGATGACCGCCATGATGTCCACCACCGTGATGACCCGGACGACCCGTCGGAGGCGATCCCGTTGGCGGAGATCCTGTCGGCCGGCTACCTCGCGGTCCTTGGGCCACGACGGCGCCGACGAGAAGCAAAGCCACAAACGTCTGTGAGAACATTATATGTAAACAATCAAGCTCAGTGTCAACTGATGGCTGTTCCCTGTGATGGCAGCTAGCTTATATACCCATGTCACCATGCTTGGTCTCGATCATTTGAGGCGTGGATTGCTTCATCATGATCAGGATCAAAGGTGCCAAAACAAAGCTTGCAACAATAGCAGAGGCGGGGAATGAACGGTGACCTTAAACGACGTGATTCACGTGTTTCCATGCTTTTTGGGATGGTGAACGTCAACAGGGGCGCGGTAGCCATCACTTCCGTCTGCACATGCATCGAAATGCAAGCTGCCAGCTGGATACACACCGTTTTTTCGAATCAAATCAAAGGTGTGTATCGGTTAACGGAACAAAAATTATTATGATGACGGTACTTTGCTTCGTTACGTCGTCAAAATATTGTTCTCCACATCAACAACAAAATTTGATAACTTAAACTTTAGCAATTGTTTTGAAATGTTTGCGCTAAACTTTTTGAGGCACGATACCAAAAATAACGGACATTAGCATACAACGTTGAATAAGCGATCCCTGGGTTCAAACAGGTCTAAAATGGTTTGTTTGTTTCTCTATTGTGTACATAATCAATGATTTCTGACTCATCAATCAAATGTGATGTCGGTGATCAATGTATTAAATTTAACCATGTTCACATTTTCAAAACAAATTTTATTAAAGGTGCATTTCAACATCAAAGTTTACAACTGATAGAAACAAACAATCAAAACAAGACAAAATTTACGTAATTAAACACGGGGTTCCAAAAGGCCGCCGGATTGTTGTTCGCCACCGAATCCCTCAGCACGACCAAAACTGCCCTCATTACCACCAAATCCGCTGTGTTGCTCACCTCCAAAGCCAAATCCTTCGTTATGTCGTTCACCGCCGAATCCAAATCCACTTCCGCGGTCGCCACTACCAAAGCCTGGTCCACCGAAGCTTGGGATTCCTGTAGGTGGCGAACCCGTAAGTGGTGATCCTGTGAAGAGGCCACCAAATCCAGGACCGCCAAAACCAGGAATTCCAGTGGGAGGAGATCCGGAGAAACCGCCAAAGCCAGGGAATCCAGTAGGAAGCGAACCTGTAAAGCCGCCGAAGCCGGGGAATCCAGTAGGAAGTGAGCCAGTGAAGCCGCCGAAACCAGGAAGTCCAGTCGGGGGAGAACCAGAGAAGTCACGAACGCCGTTAACCCCGAATCCAATACTTCCAACCGCAGGGAGACCAGTCGAAGGAGTAACTGATGATCCATCCACGGATTCCGTCGTTGATGCAGCTACAGTGGTCTTCTTCTTCTTTTTGGCTGCGCGTTTTTCAAGGTTATGAACGTCATCTGGGAAGCCTGAAAGGAAAAAATGATAAGTCCGATGAAAACAGAGGTAAGCAACAAACCTGTGGGAGGGCTGCCAGTTGGTGGGGATCCATCTGGACCGACTCCAAACCAGGATCCACGTTGGGGAAGTCCAGTAGGTGGAGAACCAGTGTGTGGTTTGCCTTTGCCGTTGGCTTCGACAAAGGCTATCAAGAGTATAACCCAGGCAAATGTGGATAAAGTGTTATTCATTTTCAGACTACTGGCACTATCAACGCGGTAAATCCCTTTATATAGTTATCGAAAGTGGTCGGGATCAGTGTGTATTACCGATTAATCCTAACCCTAACTACCTGGTCTAATCGGGCCATGTGTATCACGTTCACCCCCTTAAACGTGTATGCGCAATAATCTATGAAACTTTTGGCATGTATTTACATCAAAACCATAAAAATATTACCTAAATCTTGTTTGTTTTACTTTGCAAAAAGCAAAACTTTGATGTTCATTTTGGCGTAGTTCTAGTCGAGGAAACAGAGTTTTGCGCAAAAAAAAGTAAAATTGTCAATTAGCGATTCCCAAAAATTTAAAAATGTTTACGAACAGAATTGTCAAATAAGGCAAAAAGTTCTGGTCCCTGCCGGGTTCGAACCGGCGACATCTTGCGTGTAAAGCAAGCGTGATAACCACTACACTAAGGAACCGATGAATACGAATAACATAGTGAGAGGTTTGACAGGCCGGCTTTGGGTCCTTCCCTGTACACATCAACGGCGCAATGTCAGGGAGGTTGGTGACCTTGTCGGGCACGGCGAAGGGGTACTTTGCGTAACTGTCACATAAAAAATGGTAAACAACGTCGAATAAAAAATAACAAGCTAATGAGCATTGAAGCAGCCAAACGGCAGTAAAACGAGATTAAGGATGACATAATCAACGTTCTGATAACCCCCTGGGATGTGGAGAAAGAAATGGCAAAGGAAGAAACTAAAAAGAGCAAATGACTGACCATGAAATCGTCCAAGATTTACGAAACAACTTTGAGCGGCTGGCTTTGGCTGTTCCAGGAATGCGCACGCGGTCCTCCTGTGACGAACCAGATGGGTGGATGCCGATACTGTGGAACAGTGGGTCCGGTTCACTTTCAATGAGTCGTTGCGCTCGCGCGTGTTTTTGACGTTTCTGATCGCCTTTGCTGAAGCTTCTTCCGTTCATGTTTTTGCTTGTCTGGGTCTTGCCCGTTGGAATGCGCTGTAAGCCGGCTATTTCGACACGCTCAACGGCGCTGTCTGCAGTGGTGATTTGATCTGTCTAGCAAGTGCATTTCATTCATTCAGCAATGTTATGTCTGCCGGGCTTTTTTCTTCATCACCCTTCGGCTTGGCCTTTGGGTTCCCGCGCGTCCGCCCCTATTGCTCACTCACATCAACGTTTGGTTCATTCGCGTTTTTTTGCTATCTTCATTTTCTCGCTGTCCCCGTATTCCTTGTCCTCGACGTCCTGGGGTCTCGATATGTGCGTGTGTTGTGACATGTCGTGTTCGCCGTCGGCTTTTTTTTCCGCATAGTTTTGGGGTCTGTCCTCTTGCTGGTTTTGCCTAGAGCTGACGCTTCCCCTCACTGGGTAGGTCCGCCATAGGTCCGCGCTGCTTTTCTCTGCCCTCAACGGTAACAGAGATGGAAAAAGAACGCGTCCGGCGCCTATCGACCCAAACGCCTTTTCCACATGATTCCCCATCTCCAAATTGTCCTCTACCTCTTTTCATTCTCTTAGTATTGCATCGCTCTGGCCACTGGCAACATTTTAGTGCATTGTGAATATATAATTTTTGATATTTCGCTTACGTTTTTTTCTTGTCTGCCTGTGCTATTTTGCCTAATCGTGTCTCCCAGTCGTACTGGGGCGGGCCATGATCGCTCTGGCGCCACCAGTTTGTTTGAAAGTTCGATTCTCTTTGCTTCCGTTGCAGACGTAAACTGAACGAAGAGCGGTCGATTTTAGGCCACTTTGTGCGTGTTTCGCAACTTTGCGTTGACAACCCCTTTTATCTTGTAATTTTTGCAGGTAACAAACAAGTTTTTCATTTCATAATGGCCGCCGCTCTCCCCAACCTTAACGACCTAATGGGCTACGTTGAACAGCCTCCGTATGCCGAAAATGTTGGCAAACTCAGCAAGCAACAAGCCCTTTACGTTCGTGCCGCCAAGAATGTCGAGAAGGAGATCACCAAGGTTGAGATGGAATTCTTTAAGAAGGTACATGAGCTCGAAGCCCAGTACCAAGATCAATTTAACGCTCTTTTCGAGAAGGTTTGTTGTCTTTTGCCGTTTTGCCTGGTGAATTATATATAATTCTGTACTTTTAGCGTCTCAAAATCGTCGAGGGCACCACCACTGTCACCGAAGCTGATGTCGCCGATACCCCTCTCATTTATGGTCTTGAGGAAGAATTGAAGACCAAGCTTGAGGGTGATCTCGAAGATTTGCCCGCCAGCAAGGGTGTCCCGAAATTCTGGCTTCGTGCCCTTGAGAACTGCCCCAGCGTTTCGGACATGATTGAGGAATGGGATGTGCCGATCCTTGAGCACCTTGTCAACATGGAAGTCAAACTTACGACTGAGCCCCTTGGCTTCGTCCTCAAGTTCACATTCACCCCTAATGAATACTTCGAGAACACTGTTATCGAAAAGACTTACCAATTCAGCGTTGTTCCCTCTGAGCAGCCGCCGCATCTCTTCGATGGCCCCGTGATTGACAAATGTTCCGTTTCCCCTATTACCTGGAAGGAGGGCAAGAACCCGTGCTTCAAGATCGTCAAGCGCAAGCAAAAGAAGACCGTCAAGGGTGCTACTGCCAACCGCTTCGTCACGAAACAAGTTGCCCAGAACAGCTTCTTCAACTTCTTCAGCAATGAACTTAGCCCTGAAGCCGCTGAAACCGACTACGAAATTGCCTCGTTGATCCGTGAACAGGTCATCCCTCACGCTACCCTTTACTTCACTGGTGAGCTCCACGACAATGACGAATTCGATGAAGACTCTTTTGGCAGCTACGAAGACGATGATGATGAGGCCGGCTCCGATGTCGAAAACTAAATGCTGGTTGTGCGGCCGTGGCCTTAGCACACGGCATAAATTTTGTTATGTTTTGAAACTTTTGTTGATCAACTTGCTGTTTTAATTAATAACTGTGCTGTTTTTGCATAAATTTGTTATTGGTAGCTACTGTTCGATAGAATACGTGGTCTATTTGTCATTTTTACTGACTCACTTGCTGATATCTTATTCATGGGCAGCATTATGTCGGTGAATTTAACCGAAGAAAGCCACTAATCAGTTTTTACGTTGGCAAATGTTCTTCGACACTTCAGTTCTTTAAAATTACAATCAGTTTTATTTAAAATCATAATATACATCAGTATTGACATGAATACATCGAGATTGATTGATACTATGGCAATCACAAAAAGATTGGTGAATCAAAGGCTTTAGAAAGTGCACATACCCTGAAAAACCGTGACTGATAACAACTGTACATAATTTAAAGCAAGGGTATCCCGCCAGCAGCCTCTTCCGGTTCCCCGGCCATTTTGAAGAACCCATGTTCGCCCCATGCGCGACCCCAGGTATTCATGTAGGTCCAATACTTGGTGCCGTTGTCGTCCTCGCCCCAACCGATCAGTTTTGCACAGTGACCGTAGAGTTCTTTGGTAGCAGAGCTCGTTTCTGACACATAGATGCCTGAAATATCGAACATAAAAGTGCACTTTGGTCATTGCTACTTACCAGACACGTAGTGTTGGAATTCTTCATAGACGACAAAACACGCGAGCATGGGGCCATTGGTCATGAGCTCCTGTTTGAGAATCAGTTCAGAACTTTCTAAAATCATTGATAAGAGTTTATTCTTGTAATGATGAATCAGTTTTTTTACCGTTGGTGGCTGTGAGCATGGCTTTCAGTTCATTGAATTCCCCAGTCGTTCCACGATTAGCCTTAACCCAGTACACCGATTTAGCTTTGTTGAGGTCGGCTTCGTATGGTTTGTCATAGAGGGGATGACACTTTCGGCGACAAGTCATGTCTTTGTGATCATTGCCGGAGTACACGGATGTCGAACATGGAGATCCACAATTTGGAGGCTGCGCATATGGCTTACATCCATCACCGCTACCGTAACTACCCCCAGTCACAATGCCGTGATCCCGCCAATAATTGAATGAAAACAACGCCCAAATGGTGCCATGGCAACCCCCACAATCGGGACAACAGCTGATAAGATCCTGTGTCGAAATGAAGGGCTGTCTTGCACCTTTTGTCGCAATACAAATACGGTCTGCGATGACGGAAGTCGTAACAATGGCATAACAGGATCCACATCCTCCTTGATTCTCGACTTTATGGATCGATTCACAGTAGGGCCATGTTTCACGGGCATCAAAGTGCTTGGGGATGTTGTTTTTGGGTAGTTGAGCAAGTTTTCTGAAAAGGGTTTGTTCAATTCAGTTTCATAATGTGGTCATAACTTACTGTGTATGAGCGACAGTATCTCCGACCAATTCCTCGAAAGTGCTTTTGTTTCCGTGAATCGCACTCCGTTTCATAAACAACAGCTGGGTGGTGAAGGCGGCATCACCGTCGAACATGTTCGCTGCCCTCGAGGCAAATTTGTTGTATGCTGCTTTCCACGACGTCTTTTTGGCATTGACTTCTTCGACCATCTTTCGATGGTACTCGGCATCGTCTGCCGTGTGTTCAATGAAGAATTCACCCTGAAATCGTTCCAATTTGTCCAACTAACCCACAATCAGTTCATTAATTAAGGGGCTTACATCTTCAAAGCGCTTCACAGTGCCGCCGGATGAAAACCACGTCTCTGCGCTGGTCGCCAGTAAAATGATAAACAATAGTGCCAATCCAAGAGTAATTACACAAATCATCAGGAAGGGAAACCGGTGAAACCATTTCGGCTTCTTGAACAGAGTCCGTGCCGAAACGCCTGAGGGCATGACCACTTTGTGTCGCGCACCTGTGCCGTCGTCTTCACTGGCGATGATGACTTCTGAGTCGGACGGCATTCTGTGGAGTGCTGAAAGGTGTACAATGAACAAAGGAAAACCTTTTTAGCGCCATGGCCCAAAAGGGCGGAAGGAAGTCGTTTGCACTTTGGACTTCTTAAAATCCGCTTGTAATAAGTATGTTTTTTAGAGCTACAGTAGAATTGAGAGAGGTGTTTTAGCGAAAAGCGTTCGTTCAAAAAACTTTCATACTACGCAGTTTATAATTGTTTCGTGAAACCCGTTGTGCATAGTGCACATTTTTGGATACATTTAATAGAAAATTTTGCTAGTTATGGCATTATAGAAAGAAACATGACCAACTTGCCACAGGCTCTTGAATCATTTCGTAAATCATGTTGGCGGATTGTATAGAGGGGGATTGGATACGGCACGGCGGCGGCTTTAAATCCGCCTCCTCTTCACAAAGGAACAATTACGGAAATATAATTAGGGGCGGTCGTGCGTAGTTTAATCAACAGCAACAGCACCGTTTACTTGAGCAAGACGGCATGTCCCGAGTGAAAGTGCTGCAAAAAGCGGTATGAAACTAATGGTGGAAGTGTTGGGGTCAAAGGGTTACGCGATAACGGTTATTAGTCATTAGGTTGAGCGAGTATTGGTAATTACTGTGGGGAAGAACTGACATGTTGCATTTTGGGAAGGAGTTGGAGGCACGATCTGTGACTTATCACAAAGTGTGAGGTGGTTGGAGGCATCGAATGGGGAGATCTTACGATAAACATCAACAATGAAAACACAAATGATACTCAACTGTTCGTAATGTCTGTTTTGCGCGGGTTTATAATTGAACCACTTATGTGACACTTCAACAAACATACAAAACTTGTAGAAAACAGCTAAATCAGCAAAACTACAGTTTTTACGTTTCCCTTTCTGACTCAACTACATAGCAAGCTATCAAAACGCTCAAAGCTGTTTCCAACTTATCCCAAATCGGCATTCGATGAATCTCACCAACCCATACTCATCTGCCAAAGAGGTTTTTATTCAATTTGTACTCATTTGCTCGATGTTCCGGTAAATGTAATTAACCTAAGTTACTCAGCTAAGCAGAAACAGAGTTCACATTAGGCAAATTCGTGTAGCCTTGAGGGCGTCTGACTGAGTGACATTAATGCCCTTTAGACATGGCAGCATTAGTAATGAACAAGTTGTTGCGTTCATTTCACACCGAATGAGCAATGAAAACAGATGGCAAAGCGGCGTAAAAGCATTTTATTATACTTCATTTTTCATTTGTATAGATATCTCGACCACAAAGAGTCAAACGCTCAAGTTGCAGGGAAAAACAGGAGGGCATGCTGGAGTGGTCGTCTGTCTCAAAAAAAAAAAAAGAGGAAATGGTACTCTTAGATGAAGAGACTAGAAAAAAGTGAGAAAAGAAATCCATTTGGAGGAAAAAAAGAAGAAAGCAAAAAAATATACCAAATATACGAAAAAGACTGGACAGCGGGGTGAAAGGGGAGTTAGTCATGAGGCTGGATGGATGCCCTGGGGCAATGTTCGTTGGGGGAGGGCCATAAAAGGTGGAAAGGGGTGGCCAGTGGTTCGGGGAAAGCGAGATGTAAGGATGTTACCCAATAAAACTAATTTTTATGAATGCTTAATGGGTATACAGTATGCATAGCCGGTTTGACATGAGTATTTTAGAAGTTTAACCAAAATTTGATCACAAAAAAGTATACAGTGATTCGACTGCCAAAAATGGCAGCAGTTTTCCATGCCCACCAACCACTCCCAGCCGATTAAGCAAACATTGAGTTTGTGAAAGTTTTTAAAAAAAGCAGGAAAAACATTTTGTTACAAAAAATCGTAAACTTGTACCACGCCCAATGACGTACAAAACGTCGAACAATGGAAAATTGTTGAAGTAAAGATTGTTCGTTTTTCATGAATGTGAGGTGTGGGAACAACTCCGGGGTTAAAATTGCTATTTTAACGTAGACAAGTGTTCGAATTCGTGAATTGTGGCGATTGTCTGTAACAGACGTGAAAAATGTCACGTTTACGTTTGAAAAATGTTGGTTGAATTCTTGTAAAGCTTAGTAGGACGAGGAAACAGTTTAAGTGTGATGTATGCATCGGCATAATGGCCCAAATGGTCTTCCTTGAAAATACATTTTTTATAAAGATAGCCCCAGGATGAAAGAACAGAAATATGAGCGCCAAGGGGGGGGGGGGGGGGGGCAGACTGGCCTCTCGACTTACTGCTGGACGGTCGCCAGCCAAGGAGGACAGGACAGGGAGAGGAAAACATCTGGAATTGCCGGGGATAAAAGTTCAAGTTCTTTATCCGAAGTTCGGACGATACATAAAAACACTAACATCCAACTACTTCGCGTCGACATGCGGGCCATCTGGTTTACATCTCCTCGTTTGAGAGAGTTCACAAATATGTTATGTAAGTCGGCGCTTCGACTCTGATCCATCTTCATTGAGATGGAAGTAAACGAGGTGGACGACGACGGCGAATGGCGCCACGAGGGTTGAAAGAAGGAGTGAAGAAAAAAGGCAACAGAATGCAGGCCCCTGTCAAGTTGTTTGGGGACTTACTGACTAACTTCGAACGGTGGTTTACATCTCGTAATGCTTGGTTAGTCGGGCCGAATTAGCCTGCTTGCTCTCTGTCGCATATGGCACAGTTGACTTTGAGACGCCGGGAGGAACTAAACTAAACGGGAGCCGTCAGAAGTAGTTTCATAAAATGTGACGGCGACATGCTTCAAGTGGCATTCGGGAACGGCGCGCTTTTTTACGGAGACCAAAAGGGAGGGCACCCGTCTTTTTTTCGTGGAAAAAACTGCCAATGTCATTCGAAATAAAAAAAAAACATTGCCTCAGGGTGGATGCGCGTTCGAGCTCGACGGCAGATGTTTCTTCTGCCCCAGAGCGCTCCGCTTCCACAACGGCATAATGCGTGTAAACTAAGTGGTCTTAGTGATGGAAATCCATTTATTTTTCCTTCGTTACATAAAGCAAAAATTAACAAACTTCAATTCACTTCCAAAAACTCGTAATCTCATCACAAAATATAGTAATCACAAAATTGAATTCTTCAAACACGGAAGAGGAGCTAGGCCACACAGGACCAAAAATGTACGTCAAGTAGGTTAACACGATTATGCCGAAAGTGGTCTTATGTATAAAAAAGTTTATCAAATTAGGAAACAGGCTTCACGTCGACTGAGCTTAATAAACTTTGAGACTCTTTGGAATGAGGTTAATTCAAACATCTTACAGATAAATAACAGGGAATAGGAAGGGATGGAACAATGGGATCATCGATGCAAGAAGCGCCACGCGAGACTTCTGGCTTTGCGCCAGTGACCTTTGACCGGTGGAGCGTGAATCTTGGCCAGACGCTCGAAACGCTCGTAACCGCCGCAGAGGAAGGCTTTGTCCATATCGGGCTGAAAATGAGACAGCTTTTAAACGATGAAAAATTATTATGTCAAGACATACCAAGATATTGAGAACGAATGTCTGGAAGATACAGGTCTCTGTGAACCAGAGCAAGAATTCACGGACTTCTGGGGTTGGGTGCTCATTGATGAACTTCCGCTTGGCTTTAGCTTTGAGGAGAACCTTGCCGCATTGGTAGGCACGAACATGGCCAAACAGCTGGGCATACCAGGTCATAATGGCCTAGAATAAACATCCATATGTTTTTGAAACTTCAAAGAAAGTAAAACCAACTTACTCGTTCAATTTTATGGCTGTTATCCCGGTAGCTCGACGTTGATGCCTTAATCATGTGGATCAAATCATGAACAATGCCCTTTGGGAAGCCCATCTTCTCAGCCTCGCGACAAACGGCATCACTCCGGAGGACTCGTCGGGCCTTGGTGTCGTCCTCACTGAACTCCGGCACAATCAGACCCTGCTTCACATCAATGACGATGATTTCTTCGCGTTGGCTTTCGTTGACCGGGCAGATGATGTCTTTCAGAACGTTCAAATTGTACCGTAATATGCCGCAAATGTATGGCGTCGGATTGTAGACCAAATCGGTATGCGTGTCCGGGATGATCGGAATCAACGTGTGAGGCCATTCCAGTGGCGACAGTAGCCTCACAAACATTTGGACGGCTTCGGTGACTTCTGGGACGTTCTTGCCGGTCACGATGATGCGTTTCTCCGCGAGAAGGGCCAAAAAGATGAAAATCGTGTTTTCAACGCCGATTTTGGCGATTGTTTCGGCCAAGGGCCGCCGCTTCCAATCAAGGGTGTCTTGTGCCGTCGTGACGTATTGAACCGTCGCAAATCGGGCCTCTGTAGGGTCTTGAAGGGTGATTTTCAAACCGACAACATCTCTGTACATGGATTCGACGTCGCATCGGTTCTGGAGGATCTTCGCAATGTCTCGAGCCATACTGCCGAAGACATTTTCGGCGGGGAAGTTTGAAAGAATCACAACGACGGCACGCTCTGTAATCGGGACGAATTCGATGGTATCCGAGAAGGATTCAACGTCTGCAATGGGGAGAGAGGGTTGTGAGAAGCGTTAGCATGTGTAAGTGCGAGGGACAGTCACAGTGTTACAGTAAGTAGTGCAGTGAAGACTTACTCGAATGGCCATGATTGAAGATTCGACTGACTTGTGGCGGACTGGAAGGGGCTTCATTGTACTTGTAGCAGTAGGCAAACGTACGGCTGCCTTTTTCATTGGTCAATATCACGGAGAAATGGCCGAGCTCTTCATTGCTTTGAGGGCGCCAGGTTTGTGTGAAGTCCGGGAAGAACAACGGCGCTGGGGGCAGTTTTTCGTCACCGGCTAAAAAGAAGAGAATGTGAATCAGATTAGATCAATCAGGCGGGTTATGACGACGGCGCAGATGAGCTAACACAGTTTGAATGCATTTCGGAAGGTCAACATGGGGTTTTTATAAAACTCACAAACACTGGGAAAAGCAAAGTGGATATAGGGCAGATAGTCAGTTCGGCAACCTTGGAGTGAAGCTACTTCTTCTGGAGTGGCATCAGCGCTGAAATGAAATCAGTTAGCTAACAGCTTAGCGTACAACATATAAATGCCAACCAAAACACTCACGTTTTCTTCAACTTGACAATCAATATCCGCTGAACAACATCAATATCAGCGCTATCATTAAAACTCTTATTCACAGCCTCGGAAATGACACCCGGAGTCGAAGTTTTCGGCGACTTCGAACTCGAGGCCGCCGCCTCCTTCGCAACGTTGTAGTTCGGCACGGTGGTTGTCCTTCGAATCAAGCGAGCGCGTCGGACGAGCCCGTTCGCAGGGCCTTGATTCGATTGCAGATTAAGCTTGTGCTGACAGCCGTCAACAGGCGTGGGATGGCTGCCTTTGTGGGGTGGTACCTGTGGCGGGGCCAAGCGATTCTTGGCTTTGGTACCGGGCATGAGGGTCCTTCTGTAACCCAAAGAACAGTTTAAACTCAAGATCAGTGGGGGAAGGAAGGGTAGGTGGATAAAACACGCGACAGGCCCGCCTTCTCCGCGACACCGGGTGGCATTGTGAAGCAGAAATCACGGGAAAAGGGCTGTGAAACACGGGGTTCGACAAGGAAAACACACGCGCAATCGGTAAATATTCGGTCAAAAAAGGTGGATAATGTAACAAAAGAAGGGTAAACACGTTCAGAAATCAGGTTGGTGGGGCCAAATAGGGGACTAGTAGCGGGCGAAACAACATTATTCGAGGTGGTTTTGAAGGAAAGGGACAAAAGAAAGTGTCAATAGACGGCATTTTACCCTTTTTGGGGGATAATAGCGACCCAGGAAGTGCATTAACTTTGATTTGGTAACACGCGGGTAAGGAATAGAAGCATGTTTTACGGTCGGCGAACACGAGATTTTAAATTTGAAATGGAAAGGGCAAAAAACGAAGATAAATTGGACATTTTTGACATAACAAACACGATGATACATATCCGAATCAAAATGTTGTCACATTTTGTCTTTGCCAATGGTCAGCCCAGGAAAAACAAACTGCAGATGAACATTTGATATAAATAAGTCGAGACAAACCGAACTGATGTGTTATGGATGAATCAGCTATGCTGGCCGCTGGGTCATCGCCGATCGCGTGTTCTGATGGATCATCGCAACTATAGCGGTTTGGCAGTAGTTTTAGTTTGCACTCTGAGGGGGGTAGTTTTCAGGTGAGACAATGCGATTATGCAGATGAGGCAGTCGCGGTGAATCGATTATGACTATCAGTCAACTGATGTCTGAAAGTGGGAAAACATTCTGGAAACGTTTATCCGTTTGAAACGCCACTCAAAAACATATTCTAAGCATAGAAATCTATCGGACAGACTTAACTCTGCAAAAAATCGAACTAGTTCTCCAAAAATGCCTCAACAATGGTCACTGATAAGAAAGGTAGCAAGCAACACACCTAACTTATATCAATGGGTGACTCAAGGACTCAAAACGAATGTACTTTCAGGGGGTTGCAGACTGTTACTGACTGACTAAATCCAAAAAGAACAGTTTCAAATTGTTTTCACACCAGTTCAAAGTAAATTCGAAAAGGGGGGCAGAGCAACATGTGAGCCGAACCGCAGATCAAAATCGTCATTGATGTCGACGCAGGGAAGTATTCATTCAACGACACAATGAAAGCGAAACCCCGCCGGAAAAAAAACAGAAGTGCAACGCTGTTAACGCACGTTTAAAGTTTTTTACAACCAACAACAGCAACCGTTGAAGGAAGGTTCTTAACATCTGTATACGTTGACTGAACCAAACCGCCAACAATAACGACGACGGTCACGAATAATAATATAAAAAAAAACGGGTGGGAACCGCAAAGCGAAAAATGAAAATGAACGCTGGGCCGATGGCGATGGCTGGTTCCGTCCGAATCGACGAAAGCGGTGGAAATAAAAACGGAAGTCGTGAGGGGCTGCTTTTTTTGGTTTTGTTTGGAAGGTCGTTCAGGTGGACGGCTCCGTGACAATCAACAATGGTTGTCAGAGGATCGTGGAGCATGGCTACATGAATTCGAATTCGAGGCGAAGATGGACAAATGGAATCGAATCAGTTTGGAAGTTGAAGCGACAACAAAGTTTGGGGCAACGGAGGTCGAAAACAAGGGGAAGTTGAGGAAATCCGTTGGCTAGGTAAGGAAATATAAAAAAAAGGACATTAAAGGAAGTAAAAAAGTAATTTGAAAGACAGTTTAAAACGTCGAAAACAATTTCCAATGGTTAGCAGCTGTGTGAATAACCATCAGAACAAAAAAAATCGCCGCAATGCAACGCTTTCGATCCAAATCCACTCTGCAACACCGAATCACTTTCACTCTTTCCAATTACAGCCGAAGTGGACGCCACCGCCCCCAGCGTACATCAAACAAAAAAACGAACCTCAATATGGAACAGCATGAATGCAACGGACACGGATCAATCGGTGGTTGGGGAGCGACTCGGCTTAGCAAGTGGTTAACGCGAATTTACGAAAGCCGCTAATCGTAAATCGTCGCGCAAAGGGCAAGCCCGGGCAGCGGCGGCGGCGCCATGCGCAAGCTGATACAGCCGGCGGCAATGGATCTTTTCCGGAGATTGAGCATCGGTTTTGAGTTGGGTCTCGCGCGCAATCGTGGTGAGAGTCACTTTGGGGAGGTCAAATAAGTGTAACATTTTTTTCAACTTTGCCATGGCAATTTTTACAAACTTCATTCTTTCTGTACCAAATCAACATGCCATCTTCACTGTTCTTATATTTATTCAACTTTTTTCTTAATAATTTGTTATTGTAAATATCACAGTAAACAAAAACAGACGGACTCGCACAAATTGTGATCAATTGAAACGTTGACTTTTGGCATAAATGCATCAAAACGCTTTTAACATATAATTTTCAATATTTATCAACAATAAAACAATTGCGTTAACTTGACTGTAACGCTTACCTAAAGGCACATTCAAATCGGATTAGATTAACTGAACGTTCAGAGTAAACTGCGCAGACTTTTTTGTTTTAACAAAGTGAAGAGGACTTTGAGGGGTGTGTGTTAATGGCATTTTTAATCACGTTAAATGTACTTTGGCAAAATTGTATCTCACAGTAGTTTGAACGAACAATGTAGTGGCTTATGGTATGTATACCAATAGGGCAAAGAATGAAAGCATCATGGGACAAAGAACGAAGGACGAGGAAGATGAGAAAGTTTTTTTGTGTTTTAAACTAGAAAATTTGAAAAAATAGAACGTTTTTCACATCAATTTTATGAAAATCCATTCCGCGGATACTTTGGAAGTCCGCTGTGAAGGTTGTGGGACGGCCTCTTGTTGTTGTCAATGCACAGATATCGGTCGAATTCATGGGGGTTTAGGTCGTTTGGGTTGAGATCCTGGAAGAAAATAAGCTATGTAAAGGATGGCATGTTTGAAGGAAAGACTTACCTGCACGAAGGCAGGATCAATCGGAGCGTGCTGCATTGGTTGCGGCATAGTTTGAACGCTGGCGTAATCGACTTCCATGGATTCGGGCTGTTGTTGATAGACTTGTTGGGGGTAGTTTTGCTGGACGTATTGTGGCTGTTGTTGTTGTCGGGGTACTGGTGGGTGTTGACCGTCGGCAATCAGACCCTGAAATTGTTTAATGAACTACTGATATACCATCTTTAGTAAACCCATACATCTCGATACAACTGTTGCCGCCGTTCAAGCATGTAATTCCGTTCCATTGCCAATTCATTAACCATGTCGCCCCGATTGTCTCTACTGCCACCACCCAGTGGTTGATTCTGGCTATGACTGAACTGATTTTCGACCGTATGGAAAGTCGTCTGAGGCTGACTGTGCTGATGATGATGGTAATACTGTTGCTGAGGTTGTTGTTGTTGCTGGGGCGGTGGAGGTTGAGGCAATTGTGGTGGAATGTGTCTTTGCTGGTGGATCTGACCCGTACTGAATGAAAACTGGTGGCGGTTCTTGATGGCTTTCTGTTGCATCTCCTCGGCTGAAACGAAATTCAGTCAAACTTTGATTCAATGTCTCAAAACTTCGGGCGACTTACACATTCGAGGATCGAACCACGTAGTCCTCCTATTAACATGATCAATGAAATAAGGTTCCCCATTAGCATCATATCCTTGGACCCAGCCCTCAGGCAGATCATCACTCGTTCCAGGAAGGGGTGAAGCAATCGGTTGATGGACAGCCCCAGGCGATGTATGATTAGTGTTCATGTGGGCCAATGTCATTGGATCCAAACTGAGAGATTTATGACGTGGTTCCGGCCAGTACCGTGTCGCGCTGCAAAAGAACAATCAAATTTTATTTACATTGTTGCAAAGTGTGAGTGTACTTTATCAGTCGAGCATAAATCGTTCCACCGACCAAAAATCACTCCAATTACCCTTCCTTCGATGTAAAACGTAATCTTAGATCATAAATTACAACCCAATTTACACTAATGTCATTGATTTAGAGTCCCCCCAAAAGGGTAAAAATAACAAATGTCACGTTTGTAAAATGCGTAAAAAACTCACTCGTAATACCCTGCCTGGTTGTTATCACTGTATTCGGTTCCATTACCACTGATCGGTTCAAACAGTTCAGCTTTTACGGCCATGTTGTGATTCATTGCATCGAAGTCGAGTGATTTTGATTCACGGTCATGGTAGACCGGGCCTGTTCCCATATCAGGGGACTGAATCGGTGCCGAAATGTTGAAGGCACTGCCGCCGGTTGGAAGTTGACCCATTGCCGGTGGGGTTGCTACTGTGTTGAGTGAGCCATGAGTGACTGGAGGCAATCCCGGCAATCCTGGCAGGCCTCGATTCGATACTGATGGTTGGGGTTGAGTATGTTGTTGATCCATTCCGACGCCATAGTTAATCAGTGCCGGCGCTGATGCTTGTCGCTGATGAACAACACCGGGATTAGGGTTACTGTATGGATGGAATCCGGCCACTGTATTCGGTGAAATCGAACTCGGCGACAATGTTTGCCGTCCACTGCCACTAAATCCATCATCACTGCTTTCTCGTGAATGCCCGACACTGCTGCCTCGAGACTTCGGTGGGGGTTTGGCATAGAAGTTCGGGGGAAGCTGCTTATTGCTCTTGTACTTGTTGTACAAGTGCCCTTCTTTGTGTTTCCTCAATCCTTCACTGATAAGGTGATCGATGGATTTCTGCGCGTCGTCAATGGTCGTGTTGATTGTGACCTGCCCGGCTTGGCCGGCTTGATTCTTCTTGGATTCGACGCGCTTTTTTGAGGCCATGCTGGACTGAAATCAATCAAAATTACAACAAGTTCAAAGAAAAAGCCGCGAGAAAGTGATCACGCCGCGCTCCACGAACAGTCTGAGGGCATCATAATAACGTGGGAAAACCGTTCCCCCTCGATTTTCAAGACCCATGGAAACCGCCCACAAAACAAGCATAAAACAGTGCCCTGAGGGCAATAAAGCTGCTGATGCTTGTGTCCCTGAACCTGAAGGAGCGAAAAGAGTGTTCATTCACAACACGCAAGAAAACTCGAATTAACCGACGCCCGTGTCAACCCCTTTCGATGCACCCATTTCCACGTTGATTACCCGAACAATAACGATCGCTTTTCTGCTTCTGTGTTCAAAAGTCAGAATGATGGTCAACTCCATCGTGTCATCCAACCAACAACCGTCAACCCCCTATCTTTGTGGTGTTAGTGTCGTGCAAATCAATGTATCAAAACTCAAACTGTGAATGGAACTATTCTTATGTCAAAGTTAAAGTCAAAGTCAAACGTTAAATGTGTTAGTAATATAATCAATGGCCGGTTAAGGCATATAAATGCAAGGTATAAATTAGTATAAACCGTGGCTGTGAACATAGTATTGTACGCAGGATTGTGTTGAGGTTAAACTTAAATAAGTATAAACAAGGAAAGCTGTTAATGGTGTGTGCATCGGAAAATTTGCAAAATTCACCCGGCAAACGGTAAAAAATGACTAAATTAACAGTTGAATGACGTCACCATAACTAAATACATATTTGACAATTGAATCAACGACGGATGCCGTTCAGAATCCCATATTCGGATGATTAAACTTTGAATCTCTGCTTTGAGCACTTTGGGGTTGTTGTTTCTTCACATCAATGCACATGTATTTATCAAAGACATGCGGATTAAGATCGTTTGGGCCGAGATCCTGAAAGCATGAGACGATTATTCACAGTGTTGATAGTTGACTGTGTGTGCGATTTCGGGCCAATGGCATCGCATCATCTTTGTGTTCAATTTCTTCCAAAAAAGCACACACAGTCAGTAATTATTTATTAAAGTTATCTTTGTACAATATTTAGCTTTTAGGTTTACGCTAATATGAGTATGTTCCCACCTGCACGAACGCAGGATCGATCGAAGCGTGCTGCATTGATTGCGGCATGGCTTGATGGTTGGCGTAGTCGACTTCCATGGATTCAGGCTGTTGTTGTTGGTAAACTTGTGGGGGATAGTATTGTTGAATGTTTTGTGGCTGTTGTTGTTGTTGTTGTTGTCGGGGTGCGCTTGGATATTGGCTGTCTGGGGGGATCAAGCCCTGAAAAACACAACTGTAACAATGAAAACCTATAAAAATCAATAACATACATCCCGATACAACTGTTGCTGTCGTTCAAGCATGTAATTCCGTTCCATGGCTAGCTCATTGATAATATCCGGTCCACTTTCAACATTACCCCCGAAGGAAGCATTATGTCTATGATTGTACTCTCCTGATGGCATTGATGAATGATAAGTTTGAGGTTGACTATGTTGATGCTGATGGTAGAATTGTGATTGGGTTGGTGGCAGTTGTGGATGTACATGTCCCTGTTGATGAATCTGTCCTGTACTGTATGAAAATTGATGCTTCTTGACGACTTTTTGTTGCATTTCCTCGGCTAAAAGGTATAATTATTCAACTAAATGACCCAAGTAAGCTTCTTCAAAACTCACAAGACAACGGATGAGTCCACGTAGTCCGCTTATTAATATGGTCAATATAGTACGGTATGCCGTTGCTATCGTAGCCCTGTGACCAGCCTTCAGGTAAATCGTCACTCGTTCCAGGGAGAGGTGATGCAATCGGTTGATGGACCGGTGATGTGAGATCTGTGCTCGGGCTAACGGACATAAGGGGGTCGACGCTAATGTTTTTCTGGGGCCAATATTGGGTTGCTCTGAAAATTTCATAAGATGGCGTAACTTTGTCAATTTTGGCATTTTTGGTAGCGACTCACTCATTGTAGGCAGCTTGATTGCCACTGTCATACCCCCCAGGATTGAATCCATACAGTTTCGCTTTCCCGGTCATATTACGATTCATTGAATCATAGTCAGCTGATTTTGACTCTCCTCCACGTCCATGGTATGGAAATATGTCCGGTGATTGCATTTGACCAGAAATATTGAAGGCACTTCCACTTGAGGTCATACCGGCTAATGTCGGCGTATTAGCCACCGTATTCATAGATCCATGGCTCACTGGGAACAATCCCGAAGAAACACGACGCCCAGATCCCGATTGACTCAGCCGTGCTCGATGATCAATACTGCCACCACAATTGGTCAGTGATGGCGCTGAGATTCCACGCTGATGGCAAATCGCATTACCCGGAGGCGCATATGGATGATGTTGAAAGCCAGCAGTGCTCGGTGAATTCGATGACATGGTCTGTCGGCCACTGCTCCCGAATCCATCATCACTGCCATCCGTCGAAGGACCAACCGATGAGTTCCGAGACTTCGGGACGGGTTTCATATGGAAGCTTGGTGGCACTGGCTTGTTGCTTTTGAATTTTCGGGCAAAACTTGAACCTTCTACATGTTTACGTAATCCTTCACTGATAAGGTGATCAATCGATTTCTTAGGATCATCGACAGTCGTGTTGATTGTGACCTGTCCGGCTTGGCCGGCTTGATTCTTCTTGGATTCGACGCGCTTTTTTGAGGCCATGCTGGACTGAAATTAATCAAAATTACAAAAAATCAAAGAAAAAGCCGCGAAAAAGTGATCACGCCGCGCTCCACGAACAGTCTGAGGGCATCATAATAACGTGGGAAAACCGTTCCCCCCTCGATTTTCAGGACCCATGGAAACCGCCCACAAAACAAGCATAAAACAGTGCCCTGAGGGCAATAAAGCTGCTGATGCTTGTGTCCCTGAACCTGAAGGAGCGAAAAGAGTGTTCATTAACAACACGCAAGAAAACTCGAATTAACCGACGCCCGTGTCAACCCTTTCGATGCACCCATTTCCATGTTGATTACCCGAACAATAACGATCGCTTTCCTTAACTTAACAAATGTCAGAATGACGGTCATCAGTGGAAAGTCGAAATTGATCACATTTACGCGCAATCAGTCGAATGACTATTTTTTACAACAAAATTAGTGAAGTGAGTATGAAGTGATAAACAACGGGGACACGAGAGAGGGCGTAATCAATGTAATCAGTGCCCCGGGAGAGATAGATAAAGCCATTGGAGGCCGTGTTGTTGCGCGTAATCGGAAATGATGGGACAGAAGTGAGGAAAGAAACGAAACAGACGCCCTGGATCGACATAACACTTTTCAATGAAAAAAGTACAACACACATCACTGATAAGGCTTTTGGAAGCAGAAGAAGGAAGACAGAAAGCTGTTGTAGTGTGCTGAGTGAACTCGGCACAGTCCGAGTACATCGATAATGTGAAAAGATTATCACGTGAGGGGAGAAGCGCGCTTGCAAGCTGATGGTAGTTCACAGCTCATGGTTTTTCGGCGATAGATAGCGATAGGACAAGCCTGCGGGGTGTCAAATTACACAGGTTGGAGAAGAAAAAAACAAGTTCAACGAAACGGCAAAAAAAACGCAAGGAACATGCCCTCGGGGTGTGTATGATTGAAGCCTTGATAGTTGTTTGAAGGGCGTCATATTTTCGACGAAGGACGGAACGGAAAAAAAACACAGGGGGTCGGAAGTGCTTGATGGTTGATGTGGTTGGGAGGCGATGGATAGGCGGTTAGCACACGTTTTTTTTTTCTTTTTTTTTTTGTAGTCCTGTCAATTCCCGTGACTCAGGGCCATGACCTGGGCGCAAGAAGAGGCTAAACGTCTGACTTGATGGCGGTAGTGGTGGTGGATGGTGGGGAAGACGGAGAAGCGAGACACCACCACCGACCTGTGTCGTTTGGGGTCGAGTTTTATTTATCGATAAAAAAAAGTTTTATGATTTACAAGACATTAACGATTCTCAGATGAGCGGAGGTGGTGACGGAGGTGGAAAGGGGAAGGATGCATCTAGTTTTCCTTTCTCAGGTAAGCATGAAGCATGGATTGGCGTCTGCAAAACGCGTAAAGTCGCCGTTTCCCATCTCCAGAGGGACCCAGGCGCAGCTGATAATAACAAGCAAGGTGGTGGCGGCGCGGTGGCGTCGTCGCTGATGCAGCTCGTCATCATCATCATCGCGAGGAGTAGGAGTGAAAAGTGAAGAGAGCACCTGAGTGAACTAACATAAGCTCTTTTTTTCTTCTTCTTCTTCGAGACTTTTGTTTCTTCTATAACAAGCCTGCCTATTCCCCCCTAGCTGCCCGGCTTCCTGGGGCCCTTGGGGGCCCCATTGCAGACAGTGTTCATCCCGTTCCCCCCACCTGTCCGTCATTATTTTCGCCTTTCTTCCCCACCGGCGGCGGCGGCCTTGCCGATCAGTAAGCACCCCCAAGCTAACCTGACGACAACGACAACGACGACATCGACGGCTGTTCGCTGCTTTTTTGCTTGATTTCACGACAGCCCCCGGGAAGAAGCCTCTATTCTTCCGCGTGTGCGCCTGTCGAGATGAGTCTACTCATCCCAACTCATCAATGACTGTTAACAAGCGTGTCGAATATAATGAATGGGCCTGGCCCTGCCGAGCCAAGCGTTGGGGATGGATTCAAGCTGCTGCTCAAACCGTGATACATGCATACATCTATGGGGATGAGGAGAAGACTACGGTCGCTCGTTTTTTTCGACGACATCGACATTGCAACATTTTGCAAAACCGATCCACAAAAAAAACCATTCTCTCTTTTGTAATGTTTGTTCTCGACCTATGTAAAGGACCTTTGTGTTTTTGTCTCGTGTCTCGGGCGACACGTACATACGGCCGGCCGGCCATTGAGTTCAAAAAAAACCGCATCTCAACGAAAAGAATAGCATAGTAAACAGCGACAAGTTGCTACAAAAGTTTGAAAAAAGTGGACACCACCCCGACTGCCGACTGGATACACGTTTTCACCGATTGAGTGTACTCAAAAAAAGTAAATTTGAATCTTGAATTTGATCTCAATGCATTCCGAGACGGAAGTAATGACACTATGTACCTCACTACCAGCCCAGTGCCCAGTGGCGTGGTGGTGTCATCACCTCGTCCGGCACAGTGATCACTCACAACTCGATCACTCACGGCAGAGGCACCAGTGGCAGCTTCGGCTTATCCGACGGGGTCCAAAGGGGTGTAAAAGGCAATTAAAGAGGTGCGAAACAACGCGGAACGTAATAAGATGGAGCAAAAGTCGCTCGTTTTCAGCTAATGTAAGCAATGCGGAAATGGGTAAACGGGATTCGATTTCCCCTCTCTTAATCACTGTTTAGTGATAAATTTTGAATCAAAGTTAAAGCCACCCTCAAAACTGATGGCTAATGGTACCCATCCTTCAGTCGCTTGAAGTGCACAGTGTACCTCGTCGAGTTCCATCTTAACTATATGTATGCACGAAGCTTAACTTTGTCTATAAAACGGTCGATGGCTAAGTGGTACATGCGCAATAAAAACTATAAAGAAGGTTGTAAACCAGGGGTGAAAACGCCCGACCGTCAGTCAGTTGTTCAATGTTGCTAAAAATAGCTCCACAATTGTCGCCATCGTTAACTTTGGAAAAACTTTAGTAAAATACTGGCTAATGCTGCTTTTCATTGGGACTTATCCGTTATCAGGGGTAACAAAAAAAGTCCCATAAGTATATTTGTGATTAATCCCGGATTTTCGGGGGGAAAAGGCCATTGACTACCAATAGACAGAAGAAAAAAGGTTGTGCCTTCTTCGGTACGGTACCAATTTCGGTGTGGATGGCTGCCCATCTCGGCACGGAGGGGGGTATGACGTATAAAAGTTAGTCGTGCGCACGGCCAGGGGGCATAGCCCCTCGGCTAAGAAGCCTAAAGTCGGGTAAATATGGGGACTTCGCGCGGCTTGGAATAGTATCAACAACGGATATGCCATGGTGACGTCGGATTCATCAGGGAACTGAGGATGGTCCATGAGATTTCCGGATACCGTATCCGGGAGGGACCCTTTGGGATTGTCTTCGAGAAAGGTCAGGAAATACGGGGCTCCTGGAAGGGGGGTACGATGCATCCATGGCATAAAGCGATAAAACGGCACGGAGCCAGATTAGGAAGATTCTTAAGATGGTTAAAATACGGAAGCCCACTTGGTGGCCTTCAGTATTCTAAATAATACTTTTTTGTGAGTTTTTGAATACATACGTTCGTTTTTGATGGGAATAAAGGACAGACGGGACCCGGGGGCTTTATACAATGGAGGGGATGAGACCTCGAGCCAAGATGGACGAAGGCGGAAAAAGGAACCACGAGACCCTGTGGAAAGAAGAGGGGAGAGAGAGGGCGGGTGGCCTAACCTATGTGTTTCTTCCGATCACGTCAGAATGTCAATAAACGGCGACGAGCCCGAAGGTACCTGGGCAGCCTGGGCAGCCGAGGAGGGCTCGTTTAAGCAAGGGTTGCGGGGGCGCAGACCAGTCGATGGACATCTTTTGGATGGGGGGATAGGGTGGGTTCAATCAGGCGGTTGAGCTTGTAAAACGGAAACCGCAAGACAGAAGATCAACAAATCGAGACAAGTGAACGGGGGTGGTTGGAGTTGGAGTAGGGATACACAATGGTTTGAAACACACGAGTATTCAAAAATCACGTTTGATTCGGGATTCCCGAGATAGTTTGGGGTCTTTGAATCACATGGCCATAGCCACAGGGCCACAGGAACTTATCCATCGCTCCATCATTTAGCTTGCCAAAACACAACAGTTTCCTCGAAAAACAAACATCACCAACGCCAACCTCCAAAAACATTGGAAGTGCCACAATCCACTAACCATTTCACAACAAAACCACCTTGCTCATTGGTACCTCTAATGGCATTGGTTCCACGCCCTCCCTCACACACCACGAGAGAGAGACCAAACGAGCAATCCGTTAACAACTCCGAAACAAAGTACTCATCTCCATGAAATTTGCCCCAATGTAGCCCCTCTTCAGGCATTAAAAATATTTAAGCTGCGAGGGAGACCTACAAAAATATACTTATTCGGAGGGGTTTTCGGCGCTTATACTTATATTCCAACTACTTTCGATAAGTATAAGCGCCGCCAGAGCACTACGGTATGCCGGAAGGGGTACAAAAAACAGTCAAGTCCGGGGTTGGTCAGTATGTCCATTTGTTTGCACTGGGGTGGGTTGCAAATTAGCTAAGGGTTTCCGACTGACTATAATGGTAATCCGGAAAAGCCATCGGTCTGCCATGAGCTTTAGGCAAGGTAAGCCAGGATGATTATGAGTGCTTCCCGGGGATTTGTTCCAGCAGAAGGTCCCGTGGAAATACAAAAAAAGGGGGGTGAATCTGTTTGGTTGTTTGGGTTGAACTATAGGATTGTAAATAGGAGTAATAAAGAGTTGGAATGGATAAGGATAACGAAATTTGTTCAAATGATGCGGGCCAAATAAGAGTGGGGGTGGAGACAATGGGAGTGGTTTCGTAATGTTGTTATCAGTACATCTTGGCAATAGTAACAAAAACATGCAAAATGGCATTTATTAATAACAAAGATAGTTACAACAGCCCGTTTCTATGCACAAAATCAGTCAATCACATCGAACCCCCCGCTTTCTTACAAGTCTGTTCGGACATTGCCGAAGTAGTCTTGAACAATGTCAAGAAATCAAATCATGTGTATGTATGTGGCTGCCGCGGGCCGGTGCGCTGCTGCTCGTCCGTGTGTTTCTCGCCACCTTCACCACCACTACCATTGCCACCAGCACCTCTCTCTCCCGAAGACTGCCCCTCTCGTTTTGCCCTTTCTGCAATAGTTAGATACCACCAAAACGTTCTTCTGGTCTTCCCAACACTAACCATCACCAGAAGACGCCAAAACCCCCCATCCCCCCTTCTGTCGCCGACAACGACCTTCGATTTTTGCGCGAAAAAGTCTCGCGCAAGTGATGGTGCCCGCCGGCGGTACCCTTTTCTTTTCCGCTCCAACCATCTTTGCATAAAACTAAACTTCTCTGTCCGTTTTGGCTCTCGGGCTCGGGGCTCGCTGGCTGGCTGACTACTACTACCCCACCCACACTTCGCCCCCTTCTTCGAGTCAGCCTGTATTGGAAGTTTTGACTGTTGATCGGTCGACAAAATCGAATCGAAGAAAGAAAGCCACCACGTTGAAACGGCGATGAAATGGATTGAAAAGTGCCTGAAGACGACGCCGGCGACGGAGATCACGGTGGCATGGGGGATGGGGAGATGAAGGTTGTGAAGTTGATTCACTTTCGGGGCCCATGTGTTCAGATTGAGATTGGGCTGGGCGGAAATCGGAAATCAAAAGAGCTCGAAAACGACTACAATGAAGTGAGACGCGTTCGGAGGCAGGCAAATAGAGATAAGATGCGTGATGGCCGAGCTTTCGCGGAGTCGGTCGGGTGATCACGGAAAGCGATAGCGCCGTGCCGACGCCGACGGATTACACCGATGACTGGTCGAATGTCAATCGTTTGTCGAAAATGATGAAGGCAACGCGAAAGGGACAAAAAACGCCGTTTTCGTGTTCGATCAGAGCCCCTCTCTTCGAAGATAAAGGCAAGGAAAAGGTCCACGCAGACAGGCAGGCATAAGATGATGACGCTGATGACTAGCTGTCAGCAGTAAGATGATGACGAAGAAGGGGGGAGGGCGAAGGTGGTGGCGGTGGCGGTGGTGGCAAGCAGGCGACCAGACGACCGGCCGGCCTTGGAGGCGAAGAAGTGATGAGTCAGACGGCCGACACTTACGGCTAGGAACCCCAACTGGACGCTGCCGGTCGGAAGGGGGGACTGTTTGCAAAGTTCGGATAGACAAAAACAAAGCATACAAAAAAGGTCAATTCACAAAATTTAAAATTAAATTTCATTTAAAACAGAAACCAAACAGTTAAATGTACATATAAATAAACCAAATCCACTATTCTTAACAACCATCAATCAAATCACAACGAAAACCGACTTCAAATTCGATCAGTCTTACACCAAAAAGCGTGAAAACAGCCCCTCAAGGTCAAGCACCACCTACCTTGCGCCTACGGGGCAGTACATAGCAACATTTTGGTAGTTCAGTTCAGTTTGGGGTGGTGGTGATTTCAGGGCGGCAGCCATCGAACATCAACTTCGTGGTTAGGGCTGACACTCATGGCGGAAAAGGGGGAAGGAAGAAGTTTATCCTCACACCCGATTGCGGTGAAAGTCAATCAAAGAACGCGCCGGTTTTTATCGAAGAAGTTTGCCTTTCCCCTTCCTTCCTTTCCTCTGATCTGATTCAACCAAGTTAGTTTGCAAAAATGGGAGGCAACCTTGTGTTCGGAACGATCGAACAGAGGCCAACATCAACCACAACCACGAAAACGATTCGAAAAACAAGAGGTGGGAGGGAAAGCCTGTCTCCTGAATCACTGCCGCCTGATCATAAGGAGGAGGCCATAAAATAGGTCTTCGAAGGATAGTTTTTTCTGCTTTTGTATTAATGAATTTGCTTACGTAAATGCATTATTATCACATCGCGTCATTGAAAAAGGAGAAAATAAGCGAAAATGAATGGAGTTTGATCAGTTTTTTGGAGAAAATTAAACTTTTGGAAAACAGTGTTAAGTCAAAAAAGTGCCGATCATAAGAAAGAAAACCTAAACTAAATGACTACTGGGTCAATCAAATGTACTATAATAACTTCAACGATAGTGTCAGAAAGGAGGAGTTTAACCTCGGATCCCAAATTCCAACAACCATGAGATGGTTATCAAACGCATGCCGGATCTTTGAATCACCCCCTCCGGTACGTTAGGTCAACAAACTCAGACTGAATACACTGTTTATTGGAAATTTAGGAATGGGGGAGACGCAATCGCACCGGAAAGAGGTGCATTATGGGTTTGATAAGAGTTCAAAACTACCGATGAGCATTCTCTTTCATTGAAAGGTGAAAACATGCTTGAGGGGAATTTGGTGATAACGATTCAGTTGATCTGCATTGCTGGAATGGTTGGGATGTTTGAGGCATGTGTAAGTAAAACTCTCGTGATGGGGTTTAATGATAAAGAAAGGACGTCATTACAGCGTTAAATGATGGTTTAAAACAGGGAAAGTTATGTTTTTTGAAGCGTTTGAAGTCATTTCAAAGATATAAAAAGCAGAGACAGATGAACTTTCCTTAAGCTTAGCTGTATCGCCGTAAGACAGGACTCATCGAAACGCGCCCTCCAACGCACCCACTTTGATCGTCTAGTGTTTGTCGTTACAGGGTTGATCAAAATGCAAATGAACTCACTTCGAGCTCGGTGTTCTCAACTGACCGGAGCAAAGGACACTTCGGAGGCACTGTCCGTCTCAACTACATACGAGTGACCTGTCATGTCGCCTGTTCCGTGCGCGGAGATTGTTATTTTCCAATGAACCTTCTTTAATCTTGAAGGCTGTTTGATCTTTTTGATCTTTTTCAGCAAAAAAACAGGATATCAGAATATCGAACGATACACTGTAAACTTCAAACACAGTAAAGCTATTACAATTGAAATCAAAACAGAAATTTAACAAAACCACCCTCTAAAAACGTCACTTCGAAGCCGTTTTGCAACCACCCCCACCCACAAAAGGCCAAAGGCCGTCGAAAACAATAACATAATGATGCATTCAAAAAAGTTCAGACTACCATTTGGGCGTAGTCCCTCAAAAGGGCAGTTCCATTAGCGTGTTTCACATCCAAGAAGGCGAACTACCGAACTACCGATAAAAGCCACCTAGTAATCGACAAAACACGTGGGTCAAATCGGCCTTCAACTGTTAGTTCCATTTTTAACACTCGTGGAAATAATAGGAACCAGGACTCGAAACATGGAACAACGTTAGAGGGGGAAAGTGGAAGAAATCAAAATTCCTATTTGTGAAACTTTTTCTTGTGTCTTTTTATTGCAATTGTAGTGTGATTTTAAAAAGACGATAGCTGACATGATAGAGAAATATCCACAACATTATTTGCGTTTTATTATTTTCAATTAACTATGACGCAAATTTTTTACACATTTTACACATTCTGAGATTATTGAAAACGCGGTGAAACAATCCAGTTTGATTTTCGCTTGGTTGATGTGGCACAAACGTCAGGTGCTCATGTTTGTAACGGCGTTCACCCGAATCAGTAGGTTTGTAGGAAATACTCACATTAAAACTATAAGGTACTTCTTTATAACCGATGCGGCTGACAGATACTAATTTCGGTGATAAATAGTCACAAATTTTTGCGGTTTGTGCTTCTAATGTTTCGTTATCAGTGTTTTTTACACCTACCACGCAAAAATAACACTTTCTCTAAAAAACAAATTAGTCAAAATGGTTTTCAAATTAATAAAAGAAATTACGTGAAGTAGCCGCACCATGTCCTCAGGATCAAAGTTAAAAATATCCGCATAACAGCTATTCTCTCTGTGTATATACAATTCAAAATTACTTGCGTCAGCCTTTAGTAAATCTTGAACCCAGTCGTGATAAAGTGTCCCATTCCAATCAAACCTTATAAGTTTCGGGAAAAAGAAGAACAAAACGGACATTTTCACACAACTTAGGGAATTAACAGTAATCACACGCATACCAAGCATTTTCGGCGAAAGGAATGTCAGTAGATTAGGTGTTAAAACAGTTAACCAATTTGTTCGCATTTCAAGGGCTTCCTTCAAGTACACAATGTCGAAGTATTCGTTATATACGAAGTTACTTGAAAACTCATTCCATAAATCAGCCCTCCAGGTAGCTTTATATACAATATTTTCAGTGATATCGATCTTAACATGGGTGTCGTGCGATTCAATTTTTTCATCAGTAATAATAAGCCTTATATTATCGCGAACAGGCTGGAGAGGTTTCATGCCATCGAGATCATCGCCTACGGCCAGTTGGAAATCATATATTTCGACAGGACTGGACAGTTCACGTAAACGCTGACGGTGGCCATACGGAAGTAACTTGTATGGAAATGGCATAGCCCGTAGTGCCTGAAAGACTTGATTTATTATATAAAGAATCCTGTTTGTAAGAAAAAACTGAATGGTGAATGCTTCTTTTTGGCTTTAATATTATATTGACTTTATGGAACCATTATCACATGAGTAGCAACTAGATAAGAAGTGGACGATGTTTTCGGGGTCGAAAACGTCCGTGTTATTGGGAACGAAAGCATCATCTTTGTTATCATGTTTAGTTTTCAAATCTAAAAATCATTAGGTAATGTTATACATGCATGGTTGATACCCGTTCATGTCGTTGGCTCGGAACACGCTAAAGCGAGATTGATAAGCATGCTCCATGAACATAGTTACATGGAACGAAAGCATTATTTTACTGTGCCGCAACAAGTTAGTCCAATGAACTGAAAGGCACTTTCACAACTATGCATAGTCATATATGACACGACCATTTGTAAAGGCAACACCGTTGGTGATGCGAAAAAAGTGTGATTTTCTCTTCAATTTTTGTTTTTTGCTCTTGAAAGGTTGTAAACAACAACTTATAATATATTTTTTAAGCATTTATTTCGGCATTTATTAGGGCGTTCGAAAAGTTTGTGTCACTTTTTTTACAATATACATATAACTTTGGCAAATTAAACCAAATATCAACCGGTTATTAACCGCTACTATCAACAAGTCTTCCCCTCCTGAAGAAAGAGTCTTGCTGTGACGGCGCAAAGTTGCCATGTTGTTTGACAGCCAAAGCTTTAGATCACTCAAATTTTTAAAATCTCCTTCGCTGTGCCGATTCTTGGCGTTTCTTCTTTCTCATCATGAATCTTGACTGATCAGGCAACTTTTAAAAGCAGCAGGATGGTCAAACAAAGCTAATTTAGAAAAAAGTTGATCCGGACAGTCCCGAATCTGGTCGTTGGCGACTCATTGCCAAGGGTAATTTCAAATTTCGCGCCTTCGAGCACCGACTTTCAACGGCATTTTCTCCTCAAATCCGATCCCAATCCTGGCACTGTTGGTGTCTATCGATAGCTCATGAAAAGTCCCACCTTCAATTAAAAATTTATCAAAACTTATGCCGCCAAACAAAAGTTCTGGACAAAACAAAATTTTCGAAGTGGACATGGGTGGACTTGAGTGGAGAAAATTCACTCTCCCGTCACAGGAGGGTAGACGGTGGTGTGGCACCCTCCGTGAAGCCCTGGTCTCGCTCCATCTGACTATCACCTGTTCCGGTCTCAGAAGCACCGTCTTAGAAAAAACATTGAAAAATTTGGAAGCCCTTGGGGTCGAACTCGACGTCACTGTAAACTTCTTTCTGGAGAACCAATTGTCAATGATGGACCCCGGTCCGGCCGATGAAAGTTCGGCCGGGGTCCACCATTACTGACCAACATGTTGTGTCGCTCAGATATCCTTATCACTTTGCTCAATGACCGTCTCATAGCTGTGAAAGTGCCTTTCAGGGCATCTGACTAACATGTTGTGTCGCTCAGATATCCTTATTACTCTGCTCAATGACCGTCTCATAGTTGGCAAAGTGCCTTTCAGGGCATCTGACCGGCATGTTGTGTCGCTCAGATATCCTTATTACTCTGCTCAATGACCGTCTCATAGTTGGCAAAGTGCCTTTCAGGGCATCTGACCGGCATGTTGTGTCGCTCAGATATCCTTATTACTCTGCTCAATGACCGTCTCATAGTTGGCAAAGTGCCTTTCAGGGCATCTGACCGATATGTTGTGTCGCTCAGATATCCCTGTTCCTCAGCTCAATGACCGTCTCATAGCTGTGAAAGTGCCTTTCAGGGCATCTGACCGATATGTTATGTCGCTCAGATATCCCTGTTCCTTTGCACAATGACCGTCTCATAGCTGTGAAAGTGCCTTTCAGGGCATCTGACCGATATGTTGTGTCGCTCAGATATCCCTGTTCCTCAGCTCAATGACCGTCTCATAGCTGTGAAAGTGCCTTTCAGGGCATCTGACCGGCATGTTGTGTCGCTCAGATATCCTTATTACTCTGCTCAATGACCGTCTCATAGTTGGCAAAGTGCCTTTCAGGGCATCTGACCGATATGTTGTGTCGCTCAGATATCCCTGTTCCTCAGCTCAATGACCGTCTCATAGCTGTGAAAGTGCCTTTCAGGGCATCTGACCGATATGTTATGTCGCTCAGATATCCCTGTTCCTCAGCTCAATGACCGTCTCATAGCTGTGAAAGTGCCTTTCAGGGCATCTGACCGATATGTTATGTCGCTCAGATATCCCTGTTCCTCAGCTCAATGACCGTCTCATAGCTGTGAAAGTGCCTTTCAGGGCATCTGACCGATATGTTATGTCGCTCAGATATCCCTATTCCTTTGCTCAATGACCGTCTCATAGTTGGCAAAGTGCCTTTCAGGGCATCTGACCGATATGTTGTGTCGCTCAGATATCCCTGTTCCTTTGCACAATGACCGTCTCATGGCTGTGAAAGTGCCTTTAAGGGCATCTGACCAGCATGTTGTGTCGCTCAGATATCCCTGTTCCTCAGCTCAATGACCGTCTCATAGCTGTGAAAGTGCCTTTCAGGGCATCTGACCGATATGTTATGTCGCTCAGATATCCCTGTTCCTTTGCACAATGACCGTCTCATAGCTGTGAAAGTGCCTTTCAGGGCATCTGACCGATATGTTATGTCGCTCAGATGTAACCCGAAATTAAAGTGCATGTTTCCTTCTTATTTTGACTTCCGTGTCTGGGAAGGAACGGGTTATGAAACCCGTTCCTTCCTATAACTTGTTGTAACATTTTCTTGTAGGAGGGATTAGGGCTGTATAAAAGCAGCCCTAATCTCCTCTTGTGTCGTCGTTGTAGAGAATAAACTTGTAACTTTAAAGTGTTCTAAACTGGGGCTTCGGGTTAGAATCACGGGCAGGCGAACCGGGCATGTCAAGATTACACAGATATCCCTGTTCCTCAGCTCAATGACCGTCTCATAGCTGTGAAAGTGCCTTTCAGGGCATCTGACCGATATGTTATGTCGCTCAGATATCCCTATTCCTTTGCTCAATGACCGTCTCATAGTTGGCAAAGTGCCTTTCAGGGCATCTGACCGGCATGTTGTGTCGCTCAGATATCCCTGTTCCTCAGCTCAATGACCGTCTCATGGCTGTGAAAGTGCCTTTAAGGGCATCTGACCAGCATGTTGTGTCGCTCAGATATCCCTGTTCCTCAGCTCAATGACCGTCTCATAGCTGTGAAAGTGCCTTTCAGGGCATCTGACCGATATGTTATGTCGCTCAGATATCCCTATTCCTTTGCTCAATGACCGTCTCATAGTTGGCAAAGTGCCTTTCAGGGCATCTGACCGATATGTTGTGTCGCTCAGATATCCCTGTTCCTTTGCACAATGACCGTCTCATAGCTGTGAAAGTGCCTTTCAGGGCATCTGACCGATATGTTGTGTCGCTCAGATATCCCTGTTCCTCAGCTCAATGACCGTCTCATAGCTGTGAAAGTGCCTTTCAGGGCATCTGACCGATATGTTATGTCGCTCAGATATCCCTGTTCCTCAGCTCAATGACCGTCTCATAGCTGTGAAAGTGCCTTTCAGGGCATCTGACCGATATGTTATGTCGCTCAGATATCCCTGTTCCTCAGCTCAATGACCGTCTCATAGCTGTGAAAGTGCCTTTCAGGGCATCTGACCGGCATGTTGTGTCGCTCAGATATCCCTGTTCCTCAGCTCAATGACCGTCTCATGGCTGTGAAAGTGCCTTTCAGGGCATCTGACCGGCATGTTATGTCGCTCAGATATCCCTATTCCTTTGCTCAATGACCGTCTCATAGTTGGCAAAGTGCCTTTCAGGGCATCTGACCGATATGTTATGTCGCTCAGATATCCCTGTTCCTCAGCTCAATGACCGTCTCATAGCTGTGAAAGTGCCTTTCAGGGCATCTGACCGGCATGTTGTGTCGCTCAGATATCCCTGTTCCTCAGCTCAATGACCGTCTCATGGCTGTGAAAGTGCCTTTCAGGGCATCTGACCGGCATGTTATGTCGCTCAGATATCCCTATTCCTTTGCTCAATGACCGTCTCATAGTTGGCAAAGTGCCTTTCAGGGCATCTGACCGATATGTTATGTCGCTCAGATATCCCTGTTCCTCAGCTCAATGACCGTCTCATAGCTGTGAAAGTGCCTTTCAGGGCATCTGACCGGCATGTTGTGTCGCTCAGATATCCCTGTTCCTCAGCTCAATGACCGTCTCATGGCTGTGAAAGTGCCTTTCAGGGCATCTGACCGGCATGTTATGTCGCTCAGATATCCCTATTCCTTTGCTCAATGACCGTCTCATAGTTGGCAAAGTGCCTTTCAGGGCATCTGACCGATATGTTATGTCGCTCAGATATCCCTGTTCCTCAGCTCAATGACCGTCTCATAGCTGTGAAAGTGCCTTTCAGGGCATCTGACCGGCATGTTGTGTCGCTCAGATATCCCTGTTCCTCAGCTCAATGACCGTCTCATGGCTGTGAAAGTGCCTTTCAGGGCATCTGACCGGCATGTTATGTCGCTCAGATATCCCTATTCCTTTGCTCAATGACCGTCTCATAGCTGTGAAAGTGCCTTTCAGGGCATCTGACCGGCATGTTATGTCGCTCAGATATCCCTATTCCTTTGCTCAATGACCGTCTCATAGTTGGCAAAGTGCCTTTCAGGGCATCTGACCGATATGTTGTGTCGCTCAGATATCCCTGTTCCTTTGCACAATGACCGTCTCATAGCTGTGAAAGTGCCTTTCAGGGCATCTGACCGATATGTTGTGTCGCTCAGATATCCCTGTTCCTCAGCTCAATGACCGTCTCATAGCTGTGAAAGTGCCTTTCAGGGCATCTGACCGATATGTTATGTCGCTCAGATATCCCTGTTCCTCAGCTCAATGACCGTCTCATAGCTGTGAAAGTGCCTTTCAGGGCATCTGACCGGCATGTTGTGTCGCTCAGATATCCCTGTTCCTCAGCTCAATGACCGTCTCATGGCTGTGAAAGTGCCTTTAAGGGCATCTGACCGGCATGTTGTGTCGCTCAGATATCCTTATTCCTCTGCTCAATGACCGTCTTGTGAGAACCAACTCCCGGAGTTGGTCTCTTCGATGACCTGTCCGAGTCCCTGACTCCCCACACCGAATGAAGCTGACGCTTCTTGGTCATCTAATGATACACCCGGTGTATCCGGATGATCCCCCTAATGCCTCCCCGAGGCTTCCCTTCCCAAACTCCAGTAGAGGGGATCACATTTATTGGGTTCTTCGCTTACATTTATATACTGACATCAATGGGCCAATTGGACATACAAATATAGGGGCGTGAACTTGGGGCTGACTTCAATCGTAAGGCACGGTATGCCGTGTGCGTAGAAGGCGTTGAGTGCTCTTTGGAGCCGGCATGCAGAATCACATGCAGTCTTGTGACTTCCGGTGCAGCATCAGTAGAATCTGCCATAGTGTTGCGATGATTCACCGCTATGCTAGAATCTTCCTAGGCAAGCAGCGGTTTCAGATGTCAATGTCGTGGCAACGTGGGATGTCGATGTTGTGACAACAGTCACCTACACAGTGCCTGTTTTCCCCTGTATAACAGTGTTAACGTATAGATCACTATCCTATGTTTATATATCGGGACTTGGCAATGTGCCAAGTCGCACGTGAACAAGCCAGTTCATGATTGTACTTTGCCCCGGGCGGTTGTATTACAAATACTATTACAAATCCTATGTCGTAATCGCCAAGAATCTTACAGGAACCTTACAGTCTCATAGCTGTGAAAATGCCCTACAGGGCGTCTGACCGGCATGTTGTGTCGCTCAGATATCCTTATTCCTTTGCTCATTGACCGTATCATAGCTATGAAAGTGCCTTTCAGGGCATCTGACCGGCATGTTGTGTCGCTCAGATATCCTTATTCCTTTGCTCAATGACCGTCTCATATCTGTGAAAATGCCCTACAGGGCGTCTGACCGGCATGTTGTGTCGCTCAAATATCCTTATTACTCTGCTCAATGACCGTCTCATAGTTGGCAAAGTGCCTTTCAGGGCATCTGACCGGCATGTTGTGTCGCTCAGATATCCTTATTACTCTGCTCATTGACCGTCTCATAACTGGCAAAGTGCCTTTCAGGGCATCTGACCGGCATGTTGTGTCGCTCAGATATCCCTGTTCCTTTGCTCAATGACCGTCTCATATCTGTGAAAATGCCCTACAGGGCGTCTGACCGGCATGTTGTGTCGCTCAAATATCCTTATTCCTTCGCTCATTGACCGTATCATAGCTATGAAAGTGCCTTTCAGGGCATCTGACCAATGTTTTTGTATTGTTTTGTGTGAACATTGTTTATGTCCACGCGGTGGCGCGTTTATACATAAAGATGATGATGATGAATTAGCTTACGATAGAAAGTTGATTATTGTTATCATAATGTTATTAGGAAAACCTTTATTACTAGTAATTTAGCAATACTGACGATGTAGCAAATCCAAAATTTTCGGCATAACTACCACGTGAAAATCATGAGCGGTAACAGCTTTAACATAAATCTCAAACTATGGGTTTTTAAACCGATGGCGAAGGCACCGTCAAAGACATTCAACCCTACCAAGACCGAGCGATGCCGATAGTGCGGCAAACTCGTGATAGAAGAAGAGAACGTGGCATTGTGTCTCGTGATATCTCTATCAGTCTGCCGTCTACTGCCCGAGAGTGGCGTTCTTGGTCGGAATGAACGCGGCCCAGTGCGACTCGTTCAATGTTACGCTGCCAGATTTGGCATATGGCGACTCTTTTGTCCACGTTGAGGTTTGCTTTAAGGAATACACCAAATCAAGTCAATAAGCGATCAGGGAAAAGCATGATGAAAAAAGGGGACATAGGGTCGAAAATCTTCGACGGTGCCTTTGTCATCGGTTTAAAAACCCATAGTTTGAGGTTTGTGACAATTCTGTTGACTGTTCGTGATCTTTCACGTGGTAGTTATGCCGAAAATTTTGAAATTGCAACACCGTTAGTGATGCTTATAAATGGTAATGATTATGGTGAAGTTCTCTCATCGATGGAAACGTTACGAATTATTGCGTCGGCAATCTCACGCACTTCTTAGACTATCACCACCTATATGTACACGACTCTGGTTTGATCTTGTGGCATCAATAGCGGTATCTAGTTAGGTACATCTTTTTTTTGGTTAGATTTTTTCAACTCTTGTTTAAAACTGTCATTTGCTAGAAAAGGAACATGGTCATAGTGATGTCTTTATAGCCGTATAAGAATACTGTCAACACATCATTAAATAACAAAAACACAAAACCAACACCATCAATCGATTTTCTTACGAGGGGCCGGCTCTACTTTGTCTTCGATTTCAATCGGCGGACCACGGCGTTGTTTTGGATCCTGAACTGTCTTCGGGGGAGCTGTCGCGCAGCTGGCTTAAGTCTTCTTCGATGCCGGAAGTCTTGTCTTTCCAACGGATCGCATATTAGATGTTTGCCACTGGACAAGAAGCACGATTGCACAGACCGGTCAAGCTGTAGTCATTTCGGCAAATCTTTTGGATAGCCGATCTGCAAACAACTTTATATATAAAACCTCAAACTTTTCTAAACAAAACAACTTACTGAGTATTAAAAGAGCAATGAATCTTGCTGAGGACGTTTCAAGTGATGTCTTTGCACTGCATGATAAGTAGAGAGGAAACCTTAAAATGGAATTATTATCGCACTTCAAAAATATTCCAAAATGATGGAAACTGTTGTTGTTTGAGCAACAGTATCACAAACAACAAATTAACGCTTTCTCGAAGAAAAAGAAAAGGCTGGGGCAATTACACTAGCAGCAGTTGACGCTCCGAAGAAGCTCATTGGAATTTGAATGTGCTTAGCAAGCATGAAGCCGACCCGACTTTGACGAGTTGCATTTGACACTGGAATGCATTGACGAACAGCTCAAACGACCGGGAATCGAGAACCGATTGGGGCGTCTTCTCGAGTTGCCCACGGCGTTTGACGGCATAAAAACTGTTCAAGGACCCTTGATTTGATTTAACCTTCTTCTTCATACGGCTGTCATGCAGTCCACCTCATCTACGAGTAATCTAAACAAAAGTCGGCACGACCTGTGATAAAAAATATATAAAATGATGTGAAAAGAAGAACTGCTTTAGAGGAGCTCTGTTTTCGCATCCTGCTTTTACGAACACTGGCATAATTATTATGATTCGATTTCCGTCGCGTTAACGACCGTCATAATAATGAAAAAACGAACTTTAAGGCATGATGTAGCCGTTCAATAGTAATTTTTACCATTTTCCGTAAAAAACAAATTTGCATTTGCCGATCGCGTGCGCACTGGCACACTCTTACCGCGAATTTTCTGTCTTCAGACAGCCTACTGTGCCTCTCTCAGCTCGCGTTCCAGCTGCGGTTGTCACGCACGACTTTCGTATCGTTTTCTTCCTCACGTCTCCTCTTCTGTGCGTGTTTTCCCGGTTTTTTGCTTTCCCTTTTTCCCGCGTGCCTTCGATAACGCGTTTTTGTTTCATGATGATGGTGTTGGGCTATCATGTTCTTTATCATCATCTTTCTTCGTTTATGTTTTAATTTATCCCTTTTTTAGCCATGTCGTCGTCGCTTAGCGATAGCTCATCCCATGGGGGTGAGGATTCTGATCCGACGACGGAATCCTCGCCAAAGAGCCAAGACGCCAACCGCGAGGTCTACCGAACAGCCGCCCGGGACTTGGGTAAGCCGGTTGCGTGCGCGAAGCTTCCCAAGGGTCAGACTCTCGCTGATGATCATCAAATTCTGGTCAAAACGAACATCCACGGCATTCGGATGAACCTTGATGTGAGTGTTTTATTGGCTGTTTTCTGATTTACTCTTGTTTTTATGTTATTTTATATAATCTCTGATTTTTCAGCCCGAGACCCTGGTTTACCAATATCACGTAAACCTGATGAAGCGTCACAAAGACAAAAGTGGAAACAACGTCGAATTTCCCGTGTTCAATCCCCAAGGTTGTGATACCGACTACTTCAAAGTGAACCGACGTCGGATGACTACAAAGATCTTCAAGGTGCTCTGTGATGTGTACCCCGTCTTTGGCAGCCCTGACAACTTTGTCTACGATAGCGCCAATACGCTGTTTACATTCCAAAAGTTGCCGAAGGACCGAAAGATTTACGAGATCGACGAAGATTTGTCTACACAGTGGCTTGGCCGTAAGAATCAGATCTACCTTGAAGTTGTCAACGTCAATGATCCAGTTGAGTTCAATGTGAAGGATTTTTCTCACATCTCGCGTGACTTCAAAATCTACAATCAAGAAGTCATCCGGTTTCTCGAGCTTGCTACATCGCACTATACGATCAATCACCAGTATGGTTTACTTTACTTTTTTTGTTTTTTATGCTAACAGTGTGGTTATAGTGACGAGCACATCATGTACAACAATACGGCTACCTACTTTATGGACCCTACTCGTTATGGTTATCATGCCTCCGATGTACGTGACTTGGGCAATGGCAAGTATATCAGCGTAGGTGCCAGCAAGAACGTTTTGTCGATCGAAGGGCCTACCATGCGTGCCGCTGCTGCCTTGTCTATTGACTGTATGTTATTCTTTTTGTTGTTTTATGTGATTTTATGCGTTTTATTTGCAGCCAAGAAAGTTCTCTACTACCACACTGGCACGTTGCTTGAACTCATTTGCCGCCTGTGCGATATTCGCAATCACCGTGGCACTTTCGACAGCCGTCATTTCGTTCGCATTCGCAGCTTTATCAAGCGTAGGTTATTTGGTCAAGTGGTGTTTTTCACGTTGTTATGAATTTCAGGCCTTGTCTGCCATCGCACTTACGGCAACTTTGGAAGCCGCACTATTGTATTGCACGATATTCGCCCCATGACTGCTGATACGTATACGTTTACGAATGAGAAAACTGCTGAAACCCGGACTGTCCAGCAATATCTGCGTGAAACGTATCAAATAGAGCTTGAGTGTGCTCATTGGCCGATGGTTTGCGAAATGAATGCGAACAAGACGCTCAGCTTCTACCCTATTGAAACTCTTCGTGTTGCTGATTTCCAACGCGTCGGTGGTGGTACTACTCCTGATGACATCCGTGAGATCATTCGAGTAAGTTTTGTTTGTTTTTTTTTGGTATTTGGTGTTTATTTTGTTTATTATAGTCCACTGCCGTTGCTCCCGCGGTCAAGCAAGTCGAGGCTGAACGTTCTTATCGATCGTTTACCTTTGAAAAGAATGTCTTTATGAAGACTATGGGCATCAGCATTATGGAAAAGCCGATCATTGTGTCTGCTCGATTGCTTATGGCTCCGAACATCCAATACGCCAATGGCAACGACCAGCCCCAGCTCAATGGGACGTGGCGGATGAACAAGCAAGCGCTTTTCTTGAAGCCTGGCGTTTGCGAGTCCTGGGCGTGTGTGCTGATCGAAAGCGGCAATGCTACAAACTTCGAAGAATTCAAGTGAGTTTTTGTTTGCCTATTTTCTTTTATCACTAAATTTGCGATTTCAGGAACTTTGGTCGCATGTACTGGGCTGAAGCCAACAAGCGTGGTTTCCAGATGCCCCAGCCGCTCGATTGCCTTTGTGTCGCAGCCGATCGTGAGGCCCTCAAGGATGTCTTTGCTTCGGCTGTCAACATGAAGTGCAAGTTCTTGCTCATTGGTCATCCGGACAAGGAGAACACGTTGCATGGCGAAATCAAGTGTCTTGAGCGGGCTCATGGAATCACGACCCAGTGCGTCAAGACTAGCACCTTGTCGAAGGTTGCCGCTAATCGCAGCCAGCTTACACTGGAAAACCTTGTGCTGAAGGGCAACGTCAAGATGGGCGGTCTCAACTACTCAATCAAGTTGCGGACGATGCCTATTGACGAGAAGGTCCTCTTTATCGGCTTTGGCATGAGTGCTCCTGGCGGCGGCTTTGGCACCGTTACCCCCACTGAAGAAAAGGAAGGTGCTACTGAAACGGCGAAGAAAGCCTCGTATTCCGTTGTTGGCTACGCTGCTAATGATAGCGAGCTTCATGATGAGTTCACTGGCAACTTCCTGCTGCAACCATCGTTCCGTGACGAGAAGGTCATCGTGTCCCAGATAATCTTTGAAGACGTTTTCACCCGTTACTTAAAGAACCACAACAATCAGGCGCCATCTCGTGTCATTCTGTATCGCAACGGGTGCACAGAAGGCCAGTTTGGTGATGTCCTGCGTTACGAGATTCCGTAAGTCGCTACCCATTAGTCGGTTTGTGTCTACATTTCGATTTCAGGCATCTTCGTATGGCCATGAAGAAACACTTTAACGCGTGCAGTACCAACAAGATTCCTTTGACTGTTATCGTTCCGTCCAAGGTCCATTCCGTTCGCTTTTTCAACTCGACCATCAATCCTCAAGACAAAGCCATGGATCAGAACATTAGCCCAGGTGTTGTTATTGACTCGGCGGTCACGCATTCGGCTTTCTGCGAGTTCTACCTCAACTCCCATCGTGCTATTCAGGTAGGTTATGTTACTTATCTCTTTCATGTATACGTTTGTTTTATTTGCAGGGTACTGCTAAGACTCCGAAGTACTCGATTATCTACAACGACGATGCCACGGCCACTTTGGACATGTTTGAACGTTGGACCAATGCCCTTTGCTACGACTTCCAGATCGTCAACAGCCCCACTTCGCTTCCGGCTCCAGCGTACATCGCTAACCGTTACGCCGAGCGCGGTCGTATGCTGCTGAATACTTATGAGTACGGTTACTCTTTTTAGTTTACTTATTCTGATCTCAAGCTTTTCTTTTAGCCTGACTTCGTCAAACAACCATAACCGTGGTGCTCCAAAGAATCACGAAGGATCTCCCGAAGGTGCCATTGCCGAAGACCACGCTGAAGACGTACACGAAGATGAGGACAGTGGCTCAGGCAGCGGACACAGCTTGCACGCCGACCTTTTGAGCCAGCACTTCTACGTACATTCGCTGCAGCTCAACTACACGGAACGTCCTGATCTCCGTAACCGCCGTATCAACGCCTAATTTGCATGATTATTTGTTACTTTTCTAATTTCCTATTTTTAAATGCTTCTTTTTAATTATTGATTAAACTAAGTTTGTTTCGTTAATTTTGTACTTGTTTTGGTTGATGAATAAATACGGCTAAAATATATTGGCGTAATGTGACGGCTGCCACGACGTAACTGCGTATTTCGTCGCTATATTTTCGCAACCTCATTGACAGTTTTTGACGTATTCTTAAGCTATGGTTTCGCTTCAACGTCTTTCGGCACCCGTGGATCATCTCTTTGTGACGCAGCCGAATGTTGTTGCTTTCTGGGAATCGGAGAACCTCAATTTTGGAACGCTGTACCTCACTGCTCAGTATGTTGTGTGACTGTTTTTTGTTGCTTCGTACAATAGCTCGGTTTTAGCACTGTCACATGGATGAATGCCGATAGCCTTGGATTTGTTTTGCCGTACCCCGCGATTTGCGTTCATGCTGCAAGTGGCGCTTCGGAGCAGTTTCCCGACCCGTCGTTGTTCTTGCTAGTCGATGTTTCCAAGACTGGTAAGTTGATTATTTTGTTTCACAAATATTATATATAATGTGGTGTTTTAAGATATTCAAGTCACACCGTCTACTACTGCCGGCGACGAATCTGATGATGATGAGGTGAAGACTGTGTCAATCCGTTTTGTCCCTCAGGACGCGACTTCAATCAGTAATTTGTATGCGACTATGAATCAGTGCCAGGAGCTCAATCCCGATCCCAAGGATGAATTGGATTCGACAGACGACGAGGATGAGGATGGCGATGACGAGCAACACGAAGGGGCTCAAGCTTATCAGGCGTTCAATGGCGGTGGAGATGGTGGCTTCGGAAACCAATGGTACACTGCCGAAAACGTTGACAACGGCGTTGAATTGAACGAGGAAGGTCTAGCGAATCTGGCACGTATGCTCGGAGGGTCGTCCGGCGGAAACAATGTTAACGGTGGCGCGCATCAAGAAGATGAGCCAATGGATGAAGCCTGAAGAAAGTCCCTACGTGTTTTCCATATTCATGGTCTCACAAACGCCTGTGTTGTAACGATGTTCTCCCTGTTATATTTATGTTTTGCAAGTGTATAGCACTTTACAGTGCACTTGCTTTTTTTCAAGTTTAAAGTTTTCAATCTTGCATCATTGACTTATAAAAACAATACTTTCCTAGTTTATGTGTCTGTGTCGCGATGGCCACAGGCAAAGCAGTCACGCTTTTCGACGAACGATAACTTGGGGTTGCGCAGCAGCCGTAGGAGGTGATCAGTGTTGCCACGGGCTGCGGTCGCCGAACCGGCTCTCCTGTTTTACTCCTTTTGCAGGGGTCGCTGGAAATACATGTGCGACAGCAGCAACCACTTGTCATTGTTTGCCGCAATCAAATGCTGTTGTGTATTTTTAAAGTTGTTGATTGAAGAGAACCATCATCGCATCCCGGCGAGGGCATTTGTTTGCCCTATTCTCTGAGTAGCCTAAATTCACTTTTCACTGAGTTGAAATCATATTTGGTTGCAACTTTTGCACTTTGTGACGACCGTTTTGGCTTTTTTTGATAACTTGGACGTGGCATGTCTCGGAAACTTGATTTCGGACATGTTCATGTCTTATTTTTCACTCCTATCATATTATGGGCCATGCCATTGTCGGCGCAGCTACTCTCCCAATCGACGACAGCCTTCAGTGCCTATGCTCGACCAGGGCTCACTCCCGGTGGCAGTCTTCTCAGTTTCAATGAGATTCTGAGACAACGAACCGAGGGCAGCGAGGTCAAACAGGTTTGTCTGAACCAATGTCGTTGCCTATCTTGACACTGACTCATGATGCCCTTTCCAGTGTCCTTGTATCACATTACCCGGAGCAAATCGATGCATTTCGTATGATTCACGATTTCAAGCTGCTTCGCTCGAAGAAGCTATTTTGACATTTGTCGATACGTCCATGAATCCGACTTTGTTCGATGATCACGTCGGTCCACCTTTGGTAAGTACACTAACGTTTACTTTTCTTGAACGCGTTTCGCTTCCGATTTGTCCCCCGACAAAAAACTTGTTTAATTGCATTGAATGTGTAGTACAATCTGTAGACACGGCCGTTAACGTACACACATTCTTTGATTGATGGTTTCGGAACATAGGGTTCTTAATTTTTAATTAACTTTTGTTTGGCCATTTATGGGCTTGGCCTACTTCATCCTATTAGTTTTTGCCCTAAAAAGCTTGCAAAGTTTGAATAGCTTTGATGGGATGATCATTGGTTTCGCACATTAGCGTAATCCAATTACATTCTGGTTTTTAGGGAGCTTCCGCATTCACGTGTGCAACCCCAGCATGCCGTCAATGTGCGGCATTACTGGCATTGCGAATTCGACAAGTTGGTATTTCGACGACTTTGCCAAACTTTGGATTCCCGTTGCCGGATATCAATGAACTTGACCCGAGTCAATGCCGACGATTACGATTGTCGCGATCTGTCCCCGCGAGACTGCCACCAGTGCCAGTCCCGGGATACATGGCTCAAACGATTGAAAATGCGTTGAACTTTTTGGAGAGAACACGGAACAATGAGCCGAGGAGTGCTTTTGGGCAGGCTGTTGATGCCGTTATAGCACTGTCGAAGCAGTATCGCGGACGGGCTTTCGTGGAAGCTGTTTTGGGGCAATCGGCAGCGACAGCGGCGGTTTCGGCTGGACGCGGGACTGACTCACGGTCGTCGACGTCGGGTAATCAGCCTTCTCCGGGAGTGCCGGCTTCGGGCGGATCTCCAAATGGTAACCCAGGAGGGGGCAATCGTGGATCAGGTCGACCACGCCCTCGATGGCCAACGAACATGCCGGCTCCGGTGGTACGGCCGTTACTTCGTCGAATGCAGAATCGAAATCCACAGCAGCCACAACCACAACGGCCCCAACAGAATAATGGTCAACAACAGTCGGGACAGCAGTTTCCGCAACAACCGGGACAACGCCCAAACCAGAATCAGTTTCAACAACAACAACAGTCTCAGGGTCAATCATTTGTCCAATCGCCACAGCCTCAATTCAATCAACAACAATCTCAACAGTTTGGGTCACAACCCCAAGGATTTCAGCCTCAAGGTCAACAACCTGGCTTCCAACCTCAATCCCAGCAATTTGTGCCGCAATCGCAAGGGTTCCAACCAGGTGCTCAACAACCTCAACAATTCTTCCCGCAACAACCTGGAAATGCCTTCCGACAAGTTGGTATGGCTGGCGTCCAGCAACCACTGACGGCATCTTTGGTTCATCAAGGCGTCGATGCCATTTCGAACTTTATTCCGAATCCTTCGGCGGGTCAGGCATCACCTTCTAGTGGTGCTGGTTCTGCGGCCGGCAGTGGTGGTTTCGGTCACATCGGTGGCGCTGGAGGAGGAGGTAGTGGTTTCGGTGTTCCGGGCTTCGGAAGCGGCAATGGCAACACTGGTGGGGGTTCAAACTTTGGCGGCGGTTTCGGATTCGGACGAAAAAAGCGAGCAGCCGAAAGCTCTCAAATATTAGGTTTGTTATACCACGTTGATAAAGAATCAAACTTTTAACTTTTTTAAATGTTCCAGGAAACCGTTTTATAATCAGTTGCGTCGAGCGTGGAGATTCCGAAAACGAAGAAACCGACTACATCAATCTTTGCACGGCTTGTTGGACTTGGCGGCAGCTGCCCGCTGATTACTTCCCTCGTCTCATTAACGAGCTTGTTTGCAATGAAAACGACTTTTGTTTATCTGGATTTGGTGCGTGCCATCAGAGGTACCGTAATGTTGACGTAAGTTGAAACTCTGAACTCGATTCATTGAAACTAAAAATGGCATTTACAGGTACTCCATCGTGGACCAAATGGATGGCAGCCCACAACCATCTCTGTAGCAGCTTGTTGCGACTGTAAAGTACGTGCCGGAACAGACGGGCATTCTTTGGTTGTCGGATCTCGCGGAAACACCTAAAAGCAAGCATCAATGGTTTTCACATCTTTATTATTGCACGTCGAACGGGTTAAATTATCTTGGTAAAAATTGGCATAAGTTTTTCATATTATTTTCAACCGTAATTTTTGGTATAAAATTTTGTAAAAGTCGTTGAATACAAGCAAACATATGCATGTAACATATTTTTCAATGGGAAATTATCTGTCAAGAAAAGAAATGTGCATCAAATAGAAGATAAAGTTGATACCAATGATTATTTACTGATAAACTGATCATTGACTTTCCTACAACCGAGTTACGATTTGTGCACCTTGCACGCATGTTTTTCAGAGAACACTATTCCGAAGAAGAGTTACAGAGAACACTGTGTCACATGTCGGTTCGCAGATCGTTTTCTGCCACTTCCCTGCCCGCGCCGAAAGCCATCAATAGTCCCGCCGTTTCTGACGTCCCGTGCTTACCGATATCGCTGCCAGATTCTTCATTATAGTTTAACCACTCTTTTCAAATGGGCCGCAGTCAACAAGTAAATTCTTCCCTCCGATCAAGGCGCGCTAATGGTCTGGTTAATGCTGATCCGAGCCAATCGGGATTCCTGAATGAGTCGGCAAGAAATCGGTCGGGTTTCATTGATCATGCCACAACATCGACGGTGCAGAGAGCCGTGAAAACCGTTCAAAAGCGGAAGGCACCACCAAAGAAGAAACATGTCGGGACTATGCCACTCTCCGGTATGTTTTTATATATAAAAATTTTATTCGAAGTTATCATTGACTTTTTTTAAATTTCAGATCTTGTGATGTTACGCCGGACCAAAGATCCCTTTGTCCACAGCATTCCACGGGCCCCGTTCCATCGACTTGTTCGCGGCATCATGAAAAACATGGGCTTTGACCAATACCGGATTTCGCCAAACGCGATTGAAGCGATGCAGGTTAGTATTGAAACATTATCATGTAAATTTATATATTTATGATGTCACACATTTAAGGAGGTCGCAGAAGAAAAGATGCTCAACGATTTTGAGCGTCTCAACATTCTTGCCCGACACGCTAATCGTGTTACTGTGAAACCTGTTGATTTCGAAGCGCTTCGCCGGCTTAACGCTTTCGATCAGAAGCATTGAAAGTGATATAAATATTAACCATTCGACACATCAACATTGTTGATCTCACCCCTTACCTTGTTATTTGCAAAACAGTTGTGATACTAGAAAGATTGTTCTATTGTTACTACAAATAAAATAAAAATTGATATTATTGTTTTTATTACAGAGTTTGTACATTTTGTTTTATTATATGATTTTCTACAATAAATTACGACACAGTTATGGTGTTCAATTGTTTTTCAAAAAAAATTTCGAACGTAATTTTTTGAAAAATGTAGTCATTGGTAACGCTTTTTTATGCGTATTAGTTGCTTGATTGTTTGTTTTGTAGCTCAAGTAGACTTCTTGACCTTTCGGCAGCCATATCCTTATACGGATTACGCTTTTCACACCACTTCCATAGTATTTAACTTCTTGGAAGTGCGGTCCAAACATGCTTCGAATATAGTGTTCTGCGTCGTTTGGAGACTTTCCATTACATTCTAAATTTAAATTAAACTCCGGTTCTTGTGCCTAAAATTGTGTTATTAAAAACATTTATTGTAAAAACAACACCTACTTGTAACACTTGTTTCAATTCTTGTATGTCAAAGCTAAATATCTTCTCAAACGTGCCACGCAGATCGAAATCAGTAAGGCCTCTCTTTCCAGACTTCACGACGTCACTCATCCAACCTATGTAAGCATCAGTGCCACAAAAATTAACATATTTTATGTTTTTAAAAGTATCAAATATTACAAACATGCTGTACTCTTTGGGATTATAAAGCTCGAAAGTTCGAACCAACTGACAGTTGCAACATGTTTTGAGTTTTTTAATCATGATGTTGGCGTTCTTTATAGAAGCGCTGGAAATTCTAATGTAATGACTGTTAATTAGGACATTATCGAAAATAGAATTATCACAACAAACAATGTCAAATACTTGAAATTTGAGTGCTCCTTTGATCATCATTAAATTTTCTTCTTTCCAGTGAAGTACATTTTCATTGCTTCGCAAAAAAACGTCTCTATTGATACTTACAAACTCATAGTAATAGTTGGAATCAGTTGAACACATTTGGAGGGGTTGTAGGTAGTTCTTTTCAAATCCAATGGCTATTTGAAGATAATACAGTTCTTTTTTTGCAGCGAGACATCGCAGACGTTTTTGCAGGCCATAAGGAAGTTTAAGGATGGGGTAGGGCATTTAGTGAAAAAGACAAATGTTTAAAGCTAATAATTTGATCTGTAAGCACAACGCTTGAGTTTATATAATATGTGCACTTTTCCCGCGTCCCGATAAAGCCTACCGTACAAACGGGCGACAGAAGACATAAATATTATATGTTTGTATGCTTACATATATCGCTGTGCGCGGTCTAAAATGGCACAGTGCGTCCACCCTTAAGTGGCGAATACGAATACGGATTCGGCAGTGTAGGTCAGATCTGTGTTTCCGAACGTTTTGCTACTAGGTGGTGTTGGATTTTTCAACATCTCTCGTAACTCAAGCAAACTTATGTAGCAAATGGCGGAAACATGTGTAATCTGACTTTGATGGCAAACTGCATTCACCTTTAGGTTGCTTGACGAAAGAGCATGCCGTTGCTAGACGACGAGAGAGAGCATCTCTCGCTGGAGTAGGAATATCGCGTCTTCAAAGTGAGAGGTCGAAAAAAACAACATATATTTACACTTTTAAACCGCAAGTACATGCATTTTCTATAATGCAATATTTAGGACAACCCATTGTTAAGGTTAGTTTGCAATATTATGGTCATGTTGTTGAGACTGTTGTTCCTAATTTGCTAACAATGCTTTCCGCACAGTCAAGGCATTGTTAGCAAGTGGGCGAAAGACGTTCACGTACAACAAGTTACATGGGTGTAACGAGAAAGTTATGAGCTGTTATGATGATCAAAGGAAGATGGTCATTGGCACATATCAGAGGGTAATTACAAAACAAAACAGATCTTCGAGAATGCTACTGTTAGGCCGAGATCACTAATCAATAGTGTAAAATATGTCGCCTTTGTGCCTGGATTAAGAAGAAAAATGGACCCACTCCTTTAAACGGGTTGACATTTGCATTCAGGGTTTGTCAAGTTGATCAGATTTGCCGGTATTTAGCCTTTACTGACTGTTACAAGCATGCAGATCCACTATCAAAAACAAAAAATATATAAACCGTGCCATCCAAAACCACGATTTTCATCTGATGCGAATTTTGTCATTTTGTGCACATAGACTCCAACATAAGCGGTACATGTAATAGTAGATGCCCCCAGTGTATTGTTAATTGAAATTATGCGTGTAAGTTAGGCGAGAAGTCATAATTGTCATAGCCAGCGGCACTTGATACGTGCAATCGCTGATATTTTCCATGGTTTTCCATGGACTAGACCGCTCACTATTGTGCGCCTGTGTGGCTTTCCATAGCACTGCACAGATGCAGTGTGCGTGCCGCGAAAGTCAAGCCGCTGGCGGCAAAGCGTCCAATGGACGCCGATCGCGATTGCGATTGCATCATGTAATCGCTATCTCTGATTAGTAATCATTGTCGTTAGCTAATTGCTGCTTATCTCCCGTGACTTCCGTGTTTTCTGTCTCATTTTGGTTCTATCTTTGCCCCAGGCTATCCAGCTCGGTTGGTAAATAGTCTGCGGTTCGAAATACCGCATTTTTGGACTCGGTTCGTGATTTCTCGAAAATCACCTCTGTTCGAGTTGCTGTCATGTCCAAATAAGGCATGACTGCTTATTTAAACATGTTTTTGTTATTAATTTTTGATCTCGACGTGTCACAAGTGTCATATCCCCCTCTGGCATGCGTTTGGCCACATATTTTTGTGCGAGGCCGTTCGGAGGGGGCGTTTGCGTGTTTCACCTCTTGCATCGATGTTTTGAGCAAACTTTATATATCCGGTGTGCTCCTATCGCGTTTTAACCACGGATTCAATGCTCGAGGGCTTACTATTCGCAAGAATACATGTTTATTTTTTGTTTTTCGTGTCATTGGTGTGGATTTGCTTCAAATCTGATCGTGTTTTTCGGTTTTGTGTACTTCAGTACCTATGTTACGCGTAATACGTGGCTAATTTGATTTCTGCTTTACTCATTTTTCTTTTTCAGGTACATCCATTCTTGCGATCTATCGAACATCTTTGAAGTCGCGGATGCAGCCTGCCGCAGTTCTTTTTAGGTAAGTGGCTATAATTTTAAATCATTTTCCCGATTCTAATCTCAGTTTTGCTTTCAGAACTCAAACGCTTCATTCATCGAAGCCATCGTCGTCTCAACGTTACCATCGTTTCAACCCTCTCCAAGACGATGTCAAGGCGCGAGCTCCTTGATGCACAGTAAGTCGTTCATACTTTCCTCCATCATTTTCAACCTCTAACATTGATACCTTTTCAGGTATGTTGTACATCAGGTAAAACGTGATTGAAGCCACAACGCTTCTTACGTAGGCAGGGATGCCGAGAAGGCTCGTAGCCGGGGGAGCCGCACGCAGCCTGGAGCACTCTTATTGCTTCCAGATGGGCGTGGCAGGCGAACCATGGGGAAAACGAGCCTTCAGCAGCTCGAGCTGCCGCTGTTCGATTCGGCACGGCTCCTTCCAAGTGTTTCCTTCGTGGATTCACCAAGCCGTGTCGGGTCCTCAGCTATCCAACCTGCGCCATTCTCCTTTGGTGCTAAATGTCCGCTTTTTCAACCTAAACATCTGCACCGGCGCCGCCGAGAGATTCGCTTCCGACGCGGATCAGCTCTGGCTTTGCAACTTGAACATGAGTTCACGGATTGCTACCGACGTTGAATGGATCGTCGAAGTTATCGGAACGTTCATCACCACACTTTCATTGTCTTCCAGTAGGCACGTGTGATGGTCGTCCGACTCATTTCTCTACACATACCAGGTTAGTTTTTGTTTGACTTTTTGTTGCAAAGTTTCTGATTGCCTTTGGCGACTGCATGTTAGGCACCCCTGACATCACTGAATTGTAACTTTTGGGTTGCCAATGGCTCTCATTTGGTTTATTCTTGTTTTTCAATCTCTTTTTGATGCTTAATTCATGATTTCTTTCTTTTTAAGCTCTCACTCTTCTCAATTCTGATGGTAACATCGACAGCCTGATATGTGCCGTTTAGCAGTGTTTGTTTACGGTAAGTTGCAGTTTTTGTTGATTGTTTGACTGTTGCATGCCCATTTCTATTTCAGATCTTACAACCACTGCTCTACTTTCGTCTTTTTCGATGTTCTTACCAAGTGCGACATCCACTGTCATTTCGTAAGTTGTTTTGTTTAGGCATTCATTGCGTTAGCCTCAAGTTTTTATCATTTCAGGCATTTCATACACCGACATCACTGCAATTCATGGTTCAACGACATGCCAGATCGATTATGCCGCCAGACAGATGTCCTCTTTGTGATCGTTCTTCCTGTCCAGCACGATACACAGCAGCATCATGATCGCGGAGACGGCGGACTCAAGAAAGGAAGAGATGCGGCCATGTCAGACTTGCCATCTGACTGGTCACATCAGTACTTTCGACTTGATGGTGTTCGTCGGTGATGTCGCGATTGGGGCAACGAAGACTGTTCCTGACAGTTGGTTGCACAATCAAGAGGTCGGTAAGCGGGACGCTTTGGTGAAAAAGCTGTCGTCTGAGATTGGATCCTCGAGTATCCAATCGGTCGAGTCCTCTCAGAGGACTTCGATCGGTTGGATACCTGATTGGTGAAGTCTCCCTGTTCGAGAGGGCTCAGAGTAATGTTGTTTGATGGGGCAACAACATTGCTCTGCTAATCCTCGAATAAGAGGGGGAATTCACCGCCACAATCTGGACTAATCCATACCTTAAGGTCGCCAGTGGATTGGTCCAGGTTGTGGCCCTCAGGCGGTAGGTTTTTCGTCAAAGTATGCCTGACGCCGATCTCTTGGTTGTGCTTCGGACGTTGGGAACGACATTCAATGCCTTGGCCGTGCATATGACGAATCCCGAGTCCTGCTGTCCGTCGTTAATGTGAACATGTAAATTGCGGGCAATTCGTGCTTGACGTCGACATAGGTTGGTTTGATTCTGCCATTTTTGATTCATTCGCACGCCTTTTTCCACTTCAGTCGACTCAAGACGCTGCTCCCGCCATTCCGACGATGAGATAACCCCGTCCAGCTCACGTTTCATCATCCATGTTTCCATCATCCGGGGTTGTCGCCTAGGCTGGGGCTATCAGGCGACTTTACTGTCTGACTACCCGATTCTATTCCGTTGATGCAACCGAACCCGGTAAACCCACCAATCTCCACTTTTACTACTTCCACACCACCGTTTTTGGTTTGTACACAGTTCTATTTATGCTTTTACATTGTTTTTTGAGTTTGTTTATGTGTTGATCGGTTAAAATTTGTGTGTTTAACTGTTTGATAGTGGTTTTGATATATGCTATCGCTCTTTACAAGCATTAGCCATGTTATCTTTGATTTAGCTCGCCGTTCGCTCCTTCTCCAACAACGTAAGTTTTACACTGCCACTTTTTAACCTCAGTTTTAAACCATGCCCACATTTCAGGCCATGTATGCAGCATCAAGAGGACCCCCGCCTCGCACGACGCCGATCACCATGAACCGAATCGTGATTCCCGATGTGGCGATGGCCGCATAATGGAGGCAACGCATCGTCGTTTCTGGGATCCAGCCGATGGTCATGCGACTACAGCAACTTCTGCAAATGGTATGGTTTGCCGCTGCGGTGAGCGTTTCTAGCCGTTATTGGGAAGTCAAGTTGGTTCAGCGTTCTGTGTTGACCTATCCTGTTTGACTCGGGTCGCAAACTTTGCAAGTTTGTCGTCATGGAGCAGTGAAGCAGGTGTTGATGGTAAGTTAGGTTGAGGGATGGAGTCTATTTAAAGCTGCGGATGCTTTCGAGAATGCTGTGATATGGGATTTAATGGGTGAGTTGTGGGAAATACGATTAATGCCGGGTCAGAATGTTCAACGATTGGCGCATGTGCCAACAGACTAAAACGGCGAACGCGAATTCAGTAATTTTTATGCTTTTGAGCATAACTTGATTGTATGCGACGTAATCAGTCCTGTTCTGTTCCATTGAGTCACATAGTTCCACTGAGCCCCAAAATTAGGCTGGTTTGGCGACCGCCTCTTTTATTATATCGGATACTTAGGCTCAATGGCACAGAACAGGATTGGTATGGTCAAATACTATTTGATCCCTTGAAGGATAGCCAGATTCGATTCACGTTTGCCGTTTTGTATTGTTGATACGTGCGTAAAGTTAGCGCTGACAAAACGAAAAGGCAGACGAACTGCCGAATTGCTTTTTGTAATTGCGAATTGCTGATGTGTTATAAGTCACAAAAAACGAGGCTTTGTTAAAGCTTCATATCGTTGTTAAGAAGACAACTAAAAGCGCATACTATTATTAAAAATAGTATTGAGATGCATCTATCTAAAACATGGATGTATAATCTTCAAATTGTTGAAGATGCGCGCGTTAGACAGTCGTTGAACATTCTGATCTGGCATTTATTTTGCTTCACGGAAAGCCTGAATGATAGATTCCCTACAACTCACACACCAAATCCTGTTTCACAGCATTCTCGACAGCATCTGCAGCTAGAAGGAAAAGAGAGAACACTCATTCACTCAACCTAACAGACCATTGACACTTACTCGATCACGGCTCACTTCCTCCAAGACAACAACCTTGTAAAGTTCGAGGCTTCAGTTTTATAAGATAGTTCAAACACAGAATGTTAAACCAGTAAAACTTTTCAATAACAGTTAAAAACGGTCAACACTTCGGGAAACCATGTCATAGGCAGAACCTGCCGTAGTCACGTCGCCATCGGAAAGGTCTCAACAACTATGATGTGCTCCATTTTGCGGTCATCGTCACGCTCCATCGTGATTCATTATTCGGCAAATGTTGATCGGATACCGACAGCGACACTATGTGTAAGTTTGAATGATTTTACTCTAAAAATTAGCCAGTTTTGGCAAAATTTTTAAGGTTTGGGTGCACTAGAAAAAACGTCGAAAGTGCACCCATTTTTTTGGTCGGATATGACATTTGCGCGGGAGCCTATGCCCAATTTTTCATTTGGCACCCGCACTTTGTCAAATCCGCCCCTATTTGGGTTTTACTGATAAAATTACTGTACAATTGACTAATACCCCCCTTTTCAGGTCGTGCATGGCATCTGGTGTCGCTGATCGCGCCGTCGGCAGCACTAATGTAAGTTTGAATCCATTTTTAGGTTTCCCATAGGTGGAGTGGGCGAAAATCCGTGAAAACACGGCCAAAGTGTTGGAATTTCGCCCATTCCATCGCGGATTTGACATGTGCGCGGGAGCCTATGCCCAATTTTTAATTTGGCACCCGCATTTTGTCAAATCCGCCCCTATTTGGGTTTTCTTCACGAAATTACTGTACAATTGACTGATATCCGCCTTTTCAGGTCGTGCATGGCATCTGGTGTCGCTGATCGCGCCGTCGGCAGCACTAATGTAAGTTTGAATCCATTTTTAGCTTACCAATAGGTGGAGTGGGCGAAAATCCGTGAAAACACGGCCAAAGTGTTAGAATTTCGCCCATTCCATCGCGGATATGACATGTGCGCGGGAGCCTATGCCCAATTTTTCATTTGGCACCCGCACTTTGTCAAATCCGCCCCTATTTGGGTTTAGTTTTCAAAATTACTGTATAATTGACTTATATCCGCCTTTTCAGGTCGTGCATGGCATCTGGTGTCGCTGATCGCGCCGTCGGCAGCACTAATGTAAGTTTGAATCCATTTTTAGCTTACCAATAGGTGGAGTGGGCGAAAATCCGTAAAGACACGGCCAAAGTGTTGGAATTTCGCCCATTCCATCGCGGATATGACATGTGCGCGGGAGCCTATGCCCAATTTTTCATTTGGCACCCGCACTTTGTCAAATCCGCCCCTATTTAGGTTTTACTGATAAAATTACTGTACAATTGACTAATACCCTCCTTTTCAGGTCGTGCATGGCATCTGGTGTCGCTGATCGCGCCGTCGGCAGCACTAATGTAAGTTTGAATCCATTTTTAGGTTCCCCATAGGTGGAGTGGGCGAAAATCCGTAAAGACACGGCTAAAGTGTTGGAATTTCGCCCATTCCATCGCGGATATGACATGTGCGCGGGAGCCTATGCCCAATTTTTCATTTGGCACCCGCACTTTGTCAAATCCGCCCCTATTTGGGTTTAGTTTTCAAAATTACTGTATAATTGACTTATATCCGCCTTTTCAGGTCGTGCATGGCATCTGGTGTCGCTGATCGCGCCGTCGGCAGCACTAATGTAAGTTTGAATCCATTTTTAGCTTACCAATAGGTGGAGTGGGCGAAAATCCGTAAAGACACGGCCAAAGTGTTGGAATTTCGCCCATTCCATCGCGGATATGACATGTGCGCGGGAGCCTATGCCCAATTTTTCATTTGGCACCCGCACTTTGTCAAATCCGCCCCTATTTAGGTTTTACTGATAAAATTACTGTACAATTGACTAATACCCTCCTTTTCAGGTCGTGCATGGCATCTGGTGTCGCTGATCGCGCCGTCGGCAGCACTAATGTAAGTTTGAATCCATTTTTAGCTTACCAATAGGTGGAGTGGGCGAAAATCCGTAAAGACACGGCCAAAGTGTTGGAATTTCGCCCATTCCATCGCGGATATGACATGTGCGCGGGAGCCTATGCCCAATTTTTCATTTGGCACCCGCTTTTTGTCAAATCCGCCCCTATTTGGGTTTTACTGATAAAATTACTGTACAATTGACTCATATCCGCCTTTTTAGGTCGTGCATGGCATCTGGTGTCGCTGATCGCGCCGTCGGCAGCACTAATGTAAGTTTGAATCCATTTTTAGGTTCCCCATAGGTGGAGTGGGCGAAAATCCGTAAAGACACGGCTAAAGTGTTGGAATTTCGCCCATTCCATCGCGGATATGACATGTGCGCGGGAGCCTATGCCCAATTTTTCATTTGGCACCCGCACTTTGTCAAATCCGCCCCTATTTGGGTTTTACTGATAAAATTACTGTACAATTGACTCATATCCGCCTTTTTAGGTCGTGCATGGCATCTGGTGTCGCTGATCACGTCGTCGGCAGCACTAATGTAAGTTTGAATCCATTTTTAGGTTCCCCATAGGTGGAGTGGGCGAAAATCCGTAAAGACACGGCCAAAGTGTTGGAATTTCGCCCATTCCATCGCGGATATGACATGTGCGCGGGAGCCTATGCCCAATTTTTCATTTGGCACCCGCACTTTGTCAAATCCGCCCCTATTTGGCTTTAGTTTTCAAAATTACTGTATAATTGACTAATACCCTCCTTTTCAGGTCGTGCATGGCATCTGGTGTCGCTGATCACGTCGTCGGCAGCACTAATGTAAGTTTGAATCCATTTTTAGGTTCCCCATAGGTGGAGTGGGCGAAAATCCGTGAAATACTGAACAAAGTATTGGAATTTCGCCCATTCCATCGCGGATATGACATGTGCGCGGGAGCCTATGCCCAATTTTTCATTTGGCACCCGCACTTTGTCAAATCCGCCCCTATTTGGGTTTAGTTTTCAAAATTACTGTACAATTGACTAATACCCTCCTTTTCAGGTCGTGCATGGCATCTGGTGTCGCTGATCACGTCGTCGGCAGCACTAATGTAAGTTTGAATCCATTTTTAGGTTCCCCATAGGTGGAGTGGGCGAAAATCCGTGAAATACTGAACAAAGTATTGGAATTTCGCCCATTCCATCGCGGATATGACATGTGCGCGGGAGCCTATGCCCAATTTTTCATTTGGCACCCGCACTTTGTCAAATCCGCCCCTATTTGGGTTTAGTTTTCAAAATTACTGTACAATTGACTAATACCTCCTTTTCAGGTCGTACATGGCATCTGGTGTCGCTGATCACGTCGTTGGCAGCACGCTACAGACGGCCCTTGTTTCTGTGCTGAAATCGATGCTTTCGGAAGGTTTTGTCATTAACAAGTTGTAGATTCTAGATGTTTTCAATGTTAGAAAGTTCCTAAACATCGCTTCGGACCGCCTCGTTTCTGCGCGGAAATCGAGGTTTCTAGACGTTTTTGTTGTGAAAATGTTGTAGAAGATGGTACCGTTGTGTCACTGATTGGCAAAAATTGATAAAAACCGTAATTAGTAGGGTCGATTTGATTGATTGCAACCGAGGAACAATGAAAAACAGGCAAGAAAGGGGGTTCCGATATGGGGTTACATAGTGCCTCGAATATGGTCGATTTTGGCACTGCAGTAGAGGGTTATGGCACTATCTTATGTGAAAACATTGAAAATAGAATCAGGACAATCGATTTGATCGGTTGCGATCGAGAAATCATGCAAAACGAGCGAGAAAAAGTGGCTGATAAGGGGGTGTAAAGTCAATCAAATATAGTCGATTACGGCATTTCTGAAGTAGACTATGGCACATTTTAGAGTGAAAACATTGAAAAGGGATTCAGGAGCATCGATTTGATTAGTTCCGATCGAGAATCGGTGCGAAACGGGCGAGAAAACGGGCTGGGAAAAATCCACCTTAAAAAAGTCATTAGAACGAAATTTAGGTGAAAAAACGCTCGAAAAAATTCTAATCAAAAAAAAATTTTGGAATTCCAATGTTTTTGACATCGGAATCGATGGAGCAGGTGCCAGAAGGCTTGAAAACCTGCATTGCACGGTCTGTAGCCGGCATCATGGCACCAGAATCCGATGTTGAAGATTCTGAGACATCGGACGACAAAGTGTCATCGTTGGGGCCGGATTGGAAGGTATTCTGAGGGCAATAGCAATCAAGTGAAGTCGCAGAGGTGTGAAGGGCATGCTAAACGATAAAAGGGGCACATAATGGTGGGACTTCAGATGCAAAGAGGTGCCGAAAACGACCGGGGGGCACAAACACACAACACAATTATCGCTCTAATATCGCGAACAAATGCGTCGTTGATACTCTTTTTGAGGGCAACAGAGGGTAAATAGCATCAAAAAGATGTGAGAAAGGTGTAGAGGGCATGCTTAACAACAAGATTGGCATGGAGGGGGTTCATTACAGGGGATAAAAGTGCCACAATCGACGGCGGACAACCACACATTGTGCCCCCAGTTTCGCGCAGAAATGCGTCGTTTAAACCGTATTGGGGGCACTGTAATGTCGTTTATTCGGCACTAACAGTGAAGGATTTGTTTACTTGTAATCTTAGTTTTGAAACCTGCAACTCATAATCTTGATTAAAACAACACATTTCAAAGCACCACCAGGGGTGTTGCAACTCAAAATTTTACAGCATAACTACCACGTGAGAAGTCACGAGCAGTCAATAACATAGACACAAACCTCTAACTTTGGGTTCTTATACCGATGGCAAAAGCACCCTTGAAGACATTTGACCCTATGTGGGCCGTGCAATGCCGAAAGTGCAGCGAGCCCACAACAGAAAAAAGAGAAAGTGGCATAGTGTCTCGCGATGTCTCTATCACTCTGCCGTCTACTGCCCGAGAGTGGCGTTCTCGGTCGGAATGAACGCGGCCCAGTGCGACTCGTTCAATGTTACGCTGCCGGATTTGGGATAAAGCGAGTCTTTTGTTCACGTTTTCTTTTGTGTGTTTCAAAAAACACCGGATCAGCTCAAAAGCAATCGGAAAAACATGGTGAAATATGATTTCGACAAAATGACATGATTTTTCGGGTGGAAAAGGTGCCCAAATAGACTTGTAAAATGCCATTTGTTTGATAGGTCAATTCCATTTCGAGAATCCCCCTACGGTCGATCTGCGTCATCTTTTCATTGAAATATTGCATGTTGAACAACGAAAGGGTAGGCATTAAGAGCAATGCAACTGCCAAAAACAAAACCCCGTCAAAATCACAGCGGGCACCGAAACCTTTAGAAATTACTGTACAATTGTGTTGTGAATCTCTTTTTTGAAATTGTGTTAAAACAAATTGCTATAATAAATCAAATACGAAGGTGACGCTCCAGCGGGCAGATGAGCTTTAATTAATTGCTTCGATTATCGCTTCTCTACCGATCCCTCGCAATTACTTGGTCAATTAATTGAAAAATTGTAATTGAAATTCAAATATCAATTAATTGAAATGATGATGTGTCTATTCAACTTATTGATTCAAAACTAAGCATTTATCAATTAATTGATAATTGAAAAAATCAATTAATTGCTTCGATTACCAATTTTCGGTTAGTTGACCAACTAATTGAAAAGCAATTTCAACTATTCAATTAATTGACCAACTAATTGCAAACCAAGGCACCTCGCTTCTCTACCGATCCCTCGGCAGTAGTGCCGCCGGATTTGATCGGCTTATCGACTGCATCCAGGGATTTCGAATTCTGGACGTCGAGGGAATCAATGGCTTTGTTCTTGGTCGGAATCGTGGCCACTTTGCCACCCTTCTTCTTTTTACGCTTCGAAGAACTACTCGGAAACTGGTTAATCGGACCCCCAACTGGAGTATCCTTCGGAGGTTCTAATTCGACTGATTTGGAGCCGGGTTTACGCTTTTTTGGCTTCTTCTTTTTCGACGACGTTGAAACTGACTTCTTGGAAGAAGCATTTTCGTTCGACAGTTTCTTCTTTTTGGTCGACTTTGATGATGCCTCCGCCTCTGGCGCTACTTTGGCACTCTTTTCCGATGCTGGATCCGCTCCCTCGACATGAGGAATGTAATCACTAGATTTACACGTCACCGACTTCATCTGAACCTCGGCAGTCTTCATATCCGACCCTTTTTGCGTTTTGCCGGTGTTTTAAAAGTATCGAATATTAAAAACATGCTGTACTCTTTGTTGGGATTATAAAGCTCGAAAGTTCGAACCAACTGACAGTTGCAACATGTTTTGAGTTTTTTAATCATGATGTTGGCGTTCCTTATAGAACCACTGGAAATTCTAATGTAATGACTGTTAAGACATCATCGAAAATAGAATTATCACAACAAACAATGTCAAATACTTGAAATTTGAGTGCTCCTTTGATCATCATTAAATTTTCTTCTTTCCAGTGAAGTACATTTTCATTGCTTCGCAAAAAAACGTCTCTATTGATACTTACAAACTCATAGTAATAGTTCGAATCAGTTGAACACATTTGGAGGGGTTGTAGGTAGTTTTTTTCAAATCCAATGGCTATTTGAAGATAATACAGTTCTTTTTTTGCAGCGAGACATCGCAGACGTTTTTGCAGGCCATAAGGAAGTTTAAGGCATTTAGTGTTAAAACAAATGTTTAAAGCTAATAATTTGAGCTGTAAGCACAACGCTTGAGTTTATATAATATGTGCACTTTTCCCGCGTCCCGATAAAGCCTACCGTACAAACGGGCGACAGAAGACATAAATATTATATGTTTGTATGCTTACATATATCGCTGTGCGCGGTCTAAAATGGCACAGTGCATCCTCCCTTAAGTGGATAATACGGATTCGGCAAAGTAGGTCAGATCTGTGTTCCCGAACATTTTGCTACTAGGTGGTGTTGGATTTTTCAACATCTCTCGTAACAGTCCATCCATGGTCTGAGGACACACATTTGCAACATTTGAGGAGAACATTCGCAATCGAGGGCATACTTCGGCACGGTTATTCCTGTTATTCTGTTATTTTGTCGCCTAATGGATGTATGAAAGCCTCTTAGGGCAATGGCACCGAACATATATGGTTCACAATGCTCACATTCATTATTTGAGGACACACATTTGCAACATTGGAAGCGAGCAGACGGTGGTTCCGGCACCGTTGTGTCACTTATTGGCATAAATTGATAAAAACCGTAATCCAAACAACTGCTTTGATCGATTGCAACCGAGGAACAATGAAACACAGGCGAGAAAACGGCGCCCGATATGGGGGTACAAAGTGCCTCGAATGTGCCAAACCCTCACAGAGCGGCGGATACGATTGGCAAGCCACAAATCCGTGCGTGGAGGGCACTTGTCTGAGGCATACCTGCGCAAAATAGGGCTTGTATCGGCACACATATTACTGTTTTGTAGTTATTACGATGTACTTTAGATGTGTCAAACCCTTACAGAGCGGCAGATACGATTAGCAAGCCACAAATCCGTGCTTGGAGGGCACTTATCTGAGGCATACATGCGCAAAATAGGGCTTGTATCGGCACACATATTACTGTTTAATAGTTTTTAACGATGTTTTTGAATGTGTCAAAGCCTTTTAAAGTGTGTTGGACTTTGTTCAGGGTCTGGTCTAGTCCCAGTTATGCTCTGCACGAATTGTCGACACCGTTTGTGTTTGATCACATAACATTCTCAGCTGAATTCCTAACTAAATTGTGGAACAACAAATCAAAATTGCTATTGTATGCCGTGAAAAAAGAAAAAATTGATCAAGCAAACTTATGTAGCAAATGACGGAAATATGTACAATCTGACTTTGATGGCAAACTGCATTCACCTTTAGGTTGCTTGACGAAAGAGCATGCCGTTGCTAGACGACGAGAGAGAGCATCTCTCGCTGGAGTGGGAATATCGCGTCTTTAAAGTGAGAGGTCGAAAAAAACAACATATATTTACACTTTTAAACCGCAAGTACATGCATTTTCTATAATGCAATAGTTAGTACAACCCATTGCTAAGATTAGTTTGCAATATTATGGTCATGTTGTTGAGACTGTTGTTCCTAATTTGCTAACAATGCTTTCCGCACAGTCAAGGCATTGTTAGCAAGTGGGCGAAAGACGTTCACGTACAACAAGTTACATGGGTGTAACAAGAAAGTTATGAGCTGTCATGATGATCAAAGGAAGATGGTCATTGGCACATATCAGAGGGTAATTACAAAACAAAACAGATCTTCGAAAATGCTACTGTTAGGCCGAGATCACTAATCAATGGTGTAAAATATGTCGCCTTTGTGCCCGGATTAAGGAGAAAAATGGACCCACTCCTTTAAACGGGTTGACATTTGCATTCAGGGCTTGTCAAGTTGATCAGATTTGCCGGTATTTAGCCTTTACTGACTGTTACAAGCATGCAGATCCACTATCAAAAACAAAAAATACATAAACCGTGCCATCCAAAACCACGATTTTCATCTGATGCGAATTTTGTCATTTTGTGCACATAGACTTCAACATTAGCGGTACATGTAATAGTAGATGCCCCCAAAGTGTTTTGCTAATTGAAATTATGCGTGTAAGTTAGGCGAGAAGTCATAATTGTCATAGCCAGCGGCACTTGACCGAGCATACGTGCAATCGCTGATATTTTCCATGGTTTTCCATGGACTAGACCGCGCACTATTGTGCGCCTGTGTGGCCTCCCATAGCACTGCACAGATGCAGTGTGCGTGCCGCGAAAGTCAAGCCGCTGGCGGCAAAGCGTCCAATGGACGCCGATCGCGATTGCGATTGCATCATGTAATCGCTATCTCTGATTAGTAATCATTGTCGTTAGCTAATTGCTGCTTATCTCCCGTGACTTCCGTGTTTTCTGTCTCATTTTGGTTCTATCTTTGCCCCAGGCTATCCAGCTCGGTCGGTAAATAGTCTGCGGTTCGAAAAACCGCATTTTTGGACTCGGTTCGAGATTTCTCGAAGTTCACCTCTATTTGAGTTGCTGTCATGTCCAAATAAGGCATGACTGCTCATTTAAACATGTTTTTGTTATTAATTTTTGATCTCGACGTGTCACAAATGTCATTGCCCCTTCTGGCATGTGTTTGGCCTCATATTTTTGTGCGAGGCCGTTCGGAGGGGGCGTTTGCGTGCTTCACCTCTCGCCTCGGCGTTTTGAGCAAACTTTATATATCCGGTGTGCTTCTATCGCGTTTTAACCACGGATTCAATGTTCGAGGGCTTGCTATTCGCAAGAATACATGTTTATTTTTGTTTTTCCTGTCATTGGTGTGGATTTGCTTCAAATCTGATCGTGTTTTTCGGTTTTGTGTACTTCAGTACCTATGTTACGCGTAATACGTGGCTAATTTGATTTCTGCTTTACTCATTCTTCTTTTTCAGGTACATCCATTCTTGCGATCTATCGCACATCTTCGAAGTCGCGGATGCAGCCTGCCGCAGTTCTTTTTAGGTAAGTGGCTATAATTTTAAATCATTTTCCTGATTCTAACCTGTTTTGCTTTCAGAACTCAAACGCTTCATTCATCGAAGCCATCGTCGTCTCAACGTTACCATCGTTTCAACCTTCTCCAAGATGATGTCAAAGCGCGAGCTCCTTGATGCACAGTAAGTCGTTCATACTTTCCTCCATCATTTTCAACCTCTAACATTGATACCTTTTCAGGTATGTTGTACATCAGGCGAAACGTGATTGAAGCCACAACGCTTCTTACGTCGGCAGGGATGCCGAGAAGGCTCGTAGCCGGGGGAGCCGCACGCAGCCTGGAGCACTCTTATTGCTTCCAGATGGGCGTGGCAGGCGAACCATGGGGAAAACGAGCCTTCAGCAGCTCGAGCTGCCGCTGTTCGATTCGGCACGGCTCCTTCCAAGTGTTTCCTTCGTGGATTTACCAAGCCGTGTCGGGTCCTCAGCTATCCAACCTGCGCCATTCTCCTTTGGTGCTAGATGTCCGCTTTTTCAACCTAAACATCTGCACCGGCGCCGCCGAGAGATTCGCTTCCGACGCGGATCAGCTCTGGCTTTGCAACTTGAACATGAGTTCACGGATTGCTACCGACGTTGAATGGATCGTCGAAGTTATCGGATCGTTCATCACCACACTTTCCTTGCCTTCCAGTAGGCACGTGTGATGGTCGTCCGACTCATTACTCAACACATACCAGGTTAGTTTTTGTTTGACTTTTCGTTGCAAAGTTTCTGATTGCCTTTGGCGACTGCATGTTTGGCACCCCTGACATCACTGAATTGTAACTTTTGGGTTGCCAAAGGCTCTTATTTTTCCTATTCTTGTTTTTCAATCTCTTTTTGATGCTCAATTCATGGTTTCTTCGTTTTTAGGCTCTCGTCCCTCTCAATTCTGATGATAACATCGACAGCCTGATATGTGCCGTTTAGCAGTGTTTGTTTACGGTAAGTTGCAGTTTTTGTTGTTTGTTTGACTGTTGCATGCCCATTTCTGTTTCAGATCTTACAACCACTGCTCTACTTCCATCTTTTCCACTTTACTCACCAATTGCTTCATCCACTCTGTCATTTCGTAAGTTGTTTTTTATGCATTTCTTGCATTAGCCTCAAGTTTTCACCTTTTCAGGCATCCCATACACCGACATCACTTCATGGTTCAACAACGCGCTAGATCGATTATGCCGCCAGACAGATGCGCTCTTTGTGATCGTCCTTCTTCTACGCCACGATACACAGCAGCATCATGATCGCGGAGACGGCGGACTCAAGAAAGGAAGAGATGCGGCCATGTCAGACTTGCCATCTGACTGGTCACATCAGTACTTTCGACTTGATGGTGTTCGTCGGTGATGTCGCGATTGGGGCAACGAAGACTGTTCCTGACAGTTGGTTGCACAATCAAGAGGTCGGTAAGCGGGACGCTTTGGTGAAAAAGCTGTCGTCTGAGATTGGATCCTCGAGTATCCAATCGGTCGAGTCCTCTCAGAGGACTTCGATCGGTTGGATACCTGATTGGTGAAGTCTCCCTGTTCGAGAGGGCTCAGAGTAATGTTGTTTGATGGGGCAACAACATTGCTCTGCTAATCCTCGAATAAGAGGGGGAATTCACCGCCACAATCTGGACTAATCCATACCTTAAGGTCGCCAGTGGATTGGTCCAGGTTGTGGCCCTCAGGCGGTAGGTTTTTCGTCAAAGTATGCCTGACGCCGATCTCTTGGTTGTGCTTCGGACGTTGGGAACGACATTCAATGCCTTGGCCGCGCATATGACGAATCCCGAGTCCTGCTGTCCGTCGTCAATGTGAACATGTAAATTGCGGGCAATTCGTGCTTGACATCGACATAGGTTGGTTTGATTCTGCCATTTTTGATTCATTCGCACGCCTTTTTCCACTTCAGTCGACTCAAGACGCTGCTCCCGCCATTCCGACGATGAGATAACCCCGTCCAGCTCACGTTTCATCACCCATGTTTCCATCATCCGGGGTTGTCGCCTAGGCTGGGGCTATCAGGCTACTTTACTGTCTGACTACCCGATTCTATTCCGTTGATGCAACCGAACCCGGTCTCCACCTCTACCACTTCCACACCACCGTTTTTGGTTTGTACACAGTTCTATTTATGCTTTTACATTGTTTTTTGAGGTTGTTTATGTGTTGATCGGTTAAAATTCGGGTGTTTAACTGTTTGATAGTGGTTTGGATATGCTATCGCTCTTTACAAGCATTAGCCATGTTATCTTTGATTTAGCTCGCCGTTCGCTCCTTCTCCAACAACGTAAGTTTTACATTGCCACTTTTTAACCTCAGTTTTAAACCATGCCCACATTTCAGGTCATGTATGCAGCATCAAGAGGACCCCAGCCTCGCACGACGCCGATCACCATGAACCGAATCGTGATTCCCGATGTGACGATGGCCGCAAGATGGAGGCAACGCATCGTCGTTTCTGGGATCCAGTCGATGGTCATGCGACTACAGCAACTTCTGCAAATGGCATGGTTTGCCGCTGCGGTGAGCGTTTCTAACCGTTATTGGGAAGTCAAGTTGGTTTAGCGTTCTGTGTTGACCTATCCTGTTTGACTCGGGTCGCAAACTTTGCAAGTTTGTCGTCATGGAGCAGTGAAGCAGGTGTTGATGGTAAGTTAGGTTGAGGGATGGAGTCTATTTAAAGCTGCGGATGCTTTTGAGAATGCTGTGATATGGGATTTAATGGGTGAGTTGTGGGAAATACGATTAATGCCGGGTCAGAATGTTCAACGATTGGCGCATGTGCCAACAGTCTAAAACGGCGAACGCGAATTCAGTAGTTTTTATGCTTTTGAGCATAACTTGATTGTATGCGACGTAATCAGTCCTGTTCTGTTCCATTGAGTCACATAGTTCCACTGAGCCCCAAAATTAGGCTGGTTTGGCGACCGCCTCTTTTATTATATCGGATACTTAGGCTCAATGGCACAGAACAGGATTGGTATGGTCAAATACTATTTGATCCCTTGAAGGATAGCCAGATTCGATTCGCGTTTGCCGTTTTGTATTGTTGACACGTGCGTAAAGTAAGCGCTGACAAAACGAAAAGGTAGACAAACTGCCGAATTGCTTTTTGTAATTGCGAATTGCTGATGTGTTTAAAGCCACAAAAAAACGTGGCTTTGTTAAAGCTTCATATCGTTGTTAAGTTAAGACAACTAAAAGCGCATACTATTATTGAAAATAGTATTGAGATGCATCTATCTAAAACATGGATGTATAATCTTCAAATTGTTGAAGATGCGCGCGTTAGACAGTCGTTGAACATTCTGATCTGGCATTTATTTTGCTTCACGGAAAGCCTGAATGATAGATTCCCTACAACTCACACACCAAATCCCGTTTCACAGCATTCTCGACAGCATCTGCAGCTAGAAGGAAAAGAGAGAACACTCATCCACTCAACCTAACATACCATTGACACTTACTCGATCACGGCTCACTTTCTCCAAGACAACAACCTTGTAAAGTTCGAGGCTTTAGTTTTATAAGATAGTTTAAACACAGAATGTTAAACCAGTAGAACTTTTCAATAACAGTTTAAAACGGTCAACACTTCGGGAAACCATGTCATAGGCAGAACCTGCCGTAGTCACGTCGCCATCGGAAAGGTCTCAACAACTATGATGTGCTCCATTTTGCGGTCATCGTCACGCTCCATCGCGATTCATTATTCGGCAAATGTTGATCGGATACCGGCAGCGACACTATGTGTAAGTTTGAATGATTTTATTCTAAAATTTAGCCAGTTTTGACAAAATTTTTAAGGTTTGGGTGCACTAGAAAAAACGTCGAAAGTGCACCCATTTTTTTGGTCGGATATGACATGTGCGCGGGAGCCTATGCCCAATTTTTTGTTTGGCACCCGCACTCTGTCAAATCCGCCCCTATTTGGGTTTTACTAAAAAAATTACTGTACAATTGACTAATACCCTCCTTTTCAGGTCGTGCATGGCATCTGGTGTCGCTGATCGCGCCGTCGGCAGCACTAATGTAAGTTTGAATCCATTTTTAGGTTCCCAATAGGTGGAGTGGGCGAAAATCCGTAAAGACACGGCCAAAGTGTTGGAATTTCGCCCATTCCATCGCGGATTTGACATGTGCGCGGGAGCCTATGCCCAATTTTTTGTTTGGCACCCGCACTCTGTCAAATCCGCCCCTATTTGGGTTTTACTGATAAAATTACTGTACAATTGACTAATACCCTCCTTTTCAGGTCGTGCATGGCATCTGGTGTCGCTGATCGCGCCGTCGGCAGCACTAATGTAAGTTTGGATCCATTTTTAGGTTCCCCATAGGTGGAGTGGGCGAAAATCCATGAAATACTGAACAAAGTATTGGAATTTCGCCCATTCCATCGCGGATATGACATGTGCGCGGGAGCCTATGCCCAATTTTTCGTTTGGCACCCGCACTATGTCAAATCCGCCCCTATTTGGGTTTTACTGATAAAATTACTGTACAATTGACTAATACCCTCCTTTTCAGGTCATGCATGGCATCTGGTGTCGCTGATCACGTCGTCGGCAGCACTAATGTAAGTTTGAATCCATTTTTAGCTTACCAATAGGTGGAGTGGGCGAAAATCCGTAAAGACACGGCCAAAGTGTTGGAATTTCGCCCATTCCATCGCGGATATGACATGTGCGCGGGAGCCTATGCCCAATTTTCCATTTGGCACCCGCACTTTGTCAAATCCGCTCCTATTTGGGTGTTACTGATAAAATTACTGTATAATTGACTAATACCCTCCTTTTCAGGTCGTGCATGGCATCTGGTGTCGCTGATCACGTCGTCGGCAGCACTAATGTAAGTTTGAATCCATTTTTAGCTTACCAATAGGTGGAGTGGGCGAAAATCCGTAAAGACACGGCCAAAGTGTTGGAATTTCGCCCATTCCATCGCGGATATGACATGTGCGCGGGAGCCTATGCCCAATTTTTCATTTGGCACCCCCACTTTGTCAAATCCGCCCCTATTTGGGTGTTACTGATAAAATTACTGTACAATTGACTAATACCCTCCTTTTCAGGTCGTGCATGGCATCTGGTGTCGCTGATCGCGCCGTCGGCAGCACTAATGTAAGTTTGAATCCATTTTTAGCTTACCAATAGGTGGAGTGGGCGAAAATCCGTAAAGACACGGCCAAAGTGTTGGAATTTCGCCCATTCCATCGCGGATATGACATGTGCGCGGGAGCCTATGCCCAATTTTCCATTTGGCACCCGCACTTTGTCAAATCCGCCCCTATTTGGGTGTTACTGATAAAATTACTGTATAATTGACTGATATCCGCCTTTTCAGGTCGTGCATGGCATCTAGTGTCGCTGATCACGTCGTCGGCAGCACTAATGTAAGTTTTAATCCATTTTCAGCTTCCCAATAGGTGGAGTGGGTGAAAATCCGTCAAATACTGATCAAAGTATTGGAATTTCACCCATTCCATCGCGGATATGACATGTGCGCGGGAGCCTATGCCCAATTTTCCATTTGGCACCCGCACTTTGTCAAATCCGCCCCTATTTGGGTGTTACTGATAAAATTACTGTACAATTGACTAATACCCTCCTTTTCAGGTCGTGCATGGCATCTGGTGTCGCTGATCGCGCCGTCGGCAGCACTAATGTAAATTTAAATCCATTTTTAGCTTACCAATAGGTGGAGTGGGCGAAAATCCGTGAAATACTGAACAAAGTATTGGAATTTCGCCCATTCCATCGCGGATATGACATGTGCGCGCGAGCCTATGTCCAATTTTTCATTTGGCACCCGCACTTTGTCAAATCCGCCCCTATTTGGGTTTTACTGATAAAATTACTGTACAATTGACTAATACCCTCCTTTTCAGGTCGTGCATGGCATCTGGTGTCGCTGATCGCGCCGTCGGCAGCACTAATGTAAATTTAAATCCATTTTTAGCTTACCAATAGGTGGAGTGGGCGAAAATCCGTGAAATACTGAACAAAGTATTGGAATTTCGCCCATTCCATCGCGGATATGACATGTGCGCGCGAGCCTATGTCCAATTTTTCATTTGGCACCCGCACTTTGTCAAATCCGCCCCTATTTGGGTTTTACTGATAAAATTACTGTACAATTGACTCATATCCGCCTTTTCAGGTCGTGCATGGCATCTGGTGTCGCTGATCGCCCGTCGTTAGCAGCACGCTACAGACGGCCCTTGTTTCTGCGCGGAAAACGCTGCTTCTAGATGTTTTCAATGTGAGAATGTTACTAAACATCGCTTCGGACCGTCTCGTTTCTGCGCGGAAATCGAGGTTTCTAGACGTTTTTGTTGTGAAAATGTTGTAGAAGATGGTACCGTTGTGTCACTGATTGGCAAAAATTGATAAGAACCGTAATTAGTAGGGTCGATTTGATTGATGGCAACCGAGGAACAATGAAAAACAGGCAAGAAAGGGGGTTCCGATATGGGGTTACATAGTGCCTCGAATATGGTCGATTTTGGCACTGCAGTAGAGGGTTATGGCACTATCTTATGTGAAAACATTGAAAATAGAATCAGGACAATCGATTTGATCGGTTGCGATCGAGAAATCATGCAAAACGAGCGAGAAAAAGTGGCTGATAAGGGGGTGTAAAGTCAATCAAATATAGTCGATTACGGCATTTCTGAAGTAGACTATGGCACATTTTAGAGTGAAAACATTGAAAAGGGATTCAGGAGCATCGATTTGATTAGTTCCGATCGAGAATCGGTGCGAAACGGGCGAGAAAACGGGCTGGGAAAAATCCACCTTAAAAAAGTCATTAGAACGAAATTTAGGTGAAAAAACGCTCGAAAAAATTCTAATCAAAAAAAAATTTTGGAATTCCAATGTTTTTGACATCGGAATCGATGGAGCAGGTGCCAGAAGGCTTGAAAACCTGCATTGCACGGTCTGTAGCCGGCATCATGGCACCAGAATCCGATGTTGAAGATTCTGAGACATCGGACGACAAAGTGTCATCGTTGGGGCCGGATTGGAAGGTATTCTGAGGGCAATAGCAATCAAGTGAAGTCGCAGAGGTGTGAAGGGCATGCTAAACGATAAAAGGGGCACATAATGGTGGGACTTCAGATGCAAAGAGGTGCCGAAAACGACCGGGGGGCACAAACACACAACACAATTATCGCTCTAATATCGCGAACAAATGCGTCGTTGATACTCTTTTTGAGGGCAACAGAGGGTAAATAGCATCAAAAAGATGTGAGAAAGGTGTAGAGGGCATGCTTAACAACAAGATTGGCATGGAGGGGGTTCATTACAGGGGATAAAAGTGCCACAATCGACGGCGGACAACCACACATTGTGCCCCCAGTTTCGCGCAGAAATCATGGCACCAGAATCCGATGTTGAAGATTCTGAGACATTGGACGACAAAGTGTCGTCGTTAGGGCCGGATTTGAAGGCATTCTGAGGGCAATAGCAATCAAGTAAGGTCAAGTAGGTGTTAAGGGCATGCTAAACGATAAAAGAGGCACACAATGAGGGGGTTTCAGATAGAAAAAGGTGCCGAAAACGACCGGGGGGCACAAACAAGCGCAATAGATCGCTCACGAATGCGTCATTCATACCCTTTTGGAGGGCAATAAGGGGTCAAATAGTATCAAAAATGTGTAAAGAAGTTGTTCAGGGTGCGCCAAACGATAAGATGGACACGAAGTGGGTTCGATTTCAGGGGATAATGATGCCGAAAGCGACCTATTGCCTCGGGCGATGCACATTTATACAATCAATAGTCGTCGGAAATCAGTGCATTCTGTCGTCAAAATGACACAGCCAGCACCTTGCTTTCAACATATGTTTTCTGTTAATTAGCATTGCCAAAAGGCAACGCATATCCAAAATTTAGTTGGTTACCACCGCATGGCATTGCCACGGGCAGAGAGTTAACACAAACCTCAAACTTGGGTAATTAAACCGAAGATGAACACCCAAATGCGGGGTAAATCCAATCAATGGATGTGTGTTTGCATGTGTCCCGGGCTTTCCTCAGAAAATAATGAGACATTTAGCCTTGTCGAGAGATTACAGAGAGACAGAGATCAGCAGGAATTTCGCTTAAAACGCGCATGCAATGTGGTCGACACGCAAACGCGAGAGGTCGCTTGCGGTCATACCACGTTGAATGAACGCCATCCCGTCCGATCTGGCATGTTAAGCAACGTAGGGATTGGTTAGTACCTGGATCGGAGACGTCCTGGGAATCCCAATTGCTGCAAGCTTTTTTGCCATTTTGAAAGGGGGTTATGGCACCGTGGTGCCACTTTTTGGCTTCAAATTATTAAAAACAAAATCAGCAGGGTGGATTTGATCGATTACAACCGAGAAACAATGCAAAACAAGCGAAAAAAGGGGTACGGATATGGGGGTACAAAGTGCTTCAAATATGGTCGATTTTGGCACTTTTGAAGTGGGAAATGGCACCATTTGGTGTAAAAACATTAAAAAGAGATTCAGAAGCATTGATTTGATTGGTTTCGATCGAGAATCGGTGCGAAACGGGCGAGAAAACGGGCTGGGTAAAATCCACCTTAAAAAAGTCATTAGAACGAAATTTAGGTGAAAAACCGCTCGAAAAAATTCTAATCAAAAAAAAATTTTGGAATTCCGATGTTTTTAACATCGGAATGGAAGGACCAGGTGCCAGAAGGCTTAAAAACCTGCATTGCACGGTCTGTAGCCGGCATCATGACACCAGAATCCGGCTTTGAAGACTCTGAGGCATCGGACGACAAAGTGTCGTCGTTGGGGCCGGATTTGACGGCATTTTGAAGGGATTAGCAATCAAGTGAAGTCGCAAAGGTATGAAGGGCATGCTAAACAATAAAAGGGGCACATAATGGTGGGACTTCAGATGCAAGGTGTCGAAAACGACCGGGGGGCACAAACACACAACACAATTATCGCTCTAATATCGCAAACAAATGCGTCGTTAATACTTTTTTTGAGGGCAATAGAGGGTAAATAGCATCAACAAGATGTGAGAAAGGTGTAGAGGGCATGCTTAACAACAAGATTGGCATGGAGGGGGTTCATTACAGGGGATAAAAGTGCCACAATCGACGGCGGACAACCACACATTGTGCCCCCGTTTCGCGCAGAAATGCGTCGTTCATACCGTATTGGGGGCACTGTAATGTCGTTTATTCGGCACTAACAGTGAAGGATTTGTTTACTTGTAATCTTAGTTTTGAAACCTGCAACTCAAAATTTTGATTAAAACAATACATTTCTAAGCACCACCAGGGGTGTTACAACTCAAAATTTTACAGCATAACTACCACGTGAGAAGTCACGAGCAGTCAATAACATAGACACAAACCTCTAACTTTGGGTTCTTATACCGATGGTAAAAGCATTCTTGAAGACATTTGACCCTATGTGGGCCGAGCAATGCCGAAAGTGCAGCGAGCCCACAACAGAAACAGAGAAAGTGGCATAGTGTCTCGCGATGTCTCTATCACTCTGCTGTCTACTGCCCGAGAGTGACGTTCTCGGTCTGAATGAACGCGGCCCAGTGCGACTCGTTCAATGTTACGCTGCCGGATTTGGGATAAAGCGAGTCTTTTGTTCACGTTTTCTTTTGTGTGTTTCAAAAAACACTGCATCAGCTCAAAAGCAATCGGAAAAACATGGTGAAATATGATTTCGACAAAATGACATGATTTTTCGGGTGGAAAAGGTGCCCAAATAGACTTGTAAAATGCAATTTGTTTGCCAGATAAATTCCATTTCGAGAATCCCCCTACGATCGATCTGTGTCATCTTTTCAGTGAAATATTGCATGTTGAACGAAGAAAGGGCGAGAAAAAGGCGCCCGATATCGAACAACACTGCGGATTCTTGATGCGGGAATCGGATTCCAGTTGTACAATTTGGGGACTTCAGAATTGCATCTCTCGTATGAATGCAAGGGGTCATGTGTATATGTTTTTTCGAATCCCCATGAAATTCTAAGTCAGAATTTGAGAAGATTGGACAAACACTGAAAATTTTTTGAAGATTGGACAAATTTTTTTCTAGGATTAGAACGATTTTTCGTAAAAAAACCGCTTGAAAAAATTCTAATTTGACACTTTTTTGAGCTAGCCTTCACTTCTATAGCTTTTTTAAATCCTCACGCGATTCTAAGAATGATAGCGCAGAGAAAACGACGATTCGAACAACACTGCGGATTCAATTAGTAGGGTCGATTTGATTGATTGCAACCGAGGAACAATGAAAAACAGGCAAGATTCCGATATGGGGTTACATAGTGCCTCGAATATGGTCGATTTCGGCACTGCAGTAGGGGGTTATGGCACTATTTAATGTAAAAATGTTGAAAATAGAGACAGGACAATCGATTTGATCGGTTCCGATCGAGAAATCATGCAAAACAGGCAAGAAAAAGTGGCTGATAAGGGGGTGTAAAGTCAATCAAATATAGTCGATTCCGGCATTTCTGAAGTAGACTATGGCACATTTTAGAGTGAAAACATTGAGAAGGGATTCAGGAGCATCGATTTGATTGATTTCAATCGAGAAACGGTGCGAAACGGGCGAGAAAACGGGCTGGGACAAATCCACCTTAAAAAAGTCATTAGAACGAAATTTATGTGAAAAAACGCTTGAAAAAATTCTAATCAAAAAAAAATTCTGGAATTCCGATGTTTTTGACATCGGAATCGATGGAGCAGGTGCCAGAAGGCTTAAAAACCTGCATTGCACGGTATGTGGCCGGCATCATGACACCAGAATCCGGCTTTGAAGATTCTGAGGCATCGGACGACAAAGTGTCGTTGTGAGGGCCGGATTTGACGGCATTTTGAAGGGATTAGCAATCAAGTGAGGTCGCAGAGGTGTGAAGGGCATGCTAAACGATAAAAGGGGCACATAATGGTGGGACTTCAGATGGAAAGAGGTGCCGAAAACGACCGGGGGGCACAAACACACAACACAATTATCGCTCTAATATCGCGAACAAATGCGTCGTTGATACCCTTTTTGAGGGCGATAGAGGGTAAATAGCATCAACAAGATGTGAGGAAGGTGTAGAGGGCATGCTTAACAACAAGATTGGCATGGAGGGGGTTCATTACAGGGGATAAAAGTGCCACAATCGACCGCGGACAACCACACATTGTGCCCCCGTTTCGCGCAGAAATGCGTCGTTCATACCGTATTGGGGGCACTGTAATATTGTACGAATATGTGTGTATGTGCATTATTCTAATTGTTTGCCGATCTCTGTGCCATCAATGGACATCACATGAGGGCACACAAGACGGCCAGACAGGGCAAATGCATTGCATTGTCAAAATGACACGGCACTTTGCATAATACACAAACTCAGTCAATTTGCATTGCCAAACGGCATTGCGGATTCAAAATTTAGATGGTTACCACCGCATGGCAATGCTATGGGCGGAATTCTTGAAAGATAAGGCCTTGTCAAGAGACAGAGACAGGTTGACGCCTCAATTGCGACAAGATTTTTGCCGTTTCAGACGGTGGTTATGGCACCGTTGTATCACTGATTGGCATGAATTGATGAAAATCCCAATCAGGAAGTTCGATTTGATTGATGGCAACCGAGGAACAATGAAAAACAGGCAAGACAGGGGGTTCCGATATGGGGTTACATAGTGCCTCGAATATGGTCGTTTTCGGCACTGCAGTAGGGGGTTATGGCACTATTTTATGTGAAAACATTGAAAATAGAATCAGGACAATCGATTTGATTGGTTGCGATCGAGAAATCATGCAAAACGAGCGAGAAAAAGTGGCTGATAAGAGGGTGTAAAGTCAATCAAATATAGTCGATTACGGCATTTCTGAAGTAGACTATGGCACATTGTAGAGTGAAAACATTGAAAACAGAACCAGGACATTCGATTTGATTGGTTTCGATCGAGAATCGGTGCGAAACGGGCGAGAAAACGGGCTGGGACAAATCCACCTTAAAAAAGTCATTAGAACGAAATTTAGGTGAAAAAACGCTCGAAAAAATTCTAATCAAAAAAAAATTTTGGAATTCCGATGTTTTTGACATCGGAATCGATGGAGCAGGTGCCAGAAGGCTTAAAAACCTGCATTGCACGGTCTGTAGCCGGCATCATGGCACCAGAATCCGATGTTGAAGATTCTGAGACATCGGACGACAAAGTGTCGTCGTTGGGGCCGGATTTTAAGGTATTCTGAGGGCAATAGCAATCAAGTAAGGTCAAGTAGGTGTTAAGAGGCAGTCTGGGAGCCGATTTAGGACGGCCGACACAGGATTTTGACACTTCCAAATATTTTTGGTTCCATCAACAGATACAAAAATAACAAAAATTTGAGCACCGGTCCGGCGGTCTAAAACCTTCGGATTCTCGATTTATGGATTCTGAAAGTTTTGGCATTCCGGAATTTTTAAAAGTATGCCATTGATGAGGTAGAGTTCTGATTTTTTGGCTCTAGCGTTAATTTTGGACGTGGAACACAACTACACACTCAGAATTTTGATAAAGTGTTAATAATTATCGATTTTTTAATGTTGGAATGCGAAAATCGGCTATAACTTTTTACACAGATGTGCTCGGGGTCTATAACCTATTTCATGTTGTAGCCCGTCTTTTTTTGCATCGGATAAGACCAAAAAACTGAAAAAGTCCCATCACCCCACATGGTTTGTGTGCCGTTTTGTAACACAAACTCTGGTAAAAACACACTACCGCACTGTGCGTGCAGCTTCAAACCTTTGCTACGGACTCCGTTGAAGAGCTAGAAGGCTGATTTTTTGAATTCAGGGGTTTCTTGGGACAAAGAATACGACAACGCATTTGAAATTTTGATAATGTGATAAATTTTTGATTTTTCTTAAAAATCGATAATTTGGAATTTCATACCGTAATTATGTTTCTTGCCTAAAGAAACCTCTGTATTCAAAAAATCAGCCGTCTAGCTCTTCAACGAAGGCCGTAGTAAAGGTTTGAGCTGCACGCACAGTGCGGTAGTGTGTTTTTAACAGAGTGTGTGTTACACAACGGCACACAAACCATGTGGGGTGATGGGATTTTTTTAGTTTCTTAATCTTATCCGATGCAGAAAAAGACGGGCTTTAACATGAAACAGGTTCTAGACCCCGAGCGCATCTGTGTAAGAAGTTATAGCCGATTTTAGCATTCCAACAAAAAAAAATCGATAATTATTAACACTTTATGAAAAATCTGAGAGTGTAGTTGTGTTCCTCGTCCAAAATTAACGCTAGAGCCAAAAAATCAGAACTCTACCTCATCAATGGCATACTTTTAAAAATTCCGGAATGCCAAAACTTTCAGAATCCATAAATCGAGAATCCGAAGGTTTTAGACCGCCGGACCGGTGCTCAAATTTTTGTTATTTTTGTATCTGTCGATGGAACCAAAAATATTTGAAAGTGTCAAAATCCTGTGTCGGGCCTTTCTCCTTGGTCCTAAATCGGCTCCCAGACCGTCTCTTAAGGGCATGCTAAACAATAAAAGGGGCCCGGCACCTCTTTCCGTCTGGTGGGGTTTCAGACGGAAAGAGGTGCCGAAAACAACCGGAAGGCCCGAACAAACGCAATGAATGCCCCAATATCGCGCAGCAATGCATCGTTTGTTTACTTTTAATCGTACTTTTGAAAACAGGAGCTCAAAAATTTGACTAAACCAGTACATTTCGAAGCACCACCAGGGGTGTTACAACTCCGAAATTTATAACATAACTACCACGTGAGAAGTCACGAGCAGACAATAACATTGATACAAACCTCAAACTTGTGGTTTCATCCTGACGGCGAAGACACCGTTAAAGACATTTGATCCTATCTGGGCCGAGCAATGCCGAAAGTGCAGCGAGCCCACAACAGAAACAGAGAAAGTGGCATAGTGTCTCGCGATGTCTCTATCACTCTGCTGTCTACTGCCCGAGAGTGACGTTCTCGGTCTGAATGAACGCGGCCCAGTGCGACTCGTTCAATGTTACGCTGCCGGATTTGGGATAAGGCGAGTCTTTTGTTCACGTTTTCTTTTGTGTGTTTCAAAAAACACCGCATCAGTTCAAAAGCAATCGGAAAAACATGGTGAAATATGATTTTGACGAAATAAACACAAAATGACATGATTTCAGGTAAAAAAAGGTGCCCAAATAGACTTGTAAAATGCCATTTGTTTGATAGGTCAATTCCATTTCGAGAATCCCCCTACGGTCGATCTGTGTCATCTTTTCATTGAAATATTGCATGTTGAACAACGAAAGGGTAGGCATTAAGAGTAATGCAACTGCTAAAAACAAGACACCGTCAAAATCACAGCGGGCACCGAAATCTTTAGAAATTACTGTACAATTGTGTTGTGAATCTCTTTTTTGAAATTGTGTTAAAACAAATTGCTATGATATAATAAATCAAATACGAAGGTGACGCTCCAGCGGGCAGATGAGCTAATGGTGTTTCGCGGATCTGCATATTTGGCAGCTGTACCAGCGATCAATGCTGGCCAGGAGGGCAGTGGCCGCTGGCGATGACCCTTCACCACAGGCAGACGGTGGCTCGCTGCGCTTTTTTCCAGAAGATTTGATTGAAATTTAATTTTGTTCATATTTATCCAATCGTTATCCCGACCATACTCTTACACAAAAATAAGTAATCAATCAATATAGAAGTCAAGTCACAAAATCTACTGATGCATGTGGTCATTGCTTATCCTCAAGTTTCTTCTCTTGTGGTGACTTCATCAAGGATACGAGCTTCGATTTAGCTTTTGACTTTATTTTTGAGGACACGGACTTGTTTGACAAATCTCTTAAAACTGGTTGATCAAATACAAATGGAAGTAAGTGAAAGTCCAACTTACAGTTTCTGCGACTTCTGTGTCGGTTCAGCCATGATCGACTTGCTCTTCGACTTTTCGCCCTTCTTGCGCCTGAAATTGAGCATTGTTAATCTGCCGCAAATCCTCGCAAGCAAGCCCCAAAATATTAGTTATTCAAAACGGCATACGCTGGCATTTCCACGCTCGGCTCATAGGTATCCATCGACTCGCCACCAGCGGCGCCGTCAGCACCGCGCTTTTCTACCGAGCCTTCGGCAGTAGTGCCACCGGATTTGATCGGCTTATCGACTGCATCTAGGGATTTCGAATTCTTGACGTCGAGGGAATCAATGGCTTTGTTCTTGGTCGGAATCGTAGCCACCTTGCCACCCTTCTTCTTTTTACGCTTCGAAGAACTACTCGGAAACTGGTTAATCGGGCCCCCAACTGGAGTATCCTTCGGAGGTTCGAGTTCGACTGATTTGGAGCCGGGTTTACGCTTTTTTGGCTTCTTTTTTGACGACGTTGAAACTGACTTCTTCGAAGAAGCATTTTCGTTCGACAGTTTCTTCTTTTTGGTCGACTTTGATGATGCCTCCGCTTCTGGCGCTACTTTGGCACTCTTTTCCGATCCTGGATCCGCTCCCTCGATGTGGGGAATGTAATCACTAGATTTACACGTCACCGACTTCATCTGAACCTCGGCAGTCTTCATATCCGACCCTTTTTGCGTGTTGTCGGTGTAGATGCCCTCATCCGTCTTCGTGCCAACTTGCGTTTTCTGCGAACGAGCATCCGATTTCGCGGTCTGTGCCAACGACTTCGTATCAACCTGGGTTTTCTCACTTTTCTGAATCACTGGACAGAACAAGTCTTCCGTACGATCTCCCTGGGTCCCCTGAGTGCCATGGGTCCGCTTCGTCCGTTCCGCCGCCGTGACAAGCTCCATTGTTTTCTGCGTCGTCTGAGTGTTCTGTGAAGCCGTTGGATCAACCTGGGTCGGAGCAATTGTAGTTTTAGTCTTCTGGGTCTGCTCGGTCTGAATGGCCGTCATCTCGAGCGTGTTCAACCCGGTGCCGATGGATTGCGTCGCCGCTTGTGTCTTCTGTGTTTGAGTCACAGAATCCGCTGCCGTCTGTGTGGTGAGAGTCTTATCAGCGGCCGTGACCGTGGTAGCAAGTGTCGCTTCCTGCGTATGATCCGAGCGCTGCCGAGATGGAAGGCCTTCGAAAGTGACTCCGACAGAGGGCGACTGACATGTTCGCTCCCGTAAACGCGGATTCGCACAACACTTTTTCTTCTCCTTTGGATCCGTTTTTGCCGTGCTTGACTGCTCCTTCGGTGATGATCGATCAATATTCGAGGAAGAGGAGACATGACCCGTCTGTGAATCCGGATCAGCATCCTTGACGGGCGGTTTTCGCTTCGAGGGCTCCACTTTCACAACTTCAGTAGTCCTTGTCTTTGTGGTTTTGCCACTGGTATCACCCTCAGCTTCCGTTCGCGTTAACGTAGTGTTCGGATACAGTGCCAAAGGTTGTTTGTCCTCAGTCTGCTCAGTCTGAGTCTGTGTTTTCTGTTTTGGCGAGCCCACCGCAGGCGATTGAACTTTGACTTTTTTGCTTCTGCAATCCGGAAATCACTGCCTGCCCAATGGCACAGCGAGTGACAGACGAGCCCGGACGAGCGTTAAGAAATGCCCAATTTTGATGTTAAGATTGCAGACCCCGAAAGGCGTGTCCGGCCCGCCCGGACGGGACGGCATTTTTGAAGGATTTAAAAAACTGAATGTTTAACAAGAAAAGGGGTCGCTCGTCCGGGCGATCTGGCACGGCGCCATGAATAAATCAAACAACAACTTACTTGTGTTCAGCATCTTCCTTACGGGTCTTCTTGCCCTTCTCGCCAAATGGTGATTCAGCGCTGAAAGTCAATGATAAAATATGCCTGAGCGCCATAAGTGATAACCAACCTCGGATCTTCTGAGTGAGATTTGAGCTTCTTGTTGACAGACCGCCGAAGCTCTTTCAGCTGATTATGTTTCTCCTGGCTGGCACGCTTCCGCGCCTCACTTGAATTGCCCTTCTTACGGCTCTTTGAACTTTTACCGCTCTTATCACTTTTATCCAAACGACTGCCTCCTTCCCGCGATCGTTTGCCACTCCGATCCACTCGGCTTCCACCCTTAGATCGATCCAAATCGTCATCTCGGGTCCTTTCGGCCCGCTTTGATTCCTCTTTAGACACGCCAGTCATAACACTGCTTGAGTGCTTCTTCTTCGGCGATCCAGGTGGAAGGTCTCCGATTTGTCGGATACGTGAACGAGTGACACGGGATTCTTTTTCACTTTGAGATGGCTGGGTGTTATCCTCGGGGACTGCAAATAAGAGATGTATTACTCGGATTAGGCGACATTGAACTTACGGGTTTGAGTTTCATCTTCTTTGAAGTCAGCCGTTTTACCGCGGGGAGAATGACGTCGCTGAAATCAGTCAATGTTGATAAAGCGGAACAGTATGAAAGTGTGATTACCTTTTTGTGGCTGACTTCTTGACTTGCTTGCGACTTATCTTTGAACGGGAACGCTTCAGGATCACCACCACGGCTTGCCGGACTGTGGTCGTCCTGAGTGACACTGTAAGACAAGTTTTTGTTAAAACAAACTACAAAGCTAAAGCACTGTTAGGCTTGTGCTCCTGATTCCTTATATGTAAGAAGACGCTTGCTGAGTGAGTCACATGTCTCCTTACATATAAGCAATCTTTATTTTTCATTAGCCAAATAAGTTTTAAAAAGTTTCACGATGCCGCGGCTTTTTGTGGTGGGAATTGTAAGAAACGTACTCAACAGGCAGCTCAATCGAGCTTGAACGACGTGATTTCGATTTCGAGTTATTCTTCTCAAATGTGATAACCTTGGTGCGTCGAGAGTGCTCCTTGGTTGATTGACGCGGCGATTGCGCATTCCGTTTCGGTGATACGGCATTTCGAGGAGATCCAGTGCCACCACCACCGGTACCGGTACCGCCGCTTTCAGGTCGTGTAGACCTCTGTTTGCTTTCACCCGACTTGAAATCCACTTCGGCGGCGGGAGTTTTGTTGTTCGGGGTTTGGCCGGGTTCAGCGAAATCACGGGAGAGGTTTTCCTTCGACGGTTGACCGCGTTTTGATTCTGCAAAACCATCAATATACAGACTTTGAGGAGCTGAAAATCCAACCTGTAACCCCATAGATTCGACTCTTCTTCCTCCGCCGTGAGCTATCAGTCCCAGTGCTGGTCTTCTTCTTTCGCTTCGAACCAGACCGATCACGTTGATCCAAACGATCATGCCGGGACTCCTCTCGATCACGGACATCTTTACGGCTTCGCGGTGCCCTGTCATCATCATCATATGTATCGCGATCACGTTGTTTCCGAGGCGTTGCCCGTTTCGACCGATCACCTGGGCCTTCACGTGCCAATGCACGAGCTGACCGAGCTTCCGTCACTTCAACTTCACTCGCAGCCTTATCAGTTCGATTCATCAAGCTTTGCATGCGAGCCCGTCGAGCTGGATCATCGACTTTTTCGGGTTTTCGGGCTTTGCCACATAATCCCAGTCCAAGCACAGTGCCAGCGAACAGGGTGAGAAAGACGACGACGACATACTGTAGATCGAGGAAAAGGTCTGCCGATCCGTCCATCCCTGGTACCGAGGTCGCAAAGTGGAATGATTCGACCAACCTGGAGACTGTTTTTGGTGTTTCTGTGCCAATTTTTGCATATTTTTCTAACTTATTTTACCATTGCACGTTTCCCATCATTATGAATGCTCTTTATTGATTAAACCGAGATAAAAACAATGATAACAACTTTCTTTTGACTAGAAATTCACACTTGAAGAGATAGAGAAAAACACCGTATTCCATGTGGGTAGTCAACGGTAATGGCACATACTCCTGGCACGAAAAGATAAACCCGAATTTAGAAGTTTGTTAATAAAAAATACATTTCTTAGAGTAGAGGCTTCAAATAGGCAGCAATATCCTGGATAATGACACCACGTTGCTTCGATTTCGGCATGTTCATGATGCCATGGAAGGCGGATTCATAGTGGCACCACTTAACTGACACATTGTAGGATTCTAGCAACTTTGCGTAGAGAATTCCCTCATCGCGGAGAATGTCAATGCCTGCTGTTACGATCATTGCCGGAGCCAGGCCGGTTAGGTTTTTGCCGAAGAGCGGATTAAGATCAGGATTGGTTACATGGGGCGCAAAGGCAGCACTGAGAACCGGATCCGGTGAGGGGTGTTTAGGCGTCTCATAGAGGTCTTTCGTTCGGAAAGACTGCGGCAGAAGGTGGTGGTCCGTGACGGCTCGATACTCTTTCGATGCACGAACATCACTGAAAATTGACAGTTTTTGTTGGATTGATTGACATGTACTTTGTGAAAAGAGTGTTAAGTATTTCCGTTTTTAAACAACAAAAAGCAGTTGCGAAGTTCTGTCTTTTTTACCACTTCGCACTTTGTCCTTGACATGTTCATTATTTTCTTTTTGCATAACTTTTTTTTTGCTTTTCTTGATTTCAACTATTTCCACTTCCACTCACCTTGGAATGTGCTTATTTTTCATGACCAGGCGCACGTTCTTCTTGCTCGCCTCAATGCCCAGATACAAAAGGACCATTCGCGCAAATATTTTCGGATTCAACAATCCAGCACCTTTGTAGGCACGATGGTAGTACTGATAGGAGGGTGATTGGAAGTCGGTCACATTGGTGACAGGATACACGAGCACCTGACCGGCAACGTAGTGGCCGAGCCCGGCTCGAAGGAGGCGTTGACAGGTTACGGCGGTCAGGTTGCCCCCAGCCGAATCACCAATGATTACAATTTTGGTGGGGTCTACGCCGAGAACGCTGTGTTCCCGCTCGTAAATGGCTTTGACGACACGTTCGCATTCAAGAACGGGTGACGGGAAGGTTACCTTGGGTGAGAGTTCATAGTCGATCGAGACTATGGTGGCACCGGTTTTCGAGATGAGGTTGTAAAGTGGGCCGTCGTAGTAGTCTGGAACGGTGTTTTGAGGTTATTGTTGCGTTCGTTTAGTCATTTTGTATGTATTTTTTTGAATGAGTCAACCCCTTCAAGAAAATTCCTTCCTCAAAAGTATCAAAAGAATCAAACCCAAACAGAGTTCAAAGATGCCATAAGTTTTGTAAATGCAGTATTTTTTATCACTAATGCATCAACAAACAACTTACGAGGTTCCATCAGACACCATCCACCACCATGAATGAAAACAATGCAACACTGTGACTTTTTGGCCGTTCCCAGCGGTGAATAAACACGGCACATGACGCCATCAATTTCTTTATTCTCCACAGTTAACCATTTCGGGGACTTCTTTTTGAAGTGATAAGGGAATCCAACAACAAATCGTGAAATGTAGACTCGATACTTTGGTCCAACGACAATCTCGACCAAATCACCGAGATATTCATTGGTAATCCGGATCAGAAACTCGAAAAATTGAACCTTTTCCCGGTCACAAATATGGGATGGCAACGGGATATGGAGGGCTGACACGAAGACCAGCAGGAAAGCTACAATGGCCAAGAAGACAGCGACGCTCATTGCTGCTACGGCGAGCGCCTGACCGGAGACTGTATCGGGAGCTTCGAGATCGAGTCCGACCTGGAATGGGGGAAAAAACGGTAAAATGAGAAACTGTGATGATGGGGTGTAGTTATATAGGCTCCTGTGGGTGTACAGTGAACGGAAATTACACTGTGTATTGTCATGGATGGAAAAAGCGATCGGTCAAGGTACATAAAGCAATCAGATCAAAGGGAAAGGGCAATTCACTCTATTGTAGGGAAGGTATTTATGTTTTAGTTCGGTGTCGAACAGGTAGATGTAGACAGAAATGACGTTTACAGCCACGTGAAAGAGATGTTTGTGGAAGTTGGGTGTGTTTGGGAATCGAATCTGCGTCAGCACAATTCAGACGTGTTTACAAAGTTGTGAAATCGGCTTTCGGGGAGTTGATTTGGCCAACATAAAACCTTTTGTGATTAAAGATTATCACGTGGCGCTGCTCTTATAGAACTATGCAAAGCACTTTATAGCCAAAGGTGTAGCTGGACCAACTAGTCGTGAAAAAGTTATCGTTAAAACTGCCCTATTCGAATGATAACACTCCCCGGTCGCAATTCTTATCAACATAGGGGGTCCTAACTAATGATAACCTCATTAATAGCATAAAGTAACAAAAACAGGCTTTCAAAAAGTTTTCAAATATCTCTATTTCGATCAACTACAACCCATGGAGTTTTCAAAACTTTGTCAAAAACCCCTGCAGACACAACAGATTGGAGGCTTTTTGAACAACACAGGCACTCATCGGCGGACATCAGGCAGACCTGACATGTCTCTGTGGTCTGTCTGAGCCCCGCTAGGCGTACTTTCGTGACACCCCTCAATTCAGCTACATTCACACGCGTGTACCGACAACCACAACGTGTATGACCAGTCAGCCTCCGGGGGGCTGGTTCGATGGGGTGGATGGGATTGACGAGGGCGCCGAGTCCCCTCAAGCATGTTATGTGTTGACCAAAGAGGCGTGGTGTCAAGAATCTGAATGAGATGAGAGGATGTGCATGACCGCTGATCGCACGGTCATCCCATCCCGAAATGTAGCAAAAAAAGGGGAAACCATTTCGATTAAAAATGCAAATGTTACAACAGTTTGTGATCAATTTTAACCGAAAAGAAGGAGGACAAACATTGAATCCATCTCGAAAAATTGTGCAAACAGAACAAATCTTCAAAAAAAAGGAATACAGTTTCGGTTTCGATAACAACTTGAGTGACAATCGTCGGACCGTTCTTATATAATTAACCCCTCCATAAGATCCAATTCCCTGATTATGTCCATCTTGAGCATTGCCCACGTGAAAATTTCTATCGCCAACACGCCTATTTGTGCAAAAACAAGGTTTTTCATTGGTTTTTGAGTGTATTTTGAGATTCAATTGCCGCCGTCGGCCCTCTATACCTGGATGGTCCTCTCAACTCAACCATGATGGGATGCGCATCATGTTTTCATTCAAAAAAAGAGTGAAAGTGTTCGGCCATTCGGTGCTGTAAATACCATACCGTCTTTCTGGTTATGTTGTTCAGCAGATGACAATCGCTTGCCAAAATGACAAAAGGGCTTTTGGTAATGGTCATAACAAACAACTAAACGATTAAATCTACATACTTTGAAGACGCGGGCGGGCCAAAGAGTGCGATTTGAATGAACATTCGGTTCGAAATTACAGCACAATAACATTGACATAAACGGAGGTAAAAGTAAATGGTAATTTTTGTTTGAAAAAGTTAAGTCCACAAAGACAGAAAGCTAAAAGCTCAAAATAGAGGACTAATTTACGATGGTCATTCCGTCATACTAAGAATCGCATAGCCATAGCCATCGCGGTCAAAGATGTGGTAAATCCCTTGTAATGGCAGTCACGTAAAATCCGGATTTTGGATGCGACGACGGAATATGTCCAGCGGGGTATGCGCTAATCGGACTCGTTGAAGGTGACTGACAATGGGCTTTGATAGAGTCTTATGCGAAAACGGAGGCCCATTTCACACTTATATAATGGTATAGGGCACTTCTTATCACAGTAAATAGAATCCGTGACCATACTAGGGATAGTTATGGATGCTTGTTTGTTGATTTTATTGACACAAGCTACACGGCTTGGTGATAAGCAATGCGAAGCACACGGGTTGGACACATAGTATAGAGAACGCGGCGGATTATGGGTGGTTTTTCATGTGATTAGCCGTGTTTACAGACGATTTTTACCAAAAATAAAAACATAAGCAAGAAAATAAACCTAAACACTTCCCGATGCCTAAAACCAATGAGGTTTTTCGCGTCATGATCCGTCGAAGAACCCCCCCTGGCTGAAGGTCGCCTCGGTTATCTTCCCCGCGGCATCCGAAAAACGCACTTCTATCCACATAACCTGCTTTGTTGTGTCGTCACAATCCTAAGCTTGCGGAACAAGAATCCCCCTGAGCGCAGAAAACGAGGGAAATGCCTTGAAACCCAACTGGTTCCCGGCTTGCAACAAGAGGAGGGCGGATGGTGGGGGGGATAACTTCGTTCATTTCTACGCCATCAAGAATGTGAAGACGTGCGAATGAACGGTGTATCGTGAAACAATTGGAAATTGGATTCGGAGATGGGATATAATGTCCAAATAGAGGGGAGGGGGGTGCCAGGGGCCAACACAAAAGGGGCTGTAGTTGTAATGACTGACTTACCCTGAAGCGACCAATGAGCCTCGGATCCATGACACTGGCAATGACGTCTAAGATGAAGTCACCACATAATAGCCGCAGGGTAATCAGAATACTCACCATGGCTCTTGCCCTTTACGAGGGCTGATCACTTGGACTGTTTGTATGCTGAAATGTTGCAGTTTAGACAGGGGATCAATGTAAATTCGAAATCGAGTTCGAATTCGGATTTGGCTAGACGGCCCATATCGGGATCGATTATATTTCATAACTGTGTTCACGAGGATGTTGTTGTTGAATCATTGAATCACGGAAATAAAGAGGGGTTGGACTTTTATCGAGGTGTCTTTTGTTCTCGAACACCTATCATTAAACATGTTTCAGCCCAATTGTCACAGGTATGCACCGCACTAGGCGCACCTGATTAAACCACTCTGTGAAAAAAGGCAATCTTTGATGGCAGAACTTATTTTGAACCGGAGTTTGTGATCACTGCCGCCGCCATTGTCTCACCTATGTATTAGTCAGGAAATGGATGGCCAAGAAGGTTGACAAAAGCACAAAAAAAGAAAAGTTAATTACCAACAACCCCAGGGTACTCCCGCCATCACGGTTGGTGGCAGGGCTGGGTGACAAGACAAGACTGTTGTCAACCTCGTAAATAAAGTTTAGCGTAGTCAAGTAGTCAAATGCAAAAAAAAGGTTAATTCCGTTCAGTGGTTCAAGAAAACGGGATGGGATCAGTCTCGAACCCCGCAAAACAAGGTCAATTCGGTATTCACACCCATGAGCAACAACTCCTTCCGCAATCAACCCTTCGAACGAAAGCCGCCATCGAAAAACCAAAACCGATGTGGATGGTTTTGATTTGATTGATCGTGGGTAGATTTAATGCAAAAGAATGAATCCTACAAACGATGCATCCTCTCCAATCTGCAGTCTCCAATCTTCTGCAAGTTTCCCCACCATGCATAAGTTTATAGATTTTCATTTTGTTGATGTGACTCTCTGTCCGTTGGTTAAACTTGTTACCACGAATGTGCTGCTTCTAATGTGTAGGGGAAGTAGTGGATAGTTTTTATCTACACAGTAACGCTGTAAACGCCTTCGAGAATCCCATCTATCCCTGATCGTGAAGCATCAATGAAAAACCGAAATGCAAAAAGCCATCGATACATGGATGCATACAAGAATAAAACCCGTTTTGATTGCAAATATATTGAACGTATACGCGGTTTTATCTGGGTGAGCCGAGCCGGCGGCCTTCTGTATGCGATTTTCGAATGGATGTGACGTAGTCATTAGTTTCTAGAATCAAATGCAAAAAAAGGAACCATGAAACAAAACATGTGGGCACTATAAATGATCAACCAAATAGATGCTCCAAAAGTTTTGGACAAAGTTGGGATGGATTTTGTTGAGGCAATGAAAATGAACATGAATGAATGAACAGTATAAGTGCAAGAAATAATGGCGCTCCTGCGCAACAATAAATAACATTATGATGACAGCCTTGTCTTGCCAGCCATCTTCCGGAGTTAGGAGAGAAGAAAGACAAAAAACGTTTCGAGTAGGTCTTCCTGGCCGGATTCTAATGGTTCTGGAAGCCAATGGAAGACGACAGAAGGTGGAAATTTGAAAGAAAAACCCCCTCATTGATGCAAACGACATTGTTCAAGATGGACCCACGGCCTCCTGGAGTGCATTTGGAGCAGTGAACGCAACGGAATTTAAACAAATTTGTGAAACTGTTAAGGTTTTAGAATACGTAAGTTCTACGTTGGCGGTAACGTTTTCAGCGAATTTGACAATGGAGAAGAGCGATCAGACAAAATATGTGTCAGGGTTCAGAGGTGAAACAAGGGCGGGACTGATTCATTTGTGTTACATAGATTTGGTTTCAGGTGGCTTTGTGCGAAGAAAAAAGTCGCCGTCTCACGTGAAGCAGACAATCGGTCGGGTGGGGCGTTGCAAGTTCATGTCAACAAAATTGACGTCGTAACAACACATAAGACGTGAAGACATCGTGGGTTTGACGAATTCAGCGGGTTTTGACCGGGGGTGTCCTCGGCTGCTGTTATTTTGATTGTGACTGGGTGACTCGAATCAGAAAAAAAGTCGTTGACATTATCGATGAAATGAAATGATGGAAAGGAACATGCTCCAAGGGTTTCTAGAAGGAATGGAACATGACACAACAAAGGGCATCTGTTTCTCGGTGTCTCGGTTTCGAGCCATCTGATGAGTAACCCTTTGTCAACAGAAAAGATGAGTAAAAGGACATTAGAACAGTCTGAAACTACAACATTCATACAATGGAATGCCCAATGGGTGCATTCAGAACCCCAAAAATATCGAATACAGACAATTGAAATCACCATTCAACTTTTATAGATCCCATTATCACCCCCTCAAGTGACCCTTTTGTTCTTCCCTCTAATTACTTATGTACCCGCCACCCACCTGCCCCCCAGGTACCCACCACCGTCATCACACTATAACATCAGTGGTGTTTCACCACAAACTACAGTAATGCGGGGCCAGCCTTCTAACTTTTATTGTTAACTGCACTCTAGTTTGAGACAATAGACGACGACACCCTACAGTCTTGCAATCGTGGCAACACAATAACCTTCTGGCCGATACCCTCCCGGGTCGGGTCTGGGTACTAACTTGTCAGAATGTCAGAAGCTCCGCCGTTCAACGTTCAAGCTACAGAAACTTTAGTATCACTCGGTTCACAGTGTCGAAAAGGAAGTTTCTCGGCGATCATTGTACGCCTTCTGAATTCTGAACGTCGTCTCTCCCCAGGGTCCCCGGAAGGATAAACTGTAGACTCCAATTATTGTGGCGGGTTCAAAAAAATGATACTCCCGTAAATGGGTTTAGGTAAAGAAAAAAACCGTCTGAATGTCATCAGGTAAAACACATGCAAAAAGTGGAAAGTATCAAAGTTTGGGTGTTCTTTGGATGTTTTTGATTTGGCATTTTGGGTACCTAGTCCAAAGTATCAGTTGCTATCTTTAAAGGTTTGTTTTTTGTTTGACATAATGAACACTTTTTGCACATTTTGTAAGCGATACCGTGATACCTTGCATGTTCTTTCTGTATTTTGTAGTTTTTGTGCTAAGAATGTTAACTATCTGTTTTTGCTGACGTATGAAAACTGTCAACAAAGTGACAATTGTGACTTTTCAAACCACATTCATTGACTGTCTACAACGTGGTCACTGTTATAGGCTATCCACGGTTATAGGCTTGACAAAACTACGTGGTGTCAATCTTTGAGCTTTGAAAACACATTCGTGATGTCTCTGAGAAAGTGTTTAGAATGATAGAATCAAAAACAACTGATTTTGACTTCGCTTTTAGTGCTTTCAACAAAAAGATTCCATTTGACAACATATTATATATACATTTATGTGACGTTAAACAGTTTATTCAAACCAAAAATTCAACAAATGTTTCATTTAAAAATTAGAACCAAAATTGTTCCATTCATTATCCAATTTAATTCGTTCGTCTGGAGTAAGAACGTCTTGAATTTGGAAAAACTTACTCATCCGATCGATATCAGCCCCTTTCGTGCGGTACCAACTAACATGAATAACGTAATCAATGAATCTTTTATGTTGCAGATAATCGGCGGCCTTCAGGAATTCCACAAAAACTTTGGTCAGGTATGGCTCGAAGAACGCCATCCCGGGAGAGTCTGCTGCCGGCAGCGATCCTGTGTCCATGTTCTCAGGGGGTTCATAATCCGGCTCATCTTTGAAAAGTTGAGAAAACTCTATGATAATCTTCAACATTTTGGCATCGACGTCGACAAACAAGGGGTCTTTGGTAACCTCGGCAAAAGCTGAAAGTAACATTTAGGGTGATATAATATAATAATATTATAACTTACAAAAGGTGTTTTTTAGTAGGTCACATTCGCGGATAACTTCGTAACCGACTTCGATGACTTGATCATTGTTGGACTTTAGGAACACTTTTGTATCCTTGTTCAATTCCATGGCAATTATGGTGGACTTCACAAAATTGAAGGCTATGCAGAACCAAGAAAACGTGGGACAAAGATGCGATAAAGGGTGTCCAAGCCTAAAGCTCAACGCCGGTCTCTAGCAGATGAAGCTATGCTGGTGGCCTTGTCGTACAGTCGGTCAATGTGCGCGGCAGACTAGCTTAGCGTAGGACCCGTAATCGTAATGGTACGATCCCCGCAAGCCAATCGATCTTGAGCTAATGGTTGGAAGAAAACTTGCTGATTATAACATCTACACTTCCAACATCATGTTGCCGTCTGTTTTTCTTATGAAGGTTTCCAAACTTTTTAAACAAAACTTACAATGCTCTTATCTTTACCTTTATTTTTATCAAATTATTCAAAGTATTTTCATAAAAACAACAGTTTCAAACACAAAAACCCGCTAACAACAAATTACAGTAACAATCCGTTAACATTACGTATCACTCTTATAAAGTCGCACCAATTCATTCACTGTAGCCGGTAAATAAGTCACGGGACAAAGCCCTTCCCGTCGAACATAGCCGTCGATGCAGGAGAAGCAAAACACGTAGCCCGACACTGCCAACACGGTATCATTAGTACGGCGTCTGTAGCACAATGGACACTTGTCAACTTCAAGCGTCAATACTTCAGCTTCAGTAAGACGTTTTGCGGGATGTTTTGGTGGACTTCCGCGTTGATGCGTCGTCGAAAACTGATCAGCTGTCCCAGAAGCATAAAAGTATTCAAGAAACTGAACAAAGAACAGTCCATAAGTGAAAAGTCGTCCAAAAACGGCAGGAATAGACACAATGAACCGCCACAGTTTAGTCAACGGCCCTCCACTTTGTAAGTGCAACGGCACCGAATCAAATGCCATGAGATCGGCCGGAGTCAACTTCTCCAAATGGCATCCAGCGAGCCAAAGGAACGGTGTTGGAGTCTTGGCAAAGTTGAAAATATATGCCAATTGAAAAAGGACAGTCGCAATTCCAATTACAGTTTTTAGATATGGGTAATATTTGAGAAACAAGGTTGTAAAACGTGTCCTCTGTAAAGTTAACTGAGTTACGCTTGCCTAAAAGGATGTGCCGTACCTGTTGGTCCGAAATGGCAGTCAACCTTTCGTGCAATTTGTCCAACTTTGCACGCAAATAGGGCCAAAGTGTAATGAAAAACATGCTTTTCATTCGTTTTTTATCAACTGGAGGTTTGCTAGTTGTGCCGTCGATGCGTTTCATGCCGTAGAAGTTCTCGGCAAATGAACCACCTAAAAGACAAACATAAACCTGCTAAACTATTACGAATTGCTGAGCAAACCATAATTGCGCAGATAATATCCATCCAAGATCCAACTGAAGCCCAAATAAAGTTCATCGAAGTACTTCTTGGCGTTTTGGCACTTTTTCGGATACCATAATGATGTAAACTGAAAGCAAAATACATGAAACTGTCGCCAAACTCAAAAATGTATGCAAACTAACGTTAACAACTTGATTAAGAGCGGGTTTGATCGAATCCGATAACGATTGTTGAGCCCAAATATCAAAAACTGAAGGCAATGTCGCTTCCGTCGTGGCCGATACGACGCCAGCACCACGAAAGGCACCAGTTTGAAGTGCCATTGGGGCTTGAGGTATGTTTCAAATGTGGTAAAAACAGCCGATGCAAGTCAATACCGACAATCAGCACATGTACAACCCGCAAAAGATGGAAAGACTTATCTATGTCCCGTCGATAGACAAGAAAGGCAAGACAGTGAAGGGCTGCCTGCCCGCGGCGAAGACTACAAGAATTGAATATCGACCACCGCTGGCTGGCGTATAAACCCATCAATGTCATTCAGTCGCAACATTGGAGTGTAGTTTAGATTGTGTAGCGTCCGACAAAGTAGAAATTAACAAATTTGTTCTCTTCATTTCACTCTCGTCACTTCAAAATAAATATATTATACAAACTCTAACACACAGGAAACCTTCTTTCGGTTAGTAGACTAAGTTTGAGATCAAAAGAACGTTAATTGATGAACAAATAACTTCACGATATGTGTGATCGTGGATGGTGGCTTCAAGCCAATGAAATGGAGGATCCAATGCTCGGATGATCCGGAGAAAGCTGAATCAATTGTTCGATGAAGCTGCGACTGTTGTGCATGCCGGTGCCAGCTAATAGCACTCTTGGTTGGGCTGGGTTAGTTGCTCGGCGTTCGTTGAAGTTGGCGATGCAGGCGGATTCTTCGAAGGTTGTGCCGCCGATGACGAAGAGAATGATGTTTTCGTAGCGGGTGCTAAAACCGCAAAATAAAACTTTTGAACTGGTCGGTTACTTATAAAACTCACTTAAACACAGTAGGTTCACTAGCACCAAAGATAACATCCGACAATCGCCCTCTGTAGAGATCATTGATCACCTGCATCACATATGGCTCGTGTTGGGTGTACACGTTCTCGACGCCCTTCAATCCCTTCATGAATCTCTTCGTCATTTCGGTCATTGACTTGTTGCCGAACAGATCAGATTGCCGACGGCGTGCACCTGCATACTTCAGCAATGTGTCGATAGCTTCAATCTGACGAGGCGGGATGTTTCGTCCTCGAAGGACTTCCTTCAATGATGCAATCACAGAATTGCCATTCGATGTTCCTTCGAAGCGTAGGGCATACAACATGACGAGTCTGATCGCATTGAGATTAGTCGTCTTTTCATGCTTCAAGAGCTGCTTGATCCTTTCTAGGCATTGTGAATGGTCGAGACCGGCGACAAGGTTCTGCTCAAGTTCACTGATTTCGAGAAGATTTTGTTCAGCGACGAGACGGGAGAGCTCACCGACGAGTTGAACGTGCTTGGATACGGTTCCTAAATCGGGTGTGATAAACTTAAAGAAACTGAGTTGGTTATCTTACCGGTAATCTTTTTAAACTGTGGGTACTGATCAACAAAGCGCTTGCAATCTGCAACGGACTCAAGCTTCTGATGCGTTTGAGCTTTACGCTGGTAGTCGTTCATCAGAGTTTTGATGTTCTGACCGATTTCGCCAAAGTTGGAATATCGGTTCTGAAAAGCCACTTCTTGATTGAAAGCACGTAAAATTTGATAAAACCCCAACCTTGGCATAAAACTCGTCATGTGCCGCGCTCAAAACAATATTCTTCAGTCCACCCTCTTCGGGAGCATTTGGCATCGTTACTCGATTGTTCGTCATGCCAATGAGCTCATGAACCATTGCTTCGTAGGTCCATTGGTTCAACAACGGCGACACGGGATCCTCACAACGATCAAGTATCACAACGACGGTGTCATTTTTCCCGGCTTCAAACAACTTGTCTTCACGGACTGTGGCTTTGACAAACTCATCGGCAAGTCTCTGGGCATCGCGAGAAGATTTCTGGAAACGCAGAACTGGTCGTTTTTTGAAGGACAGAGCCAAACTGATCAACGCTTGCGAGCATCGCCGGAACGAAGCGACCGACAAACTGAATGGGGCTTCGTAGCATTTGAGAAGTGGCACAATGGACAGATGCGGTGCTAATGGAATGGAATCAGCGAAGAATTCATGAACCTCACGGACAACTTCATATTCGTCGGCTTCGGCCATTGCTTTGACGTCGGTTTTACTGATAATGTTGGAGAAGTCTGCAATGACTCACTTTGTAAAGAATGAAACTGTTGAAGCAAATTTTATATATCCAAACTGTCGGAATTGAAACTGTCAAATGCAACATAACTTACACAAGTAATATTGTGCATATTTCGGTGATCGCAACTCTTCAACAATCAGTTGCACGTTCTCTGGTGTCGGTCGAACGAAAACCAAACACTTTAGAATCTTCAGTGGTTCACGCTCGGCGCCTGTATCAATGCGTTCAAACAGATAGACCTCACGGGACATCATCTCACTCTGTGCAAAGGCACATGATACGATGGGAGTCTAAAATTGATTGAATAACTGATGTTTCAACTGAATGTAAGCCATGACTAACTGTTTCCTTATCCATGAGCATAACCTTCATCCCAGGCCCTGCCAACCGTGTCATCTCATGAACATATTGTTGAGTCGTGACTAGGAGATTCATAGTTGCTTTTCGGAGGTATTGGTGTAGGAAAAGTTGAAGAAACGCCGCCGGCACGAGAACCACGTCACAATACGTAAAACTGCCTCCAGCTATTGACGATGCAAACGGAAATGCGTTTCGGATGATGCATTGAGGGTTGGGCGCACTTTGCCAGAGGTTGTCATTGCATGGAGCTAATTTTTGTGAAACCGTTTTGTTGCTTTGCTTATCAAAAGTGATCTTATACACGCATTTGACAGTTCACATTTACAATCAATAATCACCAAACCATCAAGTCAGTTTATCTTGTTACATTAATCAACAGTTGAACACTCATTGTGGGGCCGGCAAACTGATCCGTGTTTCAATCCCGTCAATAACACGACAAAGTTCTTTCCGATTCACCAAAGCCAAAGTGGCCAGAGCCAGGAGAATCCATCCGATCCAATAGACGATCACTTTGAGACGTTCAAACGTCGGTGAGATCGGACGATTCATTGCGTCGACAACCTTTTCAAGGGTCCTCTAAAACAGTTTCAATTTTTACAAGTTTGCTTTGATGCCACATTCATTGCCGATGGCCATCGAATCCGACTCACATAATGCTTGCATCTCGCGCATTCCTTCGGTTCCGGAACAACATCAGCAAATGTGAAGCGCCGTTTATTGGCTTCCATGGGCTTTGTCGTTGATTTTGTTGGAGGCGCCGGAATAGCATCAGGCGACATGGCTAACCCTTTCGCGGATCCTGGTAATAGGGTCCGAAAATTCAAGAATGAACTGACCATCGATCCCGCCAGTGTGGCTCCAAAGGCCCCTGTTTTGCTGTGTTGGATCCAGTGGGAAATACAGGGGACCATTTAGGTGACTTCTAAATCGTGGAATGCAAATTTGTGTAAACTGATAACAACTGAAGGATCAACGTCACCATCGCAAACTTCCAAGATAACTAAATACACATTTTGCAATCGCTGAAACCAAACAAACACATTTCAAAAGTAAAACTTTATATTACATTATTACTATGAATACCAAAAGCATAAGTAAAAGCTATCAAAATCACTAAAAGTTAACCGTATCCGGAAGTTATTCACTGGATATGTAATAGGGGTACCAAGTCAAGAATGTTGAGAACAATGTATCAAATGTTAAAACCGGAAAGTTATAAAATTACCATTTTGAGAAACAAAACAACGGGATTTTGGAAAAGGGTTATGAAAGTGTCAAAAATATCAAAATTGTAACCGTGTGATAGTTTAAAAACCTCTTACACGTAAGTCAAGAGAAAGATTAGCGAAAGAGATGTTTGAGTTGCCGTTCTTTGATGAAGGTCCGGGCCAAGGAAGGGTAACGCTTCTGGAATTCCGAGAATCGGACGAAGTCCCTTCGGGTATCATTTTGGTATGAGACGAGCGCAAAACGAATTCCAGCGACTTCGATACAGGCTACGATTTCGGAGGGCTCATAGCCGAGATCGTACAACGGCGTGCTCAACGATATGCTGTCGTCACCCGCGTTTCTGGCGCTTTTCACATTGCGATAACCCTTCCATTTGTCGGCTCGTTCCTTCGCCAGCATCTTATCATACTTCTTGAGCGGATAATTGTTCCTTACGGCACGATGAAACGCCGAGTCGAAGGCATCGAAAAGATGGACTGTCTGAAAGGACTCACGGAGCTCCCATGTCGACATTTCACCCGAACGCCATTCGATGTAGTACTCGACGCCTTCACGGCACATACGGCTTTTGTGGATCTTCGCAATCTCGGTCTCGGACCAATGATGGGGCATCGTATGGGTCAGTTACATACGACCTGCAAAACTACGATTAAGCATCAAGCAAAGCAAAATCATTTACATTGAATTAAAATAAGCAAGCACTGCAAGCAACAGGAATATCGAATCATAACGCAAGTTACTAAAATCAGCTTTATTTCCTCAAGTTTCCACAATCAAAATGAACACATTTTCTATTCAACTTGACAGAAAAGGATAAGTCAAACTTCAGCTACAGTGGTTCCATTGAAGACTTTTTATTCCTCCTTGGGGTACCGGCGGTTCCAGACCGGGATGTATTGGCCGACCGTCTGCCACTCGGCGTAGTAGATAGCCAGAAGGAAAGCACCACCGCCGTAGGCAGCGTAGGACTTGTAGCTGAAAAAAAGCGACATTAGAATCTTAAAAATCTCTGACAGAGTGTAGCAAGATCATGATTAAAAGTTATTAAAGCTTTCAAAACACTAGATAAAGCAATTGACAAAGAAAAAATATATAAAAACGGAAGAAGAAAGTAGCAAAACAAAACTTACTATTCACCGTTGGTCAAAGCGCGCTTGACAAAGTTCAGTGGCTTGATGTACTGCATAATGAAGCTAGCTCTGAAATGAAATAAAAATAAGGTAAAATAAGTGGGGCACACGTGATAAATTTAAAGATATACGAAAACTGCACGATTTCGCTGGTTTTACTAGAAGTGCAACAGCCGCATTGTTCGTGGCGTGAACCATCATTGCGGTATTCAATGGACAACGTTGGCTTGCACTTGACATAATTGTGATGCACGTTTAGATGCTTTTCTTGCGTGCGTCGAGTAGTTGACGTGAAAACGGGTATGGAAATGGTTCAACGTTAACCATTGCCTACATCTGCTTATCAAAGTCAGTGATAAAGTCTGGTTTAAAGTTATTGTTATGTCAAACATTGCTGTTTTTACACGATGTTAAGCTATCTTGTTAAAATTTGTAGCCAATTTGTAGTTGTAACATGGTAAAAGCTTCTTGAGATGCAAGGGTTTACAACAACGTATTTCGAAAACATCAGGGCACTCCGCCAAGAGCCATTGGCGGTCCACGGCGCGCCGGTTGACATCTCTGCATGTCTGTCGTCTACTGCGCAGTTTTCGAGTCTGGGACTCGAAAAGATCAGTTCATGTACCAGGCTCGTGGAATGACTCGCACTGGTTCGGGGCAGGGGTATAAAAGCAAGCGCGAGAATGAGAGTTGCATGACTGTCTTCCGTTGTTTGATCAAAAGACATGAAAATCTTCGACCATTTTGCGCAATCCGACCTTTAATTAAACGAAACACAAAAATTACAACAGTTTTTTACAATAAACTTACTCTTTTTGACACGACTAAGAAGACTTTTTTCCATCTATTACAAAGACAATGGTCATCGAAATCAAGGAGTCAGGGTACTAAAGTAAGGTGTTGCTCAGAAATCTTGTCTCAGTCGAATTACTAAACATACGAATCTATCTTTGAGCTACAGTTGTTGACAGTTGCAACTCCTTGGTTCTTCGTTTTTCCCATCTTATTTTGGATACTGCTTCTTTCTTTGATCGTATTTGCGTCTTTTGCACCGGTGGTCACAGTTCGACCTACTACTGTAGCGCCTACCTTACGGTTAGCACCCGTCACACACGGTTAAATGCCATTCAGCGGTGTTTCCGTTGCCTTCATACGTTGTGAAAATGCCTTTCAGGGCATCTGACCGTAACGTTGTGTCGCTCAGATATCCTTATTCCTTTGCTCAATGACCGTCTCATAGTTGGCAAAGTGCCTTTCAGGGCATCTGACCGGCATGTTGTGCCGCTCAGATATCCTTATTCCTTTGCTCAATGACCGTCTCGTAGCTGTGAAAATGCCTTTGAGGGCATCTGACCGGCATGTTGTGCCGCTCAGATATCCTTATTCCTTTGCTCAATGACCGTTTCATAGCTGTGAAAATGCCTTTCAGGGCATCTGACCGATATGTTGTGCCGCTCAGATATCCCTGTTCCTTTGCTCAGTGCCCTTCTCATAGCTATGAAAGTGCCTTTCAGGGCATCTGACCGATATGTTGTGCCGCTCAGATATCCCTGTTCCTTTGCTCAGTGCCCTTCTCATAGCTATGAAAGTGCCTTTCAGGGCATCTGACCGATATGTTGTGCCGCTCAGATATCCCTGTTCCTTTGCTCAGTGCCCTTCTCATAGCTATGAAAGTGCCTTTCAGGGCATCTGACCGGCATGTTGTGTCGCTCAGATATCCTTATTCCTCAGCTCAATGACCGTCTCATAGCTGTGAAAGTGCCTTTCAGCCCAATAAACTGTCAAACATGTTGCATTTAAATAGCCTTTTTGGGCACCTTTTCCACCCGAAATCATGTCATTTTGTGTTCATTTTGTCGAAATCATATTTCACCATGTTTTTCCAATTGCTTTTGAGCTGATCCGGTGTATTTTGAAACACACAAAAGAAACGTGAACAAAAGACTCGCTTTATGCCAAATCCGGCAGCGTAACATTGAACGAGTCGCACTGGGCCGCGTTCATTCCGACCGAGAACGCCACTCTCGGGCAGTAGACGGCAGACTGATAGAGACATCGCGAGACACTATGCCACGTTCTCTTTTTCTGTTGTGGGCTCGCTGCACTTTCGGCATTGCTCAGCCCACATAGGGTCAATTGTCTTCAACGGTGTTAATGCCGTCGGTTGAAAAACCCAACGTTTGAGGTTTGTGTCTATGTTGTTGACTGCTCGTGACCCCTCACGTGGTAGTTATGTTATAAATTTTGGATTTGTAACACCCCTCGTGGTGCTTTGAAGTGTGTTGGTTCCATCAAATTGTTGAGTTTCTGTTTTAAAAAGTACGATTAAAAGTAAACAAATCATTCATTGTTAGTGCCGAATAACTTGAATTTGTACCAAGAGGACACCCGAACAAACAACCGTCCTGGATTAAAGCCGTTCTGCGCAAAAAATAGCAGCTTTAATCGCACATGTTTATAATCAAAGGTGCCCAAATGACATTGATATGACCGGGAAAGCCTTCGACTTCCTAACCTGTGCTACTCTGGCATGTTTATCACTTTCAGATGAGACGAAATAGAACACACGACTGTTATGTTGTACAGCGTAAAAATACCAATGTTCTGCCAGATATTATCAGAAACGTCAATCATCTTCAATATTATTGATCGGTAATTCAAATGTACCAGTAATCGGATCATACTCATTTCTTGATCGCTCAGGAAAAGTTTGAACATAATCAAATGACTTTAGTTGATCGTAGTCCCGAGGTCGGAATAATTGCCCGTTTTGAGGGTTGTTTCCAGCAGATGGAAGTAGTGCATTTTGAAGGTATTCTTTCAATGCTTCATCAGTGAATGTTACTCCAATGCCATCGATAATGTTAAACGGTTTAGCACGGAAATGAGCCAACAACTGAGACACATTGTTGTTGTACTGACTCAAAAGTGCTGTCAGTGGATACTCGCCCATGTGCATTTCCAAAATCGTAATTGCAAGTGACCAAATGTCAGTTTCGACTCCATAACGTGTCTTTGCGCCATCATTGGCAAAGTTAGATTCACGTTCGGGTGCCATGTAGTTGAATGTCGCATTTCCGACTGTCGATGCACCATTATTGACAAGTTCGCGAGAAATGCCAAAATCTGTCAACTTAATTATTATTCTTTCGGATTGCCGATTGCCTGAAACTTGTCTTTGTAACGAGCAACGTCTAAATGATAAGTCCCACACCTCGTATAAACTTGTATAAAATGTTAGCCGGCTTTACATCTCTATGAATAATTTTCTTTGTGTACAGAAAATCCAACGCTGTTACAACTGCAAAATTAATATACTGAAGTAAGTTTGAATCGGCAAAATCAACTTCTATCGCCTTTGGCAGACTGAAGAGGCTGCCATCAGCGACTTCTGTACACAGGTAATACGCAGTTTCACCCAGACATTCTTTATTTTCCACACCGCAACCATAGAATTTGATTAAAAAGTTTTGGTTATGCGTTTTGAGCTAAATCAATTCATTTTTACCAATATCAAATTGTTGTGAAGCCTACTTGAGTTAAAATATCGACTTCACGCTTAACAGCTTTTAAATCAGTTCCACCAGTAATTGTGATCACTTTTTTGATTGCAACAAACTCATTAGTTGGACTGTGCAGATACTTGTCGACCTGGTTGGCGGTTTCCACTCTTGTTTCAATCAATGAGTTCAATTTTTGAAAGTCGCCCAACATAAATTGTCCAGTGTAAATGCCGTGATTGTATGGTATCCGTAAATCGTCGTCTTGTGGTAGTTTATCGATAATACGGCCTTGTTGTGGAGGTAGTGTTACAGGGGGAATGAGTCGTCTCATGGTTGTCTCCTGAAAACCATCGAATTGGATGTTATATGTAATTAAATAAAAAATGTATTTGCTACAAAAAGAGGGTGAAAGTTTGGAAAGCCAGGCGCCGACAAAGTTGATCACAATGTCAGTTAAGCGAGGGGTAACATTTGTTTACACTCTCTCTTTTTTTGATTACCGCTGATAGTGAAAGAACAGACATAAGAAAGACCCAACAGCGGGAATTGCCAGTGTGTTGATAGCAACAAACAATACCTTGCACGCTGCAAGGATAACATCGGTATGTATAGAAAAGGAAAACTTTGTTGTTATTGATTTGAGTCTGGCGAGCGTTAAAACAAAGCTGTTACGTAATGTTAAGGCGTCTGCATATGTTACATATGAACATTGCGACAACAAATACACCTAAAAAGAGCATTGAATTTGTTTTTGTATGTTGTTACTAAAGTGTTACACAGAAAATTATAATCATTATGGGAATACTGGGGGTATCGGGTCAGAAAGCACGATCACACCAGCCCCCGTGTTTTGCACAAAGACTTTGAAGTAAACGTCAGCCTTGCTGCGTACATTGTATTGGTCTGTGTTGGATGAGTCAGCATCTAAAAAATGCTGACTGTGATTGACAACGGCCAGTTCGTGAATTTAAAGAGTGGATAAATAGTTATGCAACATGAAAGTGAACCCCCTGCTTCATTCCAGCACGTGATATTGAAGCTCTTTAAGATTTATGACACTTATTAGGTTAACGCTTTGTCATCCGCTTCCGTAGCACAATGTGTCTGATTCAGGCCGAAAAAAAAACCATAGGTGTCTTAGAAATGGAACTGGATCTATTGCTACCGTTGTCGATAGAAATCGTTGGAAGCCTTTTAAGATGCTATCAATAGGGATGGACGCATGATCGGAATTTGTCAAGCAGTTAAGCCCTTTTGGGGGTCATGGCGGTCGATGAGCGGCTTAACCGTTGTGGCCACAGTATACATAGGTTGAATTCTATTGGTTCGGTTGACATAAACATATCCGTGCACTATGGTCATGACTGCATTCCAAAATGATAAAAGAGTTGATCCTTGTTAGAAACAACCATGCATTGTGCTGTCAAGCTTCTACATAAATGGTTAAAAAAAGATATCAATGAAAGCAAAAGTTGTAGAAGAGAGTTCAATGAAACAAATGCCTTATCTCAACATTAACAAGTGTTGTCAGAAAAGACAATGCTAATAAAAACTCCGATTAACACCGCTAATATCGCAAATACCGTCAGACAAAAGTAACACCAAAGGTGTGCCGTTGTGATAACGGTAAACGCCGTCTGTTAATGTCTCGGAATTTCAATGATCTGTGGTACAGGGCACAGCCTTCTGGCGCCTATTTACTGAATACTTTAGGAGGTCTGAACCCGTTGGACCTTATCTTGATGCCTTTATATACCAGTCAGAATGATAGCTCATTATGGATCACTAGGTTACAATGAACTCCTGCACCACGATTCTCACTGTTTGCGCTGTTGTGACCCTTTTGGCACCTGGTGTGTTTGGTATTGAATGCTACACCAATGGCGGCACTGATCGTGAAACTGGCTGTGAATATTGCCTTTTCTGTAAGCTCTATATTTTCACACTCATTAAAAATTCGTTTAAATGAATTGAAACTGTTTCAGCCAACACGACCCTAAGCGGCTTGGGTCAGCACGGTTCAAAACTGTTATATATTTGTTTGACTGAACTTTTGTACGATGGAGAAACTCTTGACCCTTCCCTTGTTAACCAATGTGTCGATATGTAGGTGTTTAACAGTGTGGATTAAACATACATATGCCATTTTTAGCAAGAAAAATGATTTGGTGGCAACTGGTGAAGAACAGTTATACGTCTGTGACACAAACTTGTGCAATGCACATTGCGATGGCACACGTGTTGGACTCGGCATTGTTGTGGTGTTTTCAACACTGATCGCGGCACTTTTATGCATCTAGAAACGAATATATTCGAATGAAATTGGTTAAGCAAAGCGTTATTTTTACAGTATAGTTTTGTGTTTTGATTGTTGTCGTCAAAAACTATTATAACTTCACGGTAGTGCAAAGCATACCAATAAAGATTAAAATATGCTTTTCTTGTCCCAACAGCCATGTACGGTATCACTTTTTGTATGTTTTATCTTCTCAAACGTTCTATGTTGCCAATACAACATTACGACACCACCGGAAACAATGACAGAGACTCTGACAAGTGTCTGATAACCGTTACATCTTTAACCTGTTGGTGTCAAACAAGGTGTGCCATTGTGATAAGAACAAAGGTGACAGTTTTCGGGTACTTTAATGATGTCAGGGCACACCTTAAAGCATGGCGCCTGTTTATCTTACTACATTTTTCACTACAGCCGCACCCTGTTTACAGAAATCTGGAGCTTTTATATACCGTACCGATTCCCTCCTATCTGTAGATCGGCCGTGAAAATGAGCTTCAACATTAAACTTGTCGCTGTTTGCGCTATTCTGTGCATCTTGGCACCTGCTACCGTTGGTATTGATTGCTACACATCTGCGACCGAACATGTATCCGGCTGCAAATATTGCATTTTCCGTAAATCTTAAAACGTAGAAAATTATTTTACATCGATGTTTCTGTTTCAGTGAGTATTACGGTAAAAGTCAACGATCAATCTGTGACAAATAACTTCTATGATTGTCTGGCCGGCCTGGAGTACCAAGGAACTCCTATCGATCAATCGAAGGTTAATCAATGCTTTGATGTGTAAGTCGGATCAATGTTTAACTTGCTTTAAATATCTTTGCAATTGAAATTTTAGGAAAGTGGATGCCAACACTGAGCAAGAGGCTTACATTTGTGACAAAGATTTATGTAATGCGCATTGTGACGGCACACGCGTTGGTCTCGGCATCATAGCGATTGTTGTGGCGGTGATTAGCACAATCGTACACCACTAGAAAGCATTCATAATATTGAAGATTAAGTTTTGTTTTTATTTTGAAAAAATGTAATAATAAAGTCCCTCGTTCGATTCACAATTTTACTAATGCAAACCCTTGGATATAGCAGTGGCTATTTTTGAGCTTAACATTCCTTTTATGATTCATCAATCACGAACGAAGATCAAAAGACCGATATAGATTGATGCATCTTTGTGTTCATTTGATCTGATGCTTTCTTGTAGACTTAATCTAACCGAGAGAACGTTGTTTTTTATTTGTTTTACGATGCAAAAGTTCAGTTAACCTACAAAACCATTTTTTATGAATGGTAGTTGTTTGTCTTGGTCATTCTGTCTTATTTTCGCGCACAAATTTGCTAACTGATACGACAGTTCGTTCACAGATAATGTAGTGTTGCGCAGCAATGTGATTTCCATTGATCAAAGCTGTCTTTTGAGTGATTCACATCAGTTTCGCTGCGTTCCCGTGTATTCACATAGGGTAAAGACCATGTCTTTCAGCTGACCGTTCCACTCCCTCCTGGCTACTAGCCTGGTTGCACGGGTCCAAAGGCCATCTGGACTGGTGCTTGAATGTACAGCGTGTGAACTTTGCCGTTTTTTGGTTTACCCGGGGGTATTGCTTGGCTTTACATAACAAAGGACATGCTGTTGGAAGCTTATTGGCAAAAATAATACTGCCTCAAAGTATGTAAAGATACATTTGCTACAGTAAATCTTCAAAAACACATCCCACATCGAAACCGTTGTCCTTAACGTCACCATTGTTGACTTTTAATTCCGTTTTTCGACACTTGTCTTGTCCTTCTCGTGACAGATGACGATGATGTATGTGTGTCACCAACCACGCATCATTGGTTTCAATCTGGCTCACTTTTTTCGCTTTTTTTCCGAAATTGAAATCTAAATGCTTCATTGCTGCGTTTTTTTTCAGCCATCCGCATGTATGCATGCTTATCCACTGAAGCACAGTTGTTTGTATTCTCGTTACCACAAGGCAGAGTATTAGTTGAGCGAAGTCACGTGGCAACAACGACTTGACTTAATGTCTTACTTGCCCTCTTGTGCAATGTTGCTAACTGCCAGTCAGTGCACGCCCGACTGCCCTGACGGAAATAGTCCACTTGTCATATTTCAAAACAACAAAACGTGCTTACCAGCAGTAAAAATTCAGAATTCATAGGTCAAGGAACTTGCTTCCGTCAAAAAAAGAGAACGGAAAACGCAGGTCCAACATGGTTTTATGGCGTCACGACACCGGACTTACATTAGCTATGAACGGCAAGGGGGTAACAGCCAGCCTTTGCGATGTGATGTGCATGGCACAGTGAATTTCATTGTAAAGCCAAAATAAATAGAAGCACAAAAAAGTGGAATTTGAAGCATACTTACTAGCAAGGACGACGGCACACAAGGCACGCCTTTACCAGGCAGTGCTGCGACATGCAAGTGTCCCTCGGCGGTCGCCTTAGGGCCGAAAATGTGCCAGTCCTTTGAGACGAGGAGGACTTTTTTTGCCCCAACTGCAACCCGCGCCAACACGTGCTCGTCGGCTGGCCTTCAATGCCTTGGGCCAAAGAGCCCTCCTGGTCCGGGGGCTCCATTCAAATGTACGTAGGCCTGCCTAGCCTAGGATTTGCGTTTGGTTAGTTGTGCCGGTCGACGACGCATTCGTTGATTAACGTGAGGTGGGGCCGGAGACCGCTTGTTAAGCTTAAACTTAAAGTTAGCCACGAACGACGATTGACGATTGTCGCCAATTGACGAAATGATTGCCACTCCGGCTAGGCCAGGGGTGGCTAGTGTTCCATCCAGTGCTCGCTCGATCGTCGTTCATTGTGCTTGTTTTCCCCCCGTTTCCGAAAGTAAATTATTTATTCTTTGCGGGGAAAGCGAAACCACGTTGTTTTTATCTTTTTTTTTTCTTCCGAGAAGCAATAACAGGTATCAGTTTCGCTCATTTCCAATACGTCTGTCTGCGCAAACTTCGCGCAATCGTGTAAGCTTCGCGCAAGCCTCAAAACGTGCAGATGCAGGACCGGTTCGCTCGTTTTTCGACAAGACAACCATCGAAAAGGCCCTCTCAAAGCCAGCCAGCCAGCTTCACTAAAGGGCCTTCGACCTTGGGTGCTATTACGCTACTACCCCTGGCGAGGAAAGAACAAAACAGACCAGTCGAGTATACTCTGCATTGAGCAAAAAATCAACATAGTGCACGGTTGATTCGACGCCGGCTCCGTCTTACTTACCACGTTGTCCGTTTCGTTGTTGACGTCAGGAAGGCAGATACCGTTTTTACTTTTCTTTTTCAACCGATTTTAGGTAACTTTCCGCGATATAACACAAAAAACACAAATGTTTTCCCCCATAATTGCATTATAATTTCATTACATTCCTCGTGGGCCCGATCTCTAAACTTTGCCTCCAAGATACGTTTAACTTTTCCATATTTTATCACATGGTATTCCCCCGTTATTATTGTTTTTACAACTTTTTCTGCAAAAGTAAAAACCAAAAATTAACTACTTTCCGAAAATAGAGCGTCCTTGCCATCCCATATCTATATTTTTTTCCAAATTATTTGGTTTCTGTTCTTATCTTACTGCCGTTTTGACTGCACTATCCTATTTCGTTGCTAGCCATCCGACCATCCTGATGAAACCCATCGAAATGGAATAAACTTTTCCCCCCTTTCAACTGATTTGACTGTCTGATCGATCAGACGACGTTAGTAAAAACGGGATTGCTCTTCCTAATAGTGCATGATGTAAGTAGGACCCCCGCCTTGGGCGATCAGACAGCCTTTTCCGTCGCTTTGTGATAAACCAAACATTATTGATAGCTGTTTCTTCATATGTGTCTAGCTAGGGGCCTTCCCGTGATCAGGCGTCAAGTGTCTGGGAAGGGGGGCTCAATCGGGGGGATAGTCGACTATGCGTTAGCATGCTTTTCCCGCTTCTTTTTTTTCTGCGCTGACTGACTGCCTCGGGCCCCATAATGGGAGCTCTGTGTTTGTCTGTGTTGGTTTGGTAATGCTTTGGGCTGTCCTTGCTTGGAGCAGGACAACACCGGCCACAGGGGGGAGCCTGTGGTCGTCCCCGGTCCCCGCCGATGGCGACGTAACTACACCAAGCGATCACAATCCCTATACTACTTCCCGACCATCCATCCATCCGCCTCCCAAACTATCTCCGCCGTGTTCCGAGGGGGTGTTCCGTTCGTGTTCGTTCGGCTTGCCCCGACGACCACCTTCTCGTCGTGTCGTCGCTGCCCCTAACCCCCTCCAACCACCACCGTCCGTTGCCTTCTCACCATCAGTCGGTTTTTTTTTTGCAGCTTCGGCTCCCGCTTGTGGTATTGCCAGACTTCCCTTCCCCTCCTCCCATCACCTACAAAAGCAAACCAAGAAACAGTCTTCGTGACTGATTTGGACATCTCGTTCCGCTTGTCAGTTCACTTTGACACCACCGAGACCCACCACCTCGTAGCCGTCACCCATATCATGAATTCCCACGGTATCGTGATCCAAGAGCCACCTTCGGGCAGTAGTCCGAACCTCCAACGAAACAGCCATGAGGAGGATGAAGCTCTCACGACGGAGCGGACCTCAAAGAGCAACCAGAAGTTGTCGTTGATGAGTGTTCGCTCGCGGAATGCCGTCTCCCGACGTGACGATGAAACCGATGAATGGGGCGTCAATGACTTGAATGCCAAGCTCGAATGGAAGCTGATGATCAGTGATCCGGAATTGAAGGTAGGCATGCATTCCAAACTTTTTATAGCGTGTTTTTATGCACAAAACATGCGCCAATTACCCGTCAATCTTACATTAGAAACCCTTTTCAAAAGAAAGAGAGCCGGAAACTACCACTTCTATGACCTTCAATTATTTTTCCATCTGTTTCCTGTCCTTGCACACTTAACTGCAGAATTTTATATAAAAAACTCTTTCCAGAGTACCGTCCTAACCCGCCTCAACACCCTTCGCCAGAACCGTGAACTCTGTGATGTGGCTATTTTCGTCCGTGAGCGTGAGATCGTCGCTCACAAAGTCGTCCTAGCTTCCTTGTCGCCCGTCCTTCTCGACAAGTTCCTGAACGATGCTACGAAGGAGCCCGTCGTGACAACGCCGACGGCCACGGAACCGACAAGCACGACTTCCGGCGTCCCTGCCCCGAAAACCACAACAGCCGGGTTGCCCTTTTACGAGCTCAACTACGTTGACTACGAATCCTTCGTGGCCCTGGTCAACTACGCCTACACTGGGAAACTTTTTATCAGTAATCGCAAAGTTGCTGATCTGTACAAAACGACGTATGAGCTCGAGATCTACCCGGTCGCTAATGCTTGTGCACGTTATCTCGCCGAACATCTGAGTGTTCAAAGCTGCATTGGGATCCGGCGTCATGCCAACTTCAATAAGGATGCTTTCCTGGTCGAAAAGGTCGATAAGTTCATCGCCGAAAACATTGATGCAGTCATTACGGATTCGACGGAATTCTCAGCTTTGCCGTGCATCAAAACAAGGGTGATCCTGCCGACTGGGGATTTGCAGAAGCCGGATATCGGCGAAGAAGTCTGTGGACGAGTGCTGGAATACTTTAGCAATCTCACCTGGACAGCTGATAGGAATGACTTGCAGATTGAATCCATGGCTGAAAAGGTTGGTCTATGCCCTTTCCGCTTTTTGGGGATACTGTAAATGGCAAAAATTAATCCCTCTGCCCTTTTAACAATATTTCGGTATTGTTTTTTATTGCAAAAAAATACAACGGTCATACGACCAAGCATGAAGCACACACTTTTCGCATGCCCTACGGCCACCCATCATCATGCACGTGTGATTCAGGCGAACTGATTACACTGGACGCCCGGGCACCCACCCTGAGATAGCCCCCCATTCTGCATGCATTCTATTCATGCACATAGCGCTGAAAAGAGAAGACTGATTTTAATGTGTTGTGATACCGGAAATTGCCGCAAGGCAATGTGTCTAGAAGTGCGTTGGATGCGCGGTTAAAGATCACTTGAACTTTACACCATCAGCAGATGGTTTTAGACGACAGAAAGACAAAAAATTTGACGGGGAAGGAATGTGTGCTGACAGATTGATAAAGGTTTCACTTTTTTTAGAAACATCTTCTGTACATTGATGCATCTACGGGCACCCTCCAGGATTGTGTCCGACTCGATGCGGCATCCCAGGTTGGTGCCTGTGAAATGGTCCGGGATTACGTTCGCAATGATGGCACGAAGAAATGTGGTCACAATAAGCAGCCTTTGGGTGCCGAAAAGATTGAACATCATATCAATGGGGCGATTCGGTTGAATGCGGTTACAAAGAATGATGGCAAATACGCATCGAATGAGAGTCTTGAATCGGTTGAAACTGGGCCGAGCGATACGCAGGATGAGATTGAGACAAAGCTTATTGTTGCTTCGGAAACGTCGAGTGAGTACATCTTACACGTTTCGATGGCACAGTTATCTAATCACCGCCATTTCAGAATACTTCTGGGTATCCATTGTCGTCCTCTTCCGTCGCCTCGTCACAATCAGCCTTCAACTCACCGAAGACGATGAAATCATCCGTGACCAAGTCCGCGCCGCCTCCGAGGCTAATGGCGCTTCCGCCGTCTCGGAACGCAACACTACCTCCAAGTCCATTGAATCACCGAGCCCTGCGGCATCGACTGCCTCCTCCGATGGCACTGACATCAAACAAGTCGCGGACGTCTCCGTTCAACCATCATCGCTTTTGGCACGTCTGATGTCGACGACCCGTGCCAACCGTGTTCCCCTGCCACCAATGGGCATTGCTCGTTGCTCGATTGGTGCCGTCTTCCTCGAAGGCAAGATTATCATCTGCGGTGGCTATGATCGCGGAGAGTGCCTCAAATCCGTCGAACAATACGATGTTTCCAAGGGCAGTTGGTCTCCGCTCCCAGACATGTTCACCGAGCGCGGCCGTTTCGATGCTAGCGTTGCCAATGGCAAAGTTTTCGCTGTCGCCGGTAGCAGTGGCAATCGCGATCTGAACACGGCAGAATGCTATGATCCGAAGAGTTGTAAATGGGCCAAGATTGGCAATCTACACATTTCGAGAAGCCAAAATGGTGGGTTTTTGTTTTCATTGGTAGGAAGTAGACACAATGTTTATCTGGGTAGCTTGTCAGTATCACAAAACACATCAATTTATTGGTCAAAAACCCTCGCAGAAGTCTGATGCATTCCACTCGATTCCTCTTCTTCATCGTCGTTTGAGCTCCTTGTCGAGTAACTGCTTCCATGTGAAGCGCTGTTACTCGCGACTGACGCTTCCCAGTCGAGTTTATCCCGAATGCCGCTGATGCCGGCGGCTTTAGACGCATCGGCGAGTACACGTTTCACATACTCATAATCGACGGAATCAAAGTAGCTCAGACCGTCGAGATATTTGATAAGGTCGCCCATTAGCTTTGGATCCAGCTGGAAAACATCCTTATCACTGCGTAGCTCGCATCTGACCAACCTTTTTGTGTAAATTCTTCTTTGCTTCCTCTTCGACCCGGCATCTACGTTTTTCTGCTTTGATCTCATCCGCCTTCACTCTATCCTTCCATGGCAGTGTATCACAGAGGGAGTACATCGTATACACGAGGCTCTCGACATCATCCTTCGGACTTTGCTCCATTTGATCATGACTCGTAATCGATGCGAATTGCACTTGGGCTTTCATCGGTACGACTGATCGGGGTTTCCGGATTTTCTTGTTTTTAACGTAGATTGCCGACAAACCAAAGTTGATCAGATAGAGCAGATGCGACTTTTCACGCAGACCGATGCAAAGATTATGCGGACGGACGTCTCGGTGGATGTAACCGAGATTATGTAATTCACGCAATGCTTCGACGACTTGCAGTGCAGTGCCTACGGCAGTTCGCGGTGTGAAGAGTTGGTTTTCACGGGTTTCGAGCATGGATTCAAGGTTTGGGCCAACTAGGGACGTAACCATGAAATAGTAGGTCGGCTTGGCACAGCGATCAATGTATTCGACGAAATGAGGCGAGACTGAGTTTTGTCGGAGATGGCGGAGGATTGCTATCTGTAATGAAAGTTTTGTTGAAAAGGGAAACGTGAAGCAAGCGAACCTCCATTCCAAGCTTTGGATCCGGCATATTCGGATTACGGTATTCGATTTTCATCGCAAATTCTTGATCACGTTCATTAGTCACTTCATAGACGATGCCGAATCGTGCTTCTCCTATTTTTTTCTTCAGAACGTATCGCACTGTCTTACTGTAATTGCCATTGTCAAGAGTAGCACGAGATGAAAGCGGATATCGACCCACCTGGCAACCGTTTGGCCAATTTTAAACTTTGCCTTACCCTTTCCTTCTTTACTCTTTTTGCTATGCTTCTCCTTGTGCTCTTTATGCTCTTTGTGCTCCTTTTCACGTGGCGGTGTACTCGGTGAAGCCAATGGAGGTGTCGTTTGGATCGGCTTCACAGGAGCGCTTGCAACAACATGATTAACGTCGGCTTCATCATTGGGGAATTGTTCGACCGACCTTTCGGCCAAATGAGGCTCGGGGTTGGTGGGTTTGTTGGTATCCGCCAGTTTGTCGAGACAGGGATCCCAGTGGGGTCCGAAGGTTGCACGAGGCCCACGAAACGAGGAAAAGGGCGTTCATCGGGGAAATCTTTTTTGAAAATTGAACCGATTCAACATTTGCATACGTTCAAAACAACTGAAAACGTGATAAATCATTGTTAATTTACTTATTTTTCAAATTTTCAGCCTGCACATCCCTCGACAAATCGATCTACTGCATCGGTGGCACTTCTGAAGGCGAAGTTCTCCGTGACTGCGAACGTTACAACCTCGACACCAATGAATGGAACCTCATTGCCCCTATGCAAGTTGCCCGTTATCAGGCGGCCACTGCCACCTGGCGTGGACTCATCATTGCCATTGGCGGCTCCGAAAAGTGGTCCGTTCTCGACAGTGTTGAAGCCTATGACCCGAAAACAGATACTTGGCGCTTCCTAGCAAAGTTGAAGACCCCTCGTCGTGGTTGTGCCGTAGCCGTTGTCCGGGATTCGCTCTACGTCATCGGCGGTCATGATGGCAACTCTTCATTGGCATCCGTTGAGATCCTCGATTCCCCGACTGGCAATTGGCGCTATGGACCGAGTCTTTTGACCCCTCGTGCCAATACGCATGCCGTCGTGACAGCCGGTAATGTTATCTATGCCATTGGCGGGTACAACGCGAATCAATTCCTGTCGTCGATTGAGTTGTTGGAGTGTGGTAAGTCAACTCTTCACTCTGTCCATGCATCAATCTAATATTACCCCTTTTCAGAATCCGTTGGCTGGCGCAACTGGCAACAAGAATCGACCATCCACGAGGACGACGAAATCGTCACCGATGAAGCCATTGCCGATAACATCGTGAAACCAGTCGTCGCTGTCCTTTGAATTTGTTGATCATTGTTTCTTTTTAATTATTGACTCGCATCAATCCACAGTTATTGCATTTGTGCACTTTATATTTTTGCCTCGTTTCAATTAGTTTTAACTCTACTCTAAAGACGAGGTTATAGTTTTTTGTTTTCTTGTATTTTTGACTTCTTCATCGATCCTTTTCGTTCTTTCTTTGAATACCGCCATTCTAAACGCATCTAGGCATACCATCATCAACCTTTATCATGATGAAAAAAACTTATTTCAAGGATTATTAAGGTTTTGAAATCATCGTCACGTGTAATACTTTTATCGTATCTTTAATGTTTCAATCATTATTACAATAAAATGAATGAAAATAACAAACTGACAAGTGTCGTAACTAGTTTTTATCGATAACACTTATTATAGCAAACTTTAAATTAACCAAATTGCCATCTCCATAAATACGTTGGCCATTGACGGTTTCAACCTCGTTTACGTTGAACACCTCTGACAACCTTTGTTTAAGTATATCCTTGTCACCCTTGGCACTTTTAAGTGCTTCTACTATGGCGTCGGTGACCTTTTTGTAGAGTTCGTTATATTTCGTCTTATCACCTTTCATTTTCTTCACCGCGTCTTTGAAATAGTTTGTGAGCATCGTCTTGACGTCATCATACTTTCCATCCTTTGCAGCTTGAGTTATGTCGGCGGCAAGGTTTAGAGGGATGCCATCGTCGTAGAATTCCAGAGTGATCTCGGCTCCAGGATAGTTACGTCGAATGAGATCTACGACTTGGCTTATGTTTTCCATTTTGATGTTGTTTATGACTGAAAGTGGATTTGGATTACGGTCATTGATAGATTTCATGAAATTGAAAGTTGCAAAAGTTAAAACTTACCCATTTCATCTCCATCCCAAGTTATGTTTACATCACTACCAAAATCTATGACACCAGGATAGGGAGTTTTCCAAGCCGCGGTTACAGTACACAGACATGCCAACACTAGTATCACATAGAGGGTCATTTTACAATATGGCTTATCACGTATGCTAGCATCCTTGCCCTCTACGTATTTATATGCTAACCCTTGAAAAGCTTTGAATGTATAATACCACGACGACCGAAAAACCGTTCACTCAAATCTTTTGATCAAAATAAAAAAGCATTGTTTGTGACTTTTCGTTATCAATGTCAATGCCATCGTAACATCGACCTTGCTCTCTCCCCACCGCCGTTCAACGCATAAAAAGCCTTCCCATGCAGCTGGATGATGATGCATCTCGGTGATAAGTGACGGATCCCTTTTCGATGGTATGTGGAAGGCGCGCCCGGCGACGACCGATGACCCAGATCAGTCTTCGCCGACGCCGCCGGCGAAGAACAATGTCGTTCGGTGATCACAGTGGTGCATAATTCGGCGATTCTTCGAGGCTGCACTTGTCAAAAAGCGCAACAATTTTGTGAATCATGTGGCCGTATGCCTTTAGCGTGCTTCTCCTCACTGTACACTTTGTGAATGCCGAAGTTGTCCAAGGTGGCGTCTCCGCCGATGTTGTCATTGAAGCGAAATGTGACTTTACGATCCATGATGGCGGTGCTAACGGGAAAGAATTGAAAGGTTAGCATTGTTGTAACTGATAAGTGAGTATGTAATTGCGATCTGTTTCATTTCAGGTACCCAACTGAATTCGGAGCTTTATTACAAAATCCGTTGCGAAACCCGGAAAGGATACTGTCTTCAAGTGAGTAATTGCACCGTCACGAGTGCCGGGCAACCGAAGCCGTACCCCATTATCGATGGCGCCGGGTGCACTAATGAGCCGAGTCTTTTTGAGCATGTTGAGGTAAACTGTTCTTTCATAAACTGTGTATCACCCCTGTAATTCCAGTACCTCGACGACTTCACTGCCGGTATCTTTAATCCCGTTCCAATTCGATTCCGTGGTGCCCAATCGGGGGTCAAGTTTGAATGTTCAACCTTGCTAACACCCTCTGATAACGGAAAATGTATCCGTCGTGAATGTCCGAAAATTGTGAAAACTGACGAGTAAAAGTTTTAATTTTTATATATTAGTTATTTTGCACATTTCATTCCATTGATAAAAGTCACATAAACTGATATTGCCCCTAAAAGTACAATGGGAATGCCCTTCAGTTGGTTATATCATATTTCTGGTGCCCTTGAAGCATTGAAACAAACCTTTGCGCAAGCTGGCATATAGCTCGAGACGAGCCCTACCTCATATCCAACTCTACGAGCGGTGCAGCTTGGGTTTGCATTGGACTGCTAAGCTCCTTTTTCGAGCCGCTAATGATAGCTTCATGACTGCCATCGCTGGGTATGGTGGTGGTATATGTCGGGCCTAGGGGGGGAGCGTTGGTCGCGGTAAAAGATTGGGTTGATGTGAGCAGCACAGACTGAAGGAAAGAAGGAAAGCAAAGCAAAGCGCGAAAATTTTTATCCCACATGTCGTTGTTGCCGTCGGGGGCTTGCTTTTGGAAGACACTCTTTTTCCGTTCGTTCGGTTCTGCTCGACTCGACGACAACGACGACGACGAGGTCCTGCGCTCGATTCTTTTGGCGGTCCGAACCGCTCACCGTGTGCCTCCGGCAGTCGGCCGCCGTCGTCACCGCCACCGGGCGGCAAGGGGGGGAAGCCAGTGCCCCCCTTTTCTGCATGTAGCGGTCACGCAACCAACAACACCACAACCAAAAGCAGTGAAAAAGGGGGATGCTGTGCAGAGCCAGGGGCAGCCCATGCAGCGATGATGCTGTCTGCAACAGCAGCAGCCCCCATCAGAAACAACGTGATGTGGAGAGAGTACAGACAGGTCGGCGATATGACTGAGGCAACACGGATTTGGGGGAGAGTGCGCGCAGGAGGGCCGCAGGACGCCCCAAAAAACACAAACCACGGTTCGAACACTCGACCAAAACGACGACACCGCCTGTTGCGCGCACTTAGCCAAACCTCGTTAACCGGACGGGTTGTGCGCAGTGTCTCGCAACTGGGGAACATTTGACGTAGTTCTTGGCACATAACTCCTCAGTTTCGCTAATTTTACAGTTTCTGCGTTGACAGTCTTGTTCAAAATTTTAAGAGGAATCGATTGGTGTATACGTTGAAGCAAAACAACCTCGATTTGACCCCGTTTCTACCTTTTGAACGAAGGCACTTTCTCCCTCAGTATTTGAAATTTCAAAATTGCGCGTTTCTTCGGCACTAATCGCAAATTCTGAGTTGACAGTTCTTTTAACCATCAAAAAAGGAAACTTTTTCATATACATAGTGAAGCTGTAACTGTTACGTGCCGCGAGTTGCTACCAAATAAACGAAAGTAATTTTGGCACTTTTTGAGTTTTATAGAAAATGACGATGGGCGCTACCCGTTTTTTGGATTCCATTGGAAAGAGCATCAAATTCAGCGTCGAATGAGCTCCTGTTGGTAAAAAGTTACTGAGAAAGTCAAAAGTTACAGTGCCGTAAAAAACCTAAAAACGGCTATTTTTACAGTTTTTGTGCCATAAAAAGAAAAGAACGATGTGGACATCTAGTTTTTTTTGATTCCATTGGAAAGGGCATCAAATTCTGCGTCGAACAAGCTCTAGTTGGCAAAAAGTTACTGAGAAAGTCACGAGTTACGGTGCCGCATTTTTTATTGAAAAATTCGAAAAAGAAAAATGGACATGGCTGGTTTTGAACCTGAGCTCACTTTTCGAGCGCCATAACCTGGGATGCCGCTGAGCGCGTCGCGACAGACGAACGCAGGCGAGCGTCGTCGATGTTCGACCCGTGAAACGGTGGACACACTGCATCTCGAAGTTTGCCGACGGCCTTCTCGGGTTTGTCCGAAAAGGCGGATACACTTTGCATCCCCTGTTCAGTGAAGGGAAGCATGCCGGTCGTACATGTTGGGCAAAAAACGAACTTGTATGTTGGGGTTACTGTGATGAACGATGGCAATGTGCGTGCACGCTACACACAGGCCCACCAACAAAGCAAGCTCTTGCTTCTAGTACTACTGCAGGTGGTATCCCAAAGTGACTACATCCGAGACAGTAGATGAGGAGGAGGTCGAGGATTTTCTTAATGGTTGCCTTGATATAATAAAAACAATGAACAATGTTGTTGGTATGTTTTGATGGGTGTTAGCATACTCTTTGACTTGTTGTTTGTGTTTTACAAACTCTACTGATTATTCGTTGTAGAAACATTGCGGGTGCCAACAATGGCATTCCCTTATCATTTTGTATATTATATGTTTTATCAAACCGATGCTTCTAATAACAGTGTTTTGCTGCATTGATTGTTGTTTTTGTCGCTTTCCCGTTACCCACACTCTTCACACTTTGTTGTTTTGGACTCACAGCTGATGAGCTCCTCACTTCCCCACTTTCTTGATATATCCAACTTGTCTTCGTGATCCAATGTTGCATCTCTGAGCCCTCAATCCCTCCATCCGACATAAATCTATCACCGTGGCATCGATTCATGCCATATTTATATATAAAAACTTTCAGCCTATCAAATCCTTTAACCGAAACCGGTAACTCTCTTCATATATGTACATTCTTTGTATTTAATTTCATCCTTTAACTGAACGGCACATCTTTTCCTCAGGATAACCGCCGGGAAAATCAACAAAATACGGGAAATGAGTCACTCGGTTAAAGCCCCCGATACCGGTAACATCCATCACAAAACTTTAATCACAAATGACCTTCTGTAAAAATTTAGGATCTCAAGATGAGGAAGAAGCTGCCATGTATGAAACTGGCGAGTCATCACACGTTGTACGTACTTATTGACTTTCTCCAAACTCACGTCTGTAATTCTTATTAATTCGATTATCTTTTTAGTCCGACGACGACCCAACTCGTGCGTTTGTTGAGCGTGAAGCCGCGGCTCTTCACGGCGTCACGAATTACACGAACGGGTCCCCCATCGTGACTCAGGCCCTGAGTAGAGACGGTCGATTTGGCGTGATGCCAAAGCCAACAGTCATGCCGGGATCAACACGGTTCGGTGTCAATGGCGATGTTCGGGATGTTCGGTTCGACTTTTCATCACAGTTTGCGGTTGCGGGTATGAGGTTCATTGAACAGAACCTTAACGAGTACGATGGTCTCACCGATTTGCCTGATGAAGAGTTCAAGGGACTGCTCCAGAAAACTGCCATCATTCGGTGTGATACGCCCTTCGGCATGAATGAAGAATTGGGGCGACTGCTGGATGCGAGCTATGAGTTGACCCGCAGGCGTATTGACACCCCTCGGATGGCCGAATTCATCAAATTGGCACAGCTTTGCTTCGAAAAACTGTTGATTGATCCGAGTAGCAAGGAGTGGAAAGAACCCAAGATTGTTAGTTATATTTTTAATCGTAATTTTAATAACATTGTAAAACTTTAGCTCAGCGTGTGGTTTTTGTGCGCGCAATTCCTGAAACTCTTCGCCGCGAAGTTGGCCATGGCAAATGCCGACCCTGATGCTCACGTTCCATCGGAATTTTTTTACATTGCCTTCCTGATGCTCACTCCAAGTGTGCCATTTCACGAAAACACAAAGCTACCATACTCATCCCTGCCATTGAGCATCACTGATGCCGATCGTCTCGAGGAACACACGGAATACAATTTGTTGTCTCTTCGAGCTGGTGATAAGCAACAACACAAAGCAATGCTACTGGTATTTGCAAAGTTTGATGGTTTCAAAAACCTCAAAACCTACATGGCATCGGGAAAGATTGTAGTCGACGCGGAACCCCAGCACCTGGAAATCATGAATCGAGTTGGGAGACTAATGGCAAGCATCGCTATCTACGCTAATCACAGATTGCTTGACACGTTGGCGGATTACAACAGTAAGCTGATTCATCTTCTGGAAAACGCCACAGATGCGCAGTGGAAGTACAATGAAATGAAGGCAATTGTGGAAAACCAGCTTCCGGATATGTTGATTGTGACGAAGGAATTGGCAGTGCATCTGTTCAAGAAAAACGCAATCGAGTTGCATACCCTGAGGCATTTGGATCATTTGCAATTGACGTTTTTGCTCAAGTATGTTACATCGTTTACATAATTCAAACTTTCAATCTCAACTTTTAGAACCATTCAAAATGCCAAACTTGCCGGTCGAACTTCCGCGATTGAAGACCTCCATCGGATACTTCTCAACGTGGCCCAGACCACTAACTACCTTGATCGCAACCAAATCCTTTCTATCAGCCTTAGTTTCGATGAATTAATCACCTGGTTCCGCGAACACGAAGTCCTTTTCGCCCTTCTCCGTGACAACCTCCATCTGGTCACTTTCGTTGACCGCGTCGAAAAGGTCCTTCAAATCCTGATCCGACGCGACGAATTCGAAGTCAATGAGCTTGATCTCGTCTGGGAATCCCAATGGGGCAAACACGATGCCGTCCAACGAAATATGCTTCAAATGATTAGCCGACTAGCACGATGCATGCAACCACACCTGATTGATCGGCTATTTACTCGGATTGCGGATTCGTTTCGGTCATCGACATCGGTCCGCGAAAAGAACCTTCTCCTCGATTTCATTCGAAACCTAATGGCAAACCAAAACGTGACTAATCCGTCGGATATTAACCAAAAGGCATTCGATCTCACCTGGGATTTGTACCATGATGCTAGCTTAGCCCTCGAAAATATTGAAATGTTGCTCAATGTTCGCGTCACTATCATCAACAGTGCGCGGAATCCTGATTCCTTGCGACGAGACGGGTTTTTAAAGTGCCTTGATGAAATTCGAAAGAATACAGAACTATCTATACCGATGTTTCTGCACATCCGGCACTGTGTTTGTGATCCCATTGAGCGGCGGAAGAAGTTTGGAACGTCGAAAACGTTGGTTTGGAATGCTTTGAACTAACTTTAAAATGATTCTTTTAGAATGATATCCCTGATCCAATCGGAAAACACAATCTCGGTTCTGATTGACAGTTTGGCCAACTATCTCGTCAATGCACGACAAGCCATCCAGAAGCATTTGAACATTACAAACTTCCCCTTAGACAATGCCGATATTCACATTCCGGGTTCACGATACACACATCAGTTCCATGTCAACACAAGACTTGATGCCATTTTGTTCTTCATTTGTGAATGTAGTGAGCGGGATCAGTATGCTAGCACTCCTGAGGTTTGACGGGATTTCATATATCCAGAACTTTCATAACGCGAATCTTTCAGATCACCAAACTCTGGAAAGCCCTTATCGAAAACCCTGTCAGTGAATTCGACCGTTACCGTGGATTCAACTTTTTTGGGACACATTTGAACCGATTTTCGCCCTACAGCATGCTTGAAATGTTCCGATCGTGCTTGCTCAAGTTTCCGCCAAAATATTTCACAGTCTTATCATTCAATGAAATCTGTGTCATGCTGAAGACGGCCACGGCGGATCATTTGAGTGCACTGCCCTACAATATGCCGGTTACGGGTATGCCGGATGTTCGCAACTTCCGCAATGACTATCTCATGAAGGCACGCGGGTATTTGTGGAAGGTGATCATCGAATCGCCGGACAGTGTTGCCCATAGGGCCATTGAATTTGCGACGTGTGAAATGGACGACATGGCGGATCCACATCGACGAAATGCACATGCCACACAGTTTATTGATGATTGCTTCAATCGGCTTCAAATTTGTGACAATCTCATGCGCAAGGACGACAACGCTGATTACATCGACAGAGCGGCACAACAAGCTCAACGGGTTTCGAAGGCGCTGAAAGTTTTGCTTGTTCGGTATGAAAACAACTTCCAAAATCGGATTCATCCACCATTGTATCGAGCCTGTATGGGTCGATGCTTTCCGGTGCTAATCCTTATCAGCCGAGACGAGGGTAAAGCAAAGCCCAATGATGGACGGAAGAAGATCAACGTCAATTCGAACTGGACAATGCGTCATTTCCATTCCCAGGTGATGCAGCACATATCGATGGACAAGTCACCGCACCAGATCCTGAACATGGGACACATGGATTTGTTGAGCTATCATCCGACTTCTGGAATGTCGACCACCGAGGCACAGGTGCGGGTGTCCAACATGTTGAACTCTATGAAGAGTGATCGTGGCTTTCCACCGTTGAATCCGCATGCTTTGCCGGATGTGCTGAGATTGGTTGGTCGGAACTCGATGCGGAAGACGTTAGGCGAGCTTCACATCGATGATTCAACCATCTTTGCCGTTAGATTTACAAAGACGCGACATGATGCTCAAAGCTATAACTTTGTGAGTTCGATGAGCCGAGGGGATACACCTGATTCGTCGGGATGTGAGATGAGCGATACTGAGTAAGCATTTGACCCTTTAAATGTGTTTTTATCACTATTGTAAACCTTTTCAGAGACGAATTCGCCACCGATGATGAATATGTCATGCCGGCGATAATTCTTGCCAATCACCAAGAAAAGATCTACTTTTTGATGAACTTGGCTGACTATGCGCACAAGTGTGGCAAGAACTCCCTCCGTGACGAGATCGCCAACCTCATGGATCACTTTTCGGTTACCGTAGCCTTGAGGGAAGACATTGAACAAGCTGTCGCAGACAACACTCTTCGCAACAAATTGATCACCGCTTCACCGACTCGGACATGCTTCCTCTTCCAAGTTTTGCACTCCATTTTGACACCGGTTGTCTTTACGGAAACTTTCCTGAAAACTGAGACTTCCTTCATCGCGACGGACAGCATCAAGGCATTCTTTGACATCATTGAAGGCACGTTGTTCCAGAACGGTGACTACTACCCAGCGATCATGGCGAGAATCTATTTGAGTTTTGTCCGGATGGTGAAATTTGCGGCCATGGCTTACAAGAAGATTCGTCACGCGATGAAGATTGCCGATGCTCCAGAGGCTGAAGCAGCATTGCCAGTGGCTGAAACACGTACTGCTCAAGACAGTTTCTACACGATCTTCATGCTCGACATTCTTCGAATGGCATTTGATAACGTTCCAAAGGAAAAGCTGTTTGAACAAGCGAGCAACTTTGAAGTTCCGATGACTATCCTGAAGGCATTGATGTTTATCAGTTGGTCGGCATCACGCTGCAACATGAATGGAATCACGAGCAAACATGCTCCGGCAACTTTTGGCTCCGTGGAAGACAATGATGCCATGGATACGACTTCAACCCTGTCAGAAAGCAGTTTGGAAAGTTGCTATTTCGATGACATGAACTTCCCTCGGATGTCTGATCGCCATGACACACTTTGTGAACTGTTGGCCCTCGAAGCTTTGGATGCCTTTGTGGAAGCTACAAACTTTTGCCCTCAGGCGGTTATGCTCTTCCACACCCCGGAACATCTCTTCAAGGGCGAAGAGCTGATTGCCCCAACGACGTCCTCGAATCCATCATTCTATGAATATGCTCTCGATGGCATGCTTCATTCAACGAGTGATGTCGTTCGAACAAAGATGTCTCGAGCATTCATGGACATGCTGTTTCTATACCGGCTGAAAGATCCCAGTCTCCCAAATGGGCCTAATGCTCTCGTGATGCTGGATGCGTTGTTTGCCAATTTGGCACTGGCCGAAATGAACTGGCTTCGGGCGGCGCAATACTTTGAGTGCTTGTTCCATCTGATGGATTACTGCCAGAGGGAAACCATCTACCCTCTCGAATTTGAATCCAAATTTGTGCAGATTATTTCATGGCTCAAAGCCGCGAAGGAAGCGACGCATGAAGCTGGATCAACATATCAACGTGAAGAACTGTTGGTTTACTATCTCAAGACAGCCACACACCTTCTCCGACTGGCGCCTCAGGCATTCCGCGCCACATTGGGTGCCAACGGCAACAACTTCCTTCAAGAGTTGTTCGACGACTTCCTCATGCCATTCTGCAAGAGCTACATTGCTCTTGAACGGGAAGACTACAGCCCTGTGACACCCAGTTCGCCATTGGAATCTGAAATGTCGATTGTCCTTGCAAAACCCAACAAAATCATGCCAATCTGCCGCACTGAGGCCTCCGTTTCCGCTTGTTTCGCACTCGTCATGGACATGGTTCGTGACGTCCCTGCCAACTTGGAGCAGACGTTGGACCATTTGAAGGAAGTCATCTACCGTGACATAACTGTGGCCATCACAAATGAACCACCACCGCAATACTTCCAACGTGATTCCACCGTGTTTGTCGGACTGAAGAATGCCGGAGCGACGTGTTATATGAACAGTGTCATCCAACAACTGTTCATGATTGAAAGCTTCCGTAACATCATTCTCAACTCGAAAGTGAACTTGAGCCTTGCCGGAATCTATTCTGCCATCCAAAACAGATCGCATTCTATGCAAACGGATTACGGCCATCAGCTCATCTACACAGTGCAGAACATGTTTGCGCATCTTTTGGCATCGGAAGAGCAGTTTTTCACGCCGGGAGATTTCTGGGACATTTTCCAGTGAGTTTTTTCTGTGAAATCGTAAACATGCAAATTCTATTGGTGATTATAGATTCGGCGGTCGCGATGTCAACGTGCGTGAGCAACAAGATGCCGTCGAGTTCTTCAATGCCTTTGCGGATGGACTCGATGAATCCCTCAAAAAGATCAATGAAGTCCCAGTTTTTGAAAAACTCTTCGGTGGAACATTTGCTGATCAGAAAAAGTGCCGAGACTGCCCCCACATGTACGAAAAGGAGCAGTTGTTCACATCGATTGCCGTCGACATCCGGTCCCACAACAACCTCCGTGCCAGTCTTAATGAATACGTGACGGGTGATCTTCTCGAGGGCGACAATGCTTACTTCTGTGAAGAATGCAACGAGAAAGTCACTGCCGTGAAGAGACTGTGCATCCAGAAGCTGCCACCATACTTGATGTTCCAGTTGAAGCGCTTCGATATGGATTGGAATCGTGGGGCACCGATCAAGTTCTTTGACTACTTCGAGTTTCCGATGATGTTGGACATGGAGCCGTTCACAACAAAAGGTGTCGCCCGACGAGAAGCGAACCCTCACGATGTCAACTGTGCATCTGAGCCAATCATGTATCGCCTGAGGGGTGTTGTCGTGCATTCTGGTGAGGCACACGGTGGCCATTATTACTCATACATCGCTGATAACAAAGAAGACGGCAAACAACAATGGTATCGTTTCGATGATACTGATGTCACCGCATGGACATACGAAGAAATGGATGCCAGAGTGGCCTGGTTTGGCGGATACAACGACCTTGCATACCCATCTGAGAAGGATCGCCGACGCTTCAGTGCCTACATGCTTGTCTATGAAGCCATTACTGCCGAAGGCGCTCTTCCCGGTGTCGTTCCACATTCACCATCACCGCCAAATGTGCCATCACCGAATGTTACCACGATGGACATGCGATTTGGATCGATGAGTCTGCATTCGCAGCGATCAACTAAAAACAGATTGCCATACTATTGGGAGCGTATCGTCACAAAGGACAACCTAAGATGTGCCTATGAACGCTTCCAATACTCTCCAACGTACTTCCGATTCATCCGTGATGTCACCCGATTCGCTGCGCTACAATGTGCCGAAGGATTAGCGTCCAATCCGATATTGTTAGCGCAGAAGGCTATGTACATTTTGGGATGTTTCATCTTCTCAACAGCCATCAGAGCTCCGAATGACTTCCGAAACTCTGGCATGCGTGAATGGCTCATCAATGTTGAAACACTTTTCGTTGTGCCGTCGGTTGCCAATTGGTTCCTGAGCAGTTTCATCACAAAGGGCAACGTTCTTCACTGTACGATTCTCCATTGCACGAGCAACTTGGAAGTTCGCAAATTCCTGGAACAGCTTGTCATTTTTCCGTTGACCATCGCCCTGAACTGCGCAGATGCCGGCCCAGAAGACTTGCCAACGGAAGACCCTGAATCGGAAGCCGTCGTCAATGAGGTGTTTCGAAAGTTTGTCACAATCTGCAAGTCCTCATCGATCGACTTTTTCAACAATGGCTACCATCTGATCAACATTTTGAAGACAATCACCAAGAATTCTGTGCGTGGATCACGGCGTCTCGTCAATCAAAATGCCCTGTATGAAATGTTGTGCTTCCTTGGAAACCGCGAAGAAAACCGGGTCAAAATATTTTGCCGTGATAACCCGCATCTATTCTCCTTCATCGCGTATCTTCTCACGGCATGCACTTCGATGCAGAAGAACACAGCTGGCGTGAATCCATTTGCTCGACCATCTCAACGGCCTTTCATTGTTCCTGAAAATGCTCAATCATGGTTCAACAGTAGCCAAAACTGCCAGCGTTTCTTCTACCTCCTCGTCGACAGTGCCATTGATCTGCAGCTGACGTGTACTCTGTGCTGTTACCTCGTTTATCGGAATCGACTGAACACGTATCGCCTGCTCCAAGCTTTACCGTATCACGCTAATGGCTCCATCGCAAAGACGGTATTACGCGTGTTGAAGTCAGTCTTGAGCATCGATGACGGTCTCCAAACTGAGCGACTGCGTTATGCCTGCATTGGTGAACCATCACAGAAGATTGTCGGCCTGTTCACATCCATTTCATCGGCATGTCTGCAGAATAAGATCAATAGTTCGCTTCCGACATTGCTTGAGCTCCGAAACATCCTGCGTGAGGACATTGAGTTCCGAATGAAGCTCGCATCTGTGCCATCTGTCAGAAATCACGTCGCTACATTAGTCAGCTTCTTAGAGAAGGCCTTGGATCCGACATCGGCCGTGACGAAAAGCATTTTCCAATACAACAGTGCCTTCCGTGACCATCTGCCACTAATTCAAGATTGCTACGACATCTATGCCACATGGTTGGCCGAGATGAATGCCCGCGAAGGATCACTGCCACCGACAAGTCCTGGTGCCGTTGATGAAGGCCTGGGCAATGACGAATCCCCGGAAAGACCGAACGATATTGGTGAAAGTTCGGCAGATCCGGTGCCAATGGGCGACGTTGATTCATTTGGAAAGGCTATCCCTTTGCAACTAATGATGTCGATGAAACAGCCCCAACGTGATGAGCTTTACAGTGATGAAGAAGCTGAGGATTTGGATGAAGAAGAAGGCGAGGATGAGGATGATGAGGCATTAATGTTGTTGGAGGAGCATGAGCCCAGCAGCAGTTCTAAGCAACATGTTTCCCCGTAAGTTTGACTCCTTATCACGTGAAATGACCATAATTGATTTAACTTCAGAAACTCACCCATCAAAGCCGGCAAAAAGCGTCACTTTGATCGACCCCTTCACGGTGGATCAAACTCCAGTCTTCCATCGTATGAAATGAGCATGTCCCAACCGACCAGTCGCAAGATCCGCCATGAACAAAGCCCCCATACATCCCCTGTCAAATTGTAAGTTTAATTCAACATTTGAAACCTACTTGAATTTTAATTTCATCATTTCAGCCGCTCAGCCTACCAATTCCCTGCCGAACCGCCACCAACCTACGATGAGTGCCTGAGCATCCGTTCATCTGGTGGTTACATTTCGCCGATGCAGATCGTCGACCATGACCATGATTCCGCGTCATCATCGCCCCTGAATCCCCATGATGACCCCTACACAGGACACTACCATCGAGATGATCCACCGCCGCTCTAATTATCTTTTTTTTGCTGCGACACTTTAAATACTTAAATTATTCTGTATTTTTTTGATATTAATTTTTCGTTCAGTCCAGTAGACTTTAATCTGTTATCGATGGTGGCACCGCATATCCGTTTCTTGTAGTATTACTCTTATCTTTGCCGCATATTACCTAGAGTGGATGCATGCGCCATCCTTTTTATCCTGTAGCTTTGAATACCTTCTCTTGTCCATGAAACTTGTATACTTTCATTTAACTTTTTTCCTTACTTTATCCTTGCAAACAACAGATTTTGCAATTTACATTGTGCAGGTTTCCATTCTGAAAAGTTGTGTAGAAATGATATTTGATAACCCTTTGTGCTACGTTTTAAAAACGTTAGTATTTTTTTGTTACTGCGACTTACTGATATTATCATAATTTGTAGTAGATTGTTCAGACCTGAATGTCACTGTTGATTCACATTGTTGTGTGTTTTGGAAGATAAACGTGTAAGTATCTTAATCGAATTGTTGCAAGATAATACAATCACATAACACTTTGGATCTGGCATATTGTGTTAAAAGTGTTCTTTCAAACTTTATTAGCGCTAATGAAAAAGTATGAACAAACATGTAAGTCACGACACACGCGTACTTCCTCGTCGATCGTTGGTAGCTTGCGAACTTTGCATAATCTTGACGTTATCTTTGGTTCGACAGCAAAAGAATTTCAAGTACCCGTTGCGAAATGATGGACTAAAACCAACTGTAACTGTCCGTCATAAAGCTAATTGTAAGTCACGCCTACCTTGCCAGAAACAGACCCCCAATAACGACATGACTGTACAGAGCCAAAAATATACTGCCAATTAGAGCGAGCAGTTGATGCAATGGCATGTTTCCGTCGTAAAACTTTTGCATTGAAATCATTTTTGTCACTCCCACGCACAACAGCATGATAGATGTTGCCAACGTTTGTAGGATTAGCTTTATCTCCAGTGCTTGAGATGCCATTTTGCCATTGTACCGCGCAATGCCCAGCGCCAATAAAATAAGCAACACACCAATGAGCGCATTTCCAATGACCGAAACTGCCACAATATACATGTGGAGTACCTGATACTCGACGCAGACTTTTGTCAACATGGAAAACCAGCAATCATTGAGGAAAAACGGTATTTGAAATGCAAATGGGTAGGCAAGGAATGCAACTATTAAGATAGAGGTAGTTGTCCGTGTCCACATTTTTGAATATTTCAATGGAAAAACGATTGCAGTAACACGATTAAAACAGACAGCTGTATTCCAGGCTCCTACTACAAGCGTATAATATCGTAATACAATCAAGTAAAACACAACTTCGCCATCGGCAGAAAGTAGACCGCTGTAGGCCACTGCCGAGATGGATACAGCAATGTTGAATGATACCGTAAAAATAAAGATGAACACATAAAATGGTTGTCGAAAAGCAGAACTTGCACTGACAAACTCATGGGTTAAGAAGATGGTCACTGATATTATCAGTGGTTGTGGTGCATGAAGTACTGCTACAGAGATGTAATACAAAACAGAGTAAGAAATCCGATAATCATTACTGCTCATTTTTACTTACTCAAACCTGTGTGACCACAAGCTAAAGATGTTTATTGAATGAGGCACTTGGTCCTTATCGAGTTTCAAATGCCTTGGTTAGCCACTCATGGGTATCAAAGATAGTTCAGCGATAACGACATTTATGATCAAGTTTCCAGTTGACAATTTGATTAAGTATGTCATACAACACTAAAGACTCTACGCTAAACAGCTGAGCAAAGGTATTTAAGGTAACACATTACGGTATTTGTACTCATTGCATTATAACATTGTCATGTTAGATTTCAATTAATCAGTTTCGTCAACGGCTGTCGCCAAAACCAAACATATGGATGTGCTGAATAATTTCTAATAGTTGTTTCTGGTCGCATTTGTTGGCTACTGAAAATCTTTACAGACCAAGAACCAATATCACGGGTGATCTTTAAAATATAATGCTTGTTCACCACTAATAACGTCTTGTTTCGCAAACGAAGTAAGCAGCTTAGTCAAGGCCTATGACAGCAAAGGACTTTTGAGCAACAATGTCGGCAGCTATCCACATTTCACTATCAGGAGGGCCTAGTCGATGCTAAGAACAATTTTGGATTGTTTAATTTGACTTTGACATTATAAGAATCACTCAGCATGATGATGATTACCGTACTACGGCTCAAATACCGCTGCTTATGGACGTTTCCGGTCGTCCAGAAGGTGTGAAAAGACAGTTTCTGCGCAACGGAAGATCGTATCACGACTAGAATACCTCTGCTTCTAGACGTATCAAGTCACCGTCGAAGACGTTCGTGTTAGCCCGAGTCAACCAATGACAGTTTGTTATCCACCTGGTGGTCTCTTTTATAGGTCCCCTGAGACGAGGATCAACGGTGGATATCAAAAGTAGAGAGAGAGCGTCTTGGTGTTAAGCCAGAAGGAGGACAATGCGATCGAGAGTTTGGTGAGATATCGCGGATCCAAAGCTTTATTCAAAAAGTCAACCATAGGCTTAAGCTCGGCCAATTTCCGTTCCAATTGTTAATGCATGCCTTCAAAGACAAGGTACGCCGTAACTTCACCGACTTTGACAACCGTAGCAAAGTTGACTTTGATGACCAAAGTGTTGAAGTTCCAGCAATGCTTTTCAACTCTAGGTTGTCAAGCCTTGTTAAAAATGTAGCCATCGCGCCGACTGATCGGGATCAGAGTCTTGTGCCGGCGAAAAACAGCTTGAGATCAACATTGGAAAGTGAGAATTATCGAACTTCTGGACTGCCGGCCTATTACAACGTCCATAATGACCGCGATCTCAAATCCCTGACGTTTTTTTTATCAGATGACTTTGTCAAACTCAACAACGATGAAATCAAAAACATCCAAACCAAATCGCAGTAGTGGCACCCTTTCCTCATAGCTTTGTCCCCTCGTCCATTTCCTTGGCCGATCCCGAGTGAAATCAATGAAATCAACACCTAACAAAGCTTTATCACCATTATCAACTTTAGAAAATCACGAACTTCATCCGGCTTCCGGTATCTGCATCTTCTGCGGAAAACACCAAAAAGCAGTCAAGTGCCGAACTATTAAAAATCTCGAAAACTGAAAACAAATTTTGAAGAGCCAAAGCCACTGCGATTCTTGTCTCCGTTTTCACACCACTGAATTGTGTTTCTATCAGTAGAGGTGCCACATCTGCAGATCCCCCGAGCATCATCAGATTATCTGCCTGCAGGGTTCCCTCCTTTGTAGTCCTGGCTCTCTTTTCTCAGCCTCACCGCATGCTTTGCCGGATGTGTTGAAGACGTGGAACTAGAACCACATTGATGATTCAACCGTCCTCAAGGCTCGTCGAGATGTAAGATGAGTGATGCTGAGCACCCTTTTGACTGTCTATTTCATCGCAAGTTTGAATTTTAGAGAGACGAGTCGTAAAATATATAATCTTTGGAGATAATTTAAAATTACGAGTAGTTTTAACAAGTTTTAAAGTTTCCATGATTGAAACTAACAGGCGTGACACGATGGGTATGATCAGCAGTCAAATGGCTCAAAATTAGCGATGCCGCAATGTCCGTTATTCAAAGCACACACACTGTTCCCCACGCAGTGCAAAATTAATGACATGCATTTTTTGTGCACACAACAGAGAACACTGTGTATGCTGTCGCATGACTGTTTCCGTCGCTTTGTAAAATGCCATTGGTATTCGTTCTTATCACTACTTATTACCATTCGATCTTTTTTACTAATGAGGATGACGTTTCGCAAGCTATTTCACTGTACTTTCATGACTAGTAAAAGTATGTTAGTGGAATTTCCAATACATAGCCAGTTGAAACTTTCAAACAGTAACTGAACCAAAATTGTTGTGCCAACGCTTTGCATAGACAAATACCTATCGTTTGACTTCATCAGTTTCTTTGAGGTAATTTTGTTACTTCGTATACTTCTTTATTCTTGTACCCAAACATGAAGTTTGGAAACAGCCTACTCCCATCTCCCGATCGTCGAAATGACGCGGATCGAATTCTTCTCCGTGGCCCAATAGGCGAAATGACGTGTAATCCATCGTTCGGTGGCATTCGTAAAGACCATCATTTACGTGAAATCAACGCTCTCGACGGCATATCACCTCAGATTTGCGACACGGCAGCAATAGTCCATCAAGCACTGAATCGAGCCCAGCGAACCCAGATTGACCGGGATGTTTATCAAAGAAGCATGCAAGAAGTCTGTGTTTAGCGGATTGCCAATTTTTGTAGTAAGGTTTTGTGTTATTGGAAATCGCTTCAACGCCCAACTTGACTGTGCTGGAAAGAGCTGTCAAATATCTGATTGCTTCGCCGTCAAAATCTTCAACTAACAAACCATCTGTTAGCGGTGTTGTGCATGCCGACAGCGCTGCTGTAGCTAGTCATTCTGTTGTCATTAGGACTGGCACATTTCGTGCGGTTCAGATTTACAAAGGGTCTCAAACAGAGTTGGTTTCTCCGGAGGAATCCGACACAAATCCGGAGGAGAATCCGATACAAAAGACTCGGATTTTAGAATCCGGACGCGGAGGATCCGAAACTATAGATCCGGAGGGTTCCTCCAGTGCGGAGGATCCGAACTTTTAAAGAATCCTCCGAATCCGGATTCGGAGAATCCGTTACACACGAATCCGAGTCAATTTTTGCCTAAAAATGAGTGAAATCACAGAAAAAATTTTTAAAAGTATCACAAAAACCGATGTCAGTTACCCCAAAACCTTTTAATGCTCCAAAAATTGTCCATAAAATCGTATGATGGTTTGATTAAGACTTTCGTTTAAGTTTTTGACATTGAAATAATGACGTTTTTGAAGGTCAAAAGAAAAATTTCAGTTTTCGGGTCTTCGGACCCGGATCCAAGTCCATGAACCGGATTCGGAGGATCCGTAAAAGCGCCTCCGGACGGATCCTTCGGTACGGAGGATCCGAAGCCTCTTGAAATCCTCCGAATCCGGATTCGGAGGATCCGCTATAAACCCGGAGCGACCAACTCTGGTCTCAAACGTGGCCACCTGAACGAATCGGTGATTGTCGAATTGCAATTCAAAAACAATGGAAAATCTAGGATTTGAGATTTGATGATTGCGAACAGGAACACGTTTTCACGCTTGGCCGATGAATCCATCGACTTTTCACAGTTTACGCTAACGCCATCTGATTCGAAACCGATTTTATTCGAATCAGATGGCGATTCAATTATCTAAGCGAGAAACCGTGGTTGCCTGTCGACAAGCAAAGACCGACTTATCCCGGATATACGAATGATCGTGTCTCCGAAAAGCAGGGCCGGATACAGGATGGAACAAAAGTGGTAGCAGAAGCTCAAAATTATCAAAAATAGCCCCATTTTTCATCGGTTTTGGTCAAAAACAAAACTTTTTAGGTAGCCTGGCTACCCCCTGCTACCCCCTGCATCCGGCCCTGTCCGAATAACGCATCATCTAGATGCAAATCGTCGTCATATCATTAAAGAGATCAACAAATTAAACTTATCAAAAGCATCTAAAAAGTTAACCAATGTTTCAACGATGGCAGTAGTTACTTCAATTCCGTTACTGGAATACCATTCCGGCCTGAATCCGACTCAGGATTCTAATAGACAAACTCAGCTTCAAGATGTATGCGGATAACCGAACGCTTGTATAGTGATCATTGATCCCCCGAAAAGCTTCAAATCCCTGTACCAGGAAGAAGTTGCGAGTTTACTGTTATGTTGCATTGTTGACTCATCCAACACAGACCAAATGTATGCAACTAGGCTGACGTTCTCTTCAAAATCGGATTCATTCACCATTGTATCGAGCTTGTATGGGTCGAAGCTTTCCGGTGCTAATCCGTATCAGCCGAGACGAGGGTAAAGCAAAGTCCAATGATGGACGGAAGAAAATCAACGTCAATTCGAACTGAACAATGCGTCATTTTCATTCCCAAGTGATGCAGTAAATATCGATGGACAAGTCACCGCATCAGATTCTGAACATGAGACACATGGATTTGTTGAGCTATCATCCGACTTCTGGAGTGGTTGAATTCAATGAAGCGTGATCGCGGATTCTCACCATTGAATCCCCATGCTATCTCGACGCGGAAGACTTTGGGTGAGCTACACATTGACGATCCAACCATCTTTGCTGTTCGGTTGACAAAAACACGACATGATGCAAAAAGTCAAATGTACACTCCAAACAACTGTACATTTGACTTTTTCCCGATTTCGGCGCCGAATCCGACAATAGTAAGCCCGACTTTTTGTTGCCAAATTTGACTAATGTATCTAATGAGGGACTACTTTCGGCCTTTACTCGGCCAACAGAAACTGCTCCAATACGAGCATTAGCCTTCCAGCCAAGGTCAAGTCCCATCTTCTTGCACACTTTGGCACCTGCTTCCGCTGTGCCGAAGGCTGATTGGAACGGAACAAACGCCGAGAATGTACCTTATAACACGAAATTCTTTAGAAATTACTGTACAGTTGTGTTATGAGTCGCTTTATTGAAAACACATGTAAATACAACTAACTGCTATAGGTGATCAAAATATTATACATTTGAAAAATTTAAAAAATTTGAAAGGTATCGGCGTTGTCGAGATTCCCGGTGTTATAACACGACGAATGTGGCACAGTATGAAAGCCGGCATGCGTTGATATCGTTGACAGAATCATGGGCATCGAAGAGGGGGGGCCTTCAAATCGAATCCGTCGAAACGCCGACCAGTTGGCATTCCGCACGTTTTGCCAAACTATTTTTCGTCGGTCTCGGTTCCTGCAATTTGCGCGTTTTTTAACATTTTGCCTCGGGCATTTCGGCGTCCTTCTCCCATGTTTCCACGCGATTTTTTCACGTCTTTTCGTTTAAAACGTCTCCGGCAGCGTCTGGGGTGCCGTTTTGCCTGAAATTATGAGGCTTACCGATGGAAATGCCTCCGACTGGCGGCAACCGACTCTGCCACACTTTCGTGAATCTGACGTTGTTTTCGATCTGTTGTTTTTGTATCCGCCCCCTGTAATGTATTTGTTAGCTTCACTTTGTTCCTGTTAACTTACATTTTTGGGCACAGTTTTTATGTCGCCCTCGACTTTCCAATTGTTGACCACAGCGCCTCCTGTTTCCTTGATGCAACGTGTTATCAATGCTTGATTCCACCCTGAAAAGCGAAATTTATGTAACTTTACCCCTGTATCGCTGTTTTTGCGATTCATTTTTCTTCATGTTGTTTCGAAGCATTGATTTGACCGTGATCCTTCATCAATCTTTGTCACTCATTTGGTTAGTTCTTAGGTAGGGTGCGCGTTGCCTAGAATTGTTCGTTTGATTTATTAATTGTTTCGGCATGGATTTACCTGTGGGATGCTTGTATCCATGGCTTGTTTGGCACTGTTTGAGCTTCGAACGATGATAAAATAATTCTGCTGCTCGCTTTCTAGTAGTTTAGTTCTGCCAATTTTCGAATTATTTGTCCGCATGTCATAGCGCACAATGTTAGTCATTGAAGCCTGAAACAAGTTTGTTAACTTTACTTTTGTGGTCTGAAAGTAAAAGTACCTTTGTTCGGCACAGTTTTCGTATTACAGTCGAGTTTTTGATTGTAAATCATGTCGTTTGCTTTGTTCGGCAAAGCAGTTCACACATTTTCTGCCTGAAGTGTATTAGATTATCGTCCTTTTCGCGACATAGTGCTGTCTTACAAACCTTATCTTTTTCGGCTGCAAGTGTTGATTCGCCGGTGCCTCTGGCACAGCAAAATTTTCGGCATAATGAGTTTTTGGTGGAAACACATTTGATTTGTTGGTTTATCTGAAACGGTCTGTTTGCGCGTTTGTTATCAAATTGAAAGAAATAGAAAATTGAAATTGAAATTGAAATTGAACTGACCTTAGAGTTGTGATCATTGTGCTGCTCGCATTTAGGGCTATGCATTGATCAGTTAACGTTGGCGATTATGAGTTCATGAAATTGGCTTGCGCGTTTCGTTTGAAATAATCGTATCTGAAATAGACAATTTGCACACTGGTTCTTAACTTTACAAACTAGACTGACCGTGGTATTACGGAAAACAATGCTCGCATTCGGGGTTGTTATGCATCGATTGGTATGTGTTTGCGATGAGGTGTTCGTGAAATACAGTAGGCTTGCGTGTTTCATTTTAAACTTGACAAATACACAAACTTTTTTTCGTGGTGGTACGCATCTTAGTCCAGTCCATGGTTGTCGGAACAATCTTGTTTGTTTGATGCGCTTGTGAAACTGAAAAGATCTTATGATTAACTACTGTTGTTTCTTGTGTTTGAAGCTCTTACCTTTTTGAAGTGCTCAAGTGTAATGCTCGCGTTTTCAGCGGTTAGTTAGGATTATCGATGATAAAGGCGCATCTGAAACGGTAAACTTTGTTCATTTGCCCCAAAATTTATTAAAAAGACTAACCATTGCGTCATCATCTCGTGTGGTTCGCATAAGGGTTTCATCGTTGACGAGTGTTGTGGAGTCGGATGGCATGACGGAGTGGTGGTACATGAAAAAGGTTAGATTTGCGCAATGGTTCAACATAAACTAGGAAAAATACGCTGACCTGTTTTATCATGGGACACTCGGTGTTCTGCGTCCCGCGCCCTGCAGCTACCTAAAAGGCTAAAAACAAAAAAAAAAACCCCACAACAACCCCAAACCCCTACCCACCCCAAACCCCTACCCACCCTAAACCCCTACCCACACCCCAGACCCCTACCCACAACCCCAGTCCCCTACCCCGATCCCCCACACCCCCACCGTAGTGCAGACCAGGGGACCTCTCCCTGTTATTAGCCCGAAGGCCGGGTCCGGTCGGAAGAGGCTTCTTCCCCCAATCTGCACTACCCATCCTCCACACACATCCCGGACCCTGATCCACCCGCTTGAAGCCATCGCAATGATGGCTTCATACAGGTTAAAAGCGCGCAGCGCATAAACACAGCTCGCTTCTGGCCCTCAGGGCACACACACACGCCGCAAAGGGGGGCGTTAGCCATCGGCATTCCGTTATGACCGGTCAAGGCTGCCCTCCTTTGCTTTCTCACAAATGCAATAATCTCGCGCCTAAGAAACTAACTCACAGCCATCTAGGCTTTGCATATCACTCTGGAAACCACACATTCTATTCAAATCGACCAAATAACGTCGACAAAAAGTCGTCTGATTCTAATAAAAAGCCCCACGCTTTCTCTGAGCTAAACCTCTATTGATCTGAGTGTTGTCTAACATGATTTAATAATGTTGTCGGATGGGTAAACCCTTTTAGTTATGCACTAATAGGTTGCCCATTACATTTATAAAGTTTGATAGTGGACCACAAGTGGTCACATGGTCAATTGACCCAACTCGCCAAAACCTACGGCATTTTGCCTTGGTTTTCAAACACGCAAATCTAATAACTTTGGCGAGCTTAACAATTTATATCAGTTATAAATCTCTTTGTGCGCGTTAAATAAAAAACTATGAGCGCCATGGCACGCAACCGCTATCATTTTAAATGATCAATTCAGGCAGTAGTAAAAACACATTTGAGTAATGCGTTCAATTTACCCAGAAAGCACCTAATGCTGATAAATTTTAAGTTTATCCAAAATGAAAAACAGTTTTGCGTCATTTTTGTACTTAAAAAAGCGCTTGTAGCGATCTGTCATCGCTTGCATGTCAATTTGACAACGCCCGGAGGCTCAGTTATAAAATTTTTGCTTTTAAGAATGATAGCCCCCAAACTGAGCTTCAAAAAAGCTCTTGAAAAGCGCTAGACAGCGCATTATCTGAGGCTTCAATCTGCACCCTTCTCTGGCATAATGACTGACGCCTCGGCCGGAAGTAACATCTTGAATCTTCATCGTCCTTTCATCTCTCTCTCTCAGGCTCGCGATCGGACGTCGTAGTCGAAAGCTGTTTTTGTAATCGTAGTGATTCTGATCGTCATTGATTCATTATCTGCAAGTAGGTTTTATCAGTCTGTGTTTTGGAAATGAGGGTCTCTGATTGACTCACCTTATCACCTCCAAAGTTTTCGCGAATCACCTAATAGTCAGGCATCATCTGGTATACAAAGCAGAATTGCTCATGTTGCATTGTCTGCATGACGCTGCGTTTATATGCTCGCATCAATGGGTGATCTGAAAACGAAATTAATTAGTTTTTTCACCTTATTAATCATGAAATTTGACTTACCAACCCAGTGGGAGTAATTGCCTTTGTGGCATAATCGGCTTTTGTCCGGAATCATTGTATTTGATATCGATTCCTGGTGGTTGTAAGTGTTTGATTTTGAATGAGTGGAAATCCTGTTATTTGATTGAATCTGGGGTCAGTTGATCAAAACCTTCTCATTCGATAATAGGAAAGCATCTCTTCACGTTGACAGTTGTCGGCGTAACTGTTTCGCGGCTACATCGCATCTTTGGCTTGGGTCGCACATAACCTTGGCGCTGGTGATCTTGTCGAAACCTTTGAAATGCGAACAGAGACCATCATCATTAACGGAATCATCGATGTAGTTGACGTATGAGTTAACACCATGGTAGTGTTTGAGACGCTCGGCTTTCTGGGCTTCAAATTTGCGCTTGAGTTTAGCTTAGCGTTCGCTCTTCCTTCGGGCACGGCAAACGGTAATGCGCTGGTTGGTACCGGGGAGCTCGTAGTCGTTCAAGGCCTCAACGACAACTTCTGCGGCTTCGGGGGTGGAGAAGGCAACGTATCCAAAACCACGATATTTGTCGTTCTCATCATAAGTGACAGTGCATCTAGTGAATTCGCTGAACTTGCTGAAGATAGTCTTCAGCTTTTTCCTCATCGAGCTCATCATTGAAGTTCTTGACATAGACATTCGTGAAGCGACGGGCACCGTCGCCAAGTTCGCTCATGCGAGCCCCACTGGACTGGAATTTGCCAACGGACACTTTCTTGCCGTTGACACGCTCAATAGCCTGGAGGACAGCATCTTCAGTCTTGAAATGGATGAAACCGTAGCCGCGGCTGTTTCCTTCTTCATCGGTAGCGATCTAAAAATATAACCATTAACAAACCGCTCCAACATCACACAAAACATCAACAATCGTGTGACACTGTTGACTATGACTCACCTTGCAGGATAGAATAGTTCCGAACAACGACAATGTGTCGGACATGGACTTGGTATCAATGCGCTTGTCGATGTTCTTCATAAAGATGTGATCGTCGGATTGGAAGATCGCGCTGCTGCCACATAATACGAATTGGCTTGTTGTTCATCAGATTGAAGTTCATTGTGTCAAGAGCGCGTTCGGACGGGAGGAGTAGGGGTCATCATGTTCCAATGTACGTGTCCGATTTGGCATCGCGGACATCATGTTCTTGACTTCTCGTTTTCAACGTTCGGCATTGTTGAAGTTCACGTTGATGCGTTCACTTGGGCTTTGGGTTAGCGGTGATGGTTAGTAGAGGTGTGATTCGAAGATTCTCAATCTCCCGGGGTATCGTCAAAATGGTTGATCAGGTAAAGCAGGGCAGATCAAACGGCGACGGAAATAGACTTGAACGCTGGCCGAATGGTGGTCGCAACCAATCCAGTGTTGACGGGAAAAAAAGCAAGATCCTGCGGATTGGGGACTTCAGTCATATCGGGCTTCACGGGGGGCTCTGGAACGTGTGCAGGAGCAGGGTTAGTAACAACTTCGGGTACAGCAGGTACTATAGCAGCTGTAGTAGTCGTAGCCGACACTTTTTCAACAATTGAAGTCAGGTTCCTTGGGATAGGGACAAGGGGATCCACAACGGGGTTGACGTTTCCTTGGGAAGTTCAGGGACTGGAGTCGAGACTTTGACGGGCAATGGCGCTGGTGTTGAAAGCTCCTGAACAACAGGGGTAGGCGGGACAACAGAAATTGGCGAAGGATCAGCTGGGACTTCTTCGGCCGGAGGTGGCGCAACGATGGAGGTTGGCGAAGTAGATGGCAACTTGTCAATCATGTCAAAAATCGAATTGTAGATATTGAGAGTTGCAACCGGTGTCCAAAACTACCGGCGCTGGTGTGACAATTTCAACAGGGACTGGTGGTGGGCTGTTGACGATATTATTCTGGGTTGGTGTTGGTAGAGGTTCCACGGGTATGATCGCTTCTTCAGATTGTGCCGGGGTATCGACCGGGGCGGCAGCTTTTTCGGATTGAACGGGAAGAGCGACATTGATGGGAGCGGTTTCGGTTTGTACTGGGATAGGTGGAGAATCCTTGATAGCATACAAATCAACTTTGGGCTCGACGGGTAGTGCATTCTGAGCAGCTTGTTGAGCTTGCTTTTCAGCTGATTCAGCTTGAGCTTTCTTTGCGGCTTCTGCTTGTGCGACAGCCATGGTAGCCTCTTCAACTTGATTGGCTTGTCCTTGGTAGCTTCCGCAATTTGGCGTTCCTCAAAAAGTCAATAGTACTGGATTGAGACATTTTCACGGATTGTAGTAGTTGAAGAGGGATCGTAGCACTCTTGGCCATAGCATCCAGACTGATCTTCTTCAACGGCTCGGCAGCTGCAGCTGGAGGAGGCGGTGGTGTAGCTGGGAGCTGCAAAACATAGATATAACAGTGAACCGTATAAACAGTTATGCAAACATACCGGAGTAGCAGCCTGTTCAGGAACAGCCATTGGCGTGCAACAGTGGTTGGATTAGGAGGCGGCGAAGTTGCGTGGGTGTGATGTTCGTGGCATTGATCATGGTCGTGTTCGAAATGGTCATTGGAATGATCATGATGATTATGATGGTGATGATGACCCTTTGTAGTTGGAGCCGGCGGCGGTGTAACTGGATGGTCGTGATATGATCATGGTCGTGTTCATTTGGGGTTGAGGTTGGTGTGGTTTTCGTGATGGTTAGAAGCGGCGGCAGTGGATCTGGATGGTCATGATGTTCACGGATATGATCATGGTCGTGGTCGTGTCCATTTGGGGTTGCGGTTGATGTTGATGTGGTTGTCGTGATGGTTAGCAGGGGTTTGAAACATCTTGTGTTAGTACCTGTAAAATGGTTTTGTTGATTGTCAAAACGCATGTTTAAGCAAATTATACCAACCTTGTTGTGTCTTTTGTTCTTGTTGGTTGTCTTGAATGGTGAATGGAGTCGTTGTGTCAGATTGACTTCACTGGTGAGCACGTTGGTAAGGCAATCTCGGTTAGTGTTCATTCGGGGTATCGTCGCGTCGGGATTGCTGCATTCCTCTGATTCATTCGTGTTGGCACTGTCGCGGGGAGTGTGTTGCAGGAACTGTCCGTTAGAAATGATGCCGAGCACTTGTCATGTTGTTGGTCCTCATCTGGTTAGGCAATGTTAATCCGGGGGCAGTATGCTTATAGCAATGTTCACGTCAGAATCCCTCATAGACTGACATTGTGTGAACAGGGTGCTAACAAAAAGGGGGGGCAATCTTTGGAAAAGCATACTGTGGGTCCCATAACTAACATACACCAGATTAGACGAGGATACAAACTATGACAAAAATGTGCAGACGAAACGGCAGATCAGATCACGGGACAGAAGGCCGCCAGGAGGAATGAGCGCCGAGGGTAAGTCGATGGCAGGACAGAAGGAGACGATGGTTATGGAAGGTTAGAGGACCGGTGACATCCTGAAAAACACATGAATTTAACTTTTGTCTCACTAACTTGCAACAGATGCGTGCCCCTAGTAGCTACAGTATCTTCCTTTTAATCACAATGTCACGCGCCATTTGACTGAACCCTTTCACCCCCTAAAAGTCAAAAAAAACCGAAAATGATGCGCGCAATTTGCATTTTTGTGTACTGTCGCTTTCCTATTGATGTCTCATTGTGATTTTAGACATTTCACGCATGGTTCGAAGCGCCCCGATACCAAAACCCCAATGTAACCGAAGTTATCGGTAAGTAACATTCAAAAGATGTTTAAAAGTTCTAAAACTCACATTTTTCAGCACGATCACTCATGCCTACGCCGCCTGATCTTCCGGAATGTAGGCCCGTAGCCTTCGCCACAGACGTAGATGTCGCCGTTGGAAGCCGTCGCCGTGGTGGTGTTGCCTTCGGCGCTGACGTGGACGATGAGGACGTCATTGCCGAAGGTGTCGCGGATTTCACGGCGCATCGTTGCTGGTCGCACCGAGGATTGCCGGAAGGTTTCAGGGCTTTCAATGCCCAATTGGCCTTCCAGCGAACGACCGAGTGTGTAGACGGCGCCGCTTACCGACCTCATCACCAAGTGGTTCAGACCGGCCGCGATCTGAACAATTTCATCTTCCGGGGTGTTGATCAGGATCGTCGGCCGCGTCCTCGCTTCACGAACCACATGCGATGCAGTGGAGGCTTCGTAGTGCCATCCACGGATGACGACGGGGCCTTGAGCGTACAATGCCGCCTGCATGTGGAGACATTGCACGACGTCCAGCTGCCGACCAGCATCCAGGAAGAAGTCGTCCTGGTACTCCCTTTGGAGGAGGACAACACCTGGGGCCTTTGGAAGGTCGACGCCATCGATGTCGTGGACGTTCTGGAGGCGGTCCAGACTGATGCGTTTCTGCCGGCGACGGATGATGGGGCGATGTCTGCTGGTGGGTTGACGTGGACGACGGGGACAGGCACAGTCGCGATGGCACCGAGGGCAGTACGCGCCTTCGTTGTTGGAAGCTGGTGGAGGAGTGTCGCTGTGATGAGGACGCCGTTGACGGTTGTCTTCGACGGTGTTGTCGTTTCTGCGGCGTTTCTTGGAGCCGGGGACGTCTTCATCGGAGCTGGAAGCGGATCCATTGGTGATCGGGGAGTTCGGGGGTGTCGTATTGCTGGGTCCAGGATTCACGTTGGCTGCAGACCCGGGGGTGCTGGTACGCTCGCTGAAGGCATCTAAAAAGGCACAAGTTCACATTTTGTTCAACTTTTCGTTTGATGTTACACTTACCTGAGTCCATGGGCTCGAAGCTGACCGGCTCGAGGAAGTCCTGTTCATTGGGGACATCATCCATGAGGTGCTCGGCTTCCGGATTTCCGCCAGTGCTACCGACTTCGTGCATGGTGGGTACGTCTGTAATGTAATATTACTTTGTACTTTTTCTATCTTTAATCGATCAATAACACCTACCTTGCAGCGTACTCAGTGTTGGGGCCACTCGCGTTTCTTCACGGCACTCCTGCTCTTGCAAACGACGAGCGAAGGCTTCATCACTGCGAATCTGTGCACCAGGACGGAGATGGAGTGGCAGCGGTTGTGGTGGCCAGCTTCGCATTGCGCGGATCACCTCGGACAATGGCATATACGGCGATGCTGTGTTGCCGTCCATGTTGAGAACATCGCGAGTTGACTGTTCGCGGAATCTTCGGGACTTTTCGACGACATCCGATACTCCTTGGAAGACTGATCGTTTGCGCGAAGCCGTCGGATGCTGAACAGGGGATGACAAAGCAGGAGTTTCGCTGGATTTGTCGCTTGCTTCTGGCATCACGATGGGAGGCTGAATGGCATCAATGGTAGGTGCCGCTTCACACGACTCTTCATTCATCTGGGCACTTCGCGAGGCAACATTGTCGCTTGATCCATTCAATGGGCTTTCCTGGCTGTCAGCTCGGCACTCCTCACCTTCTTGCTTTCGTCGGGCAAACGACTCGTCATTGTCGTAGTACGGTGGTGGTTGCGGCATGGAAGGCGCGTGAGGACGTGAGTCGGGCTTATCTGTAAGTTGAAACCATTAGTTTTCTTCACAATTACCCTTTTTGATTGAATCTTACCCTTCATTTCAAGCCACCTTTGAGTGGTAAGCGAGACATACGGCTTCTTTGCGGTGCCGTCATCGTTCTCCTTGCGTCTGGCGATGATGCGTCGCGAGATTGCGGTGATGTCTCGATCGCGACCTTCTCGCACTGTTTTCAAAAAGGCTGAAACACAAATATACAGGTGGAATTCTAATTGGACATGTTTCAGACTTACCTTCTTTGTCCCGACGTTCTTGCTCTTGCCGCAGCTGTATTCGGAGTTGTCGCAGCTCTTCTTCAACATCTTTCTGAACTTCTTGAACGACGGGCTTATCAGCGGTCTGTTCAATGGGTTGTTGTACGGTAGCTGGAGTTGCAGCGGCTGGCTCAACGGCATTCACTGGTGCGACAACATCGGCATTCTTGGTTGGCTGTGGAGGTGTTGGCGGCTTTTCGACATTGGCACGTTCCTTCTCGACAGCTTTGGCTTGCTCTCTGGGCTGTTGATCGACGTCATTTGTGGCATCGGCAATGTTCATCTGCGGTTGAACACGGTTGACATTCGGACGTTCTTCGACGGCTTCAAGGCTTCTTCGAACTTCCTTCTTTTTCAACAACAGAGCCAATCGGGATCGCTGGCCTGTCACTGAAGGCCGCTCTTTCGTTTCTTGGCCAAAATGCCTTGAGGCCCAGCTCCTTCGGACCAACTTTGCTCGATTCCAGACGCCTTCAGCATTGACAGCAGCATTCATCGGTTGTTCCTGATTTGCGGCTTCATCGGGGATAGGTACTTCTCGGCGGGGTTGGAGCATAGCGTTGACTCGGTTGAAGTTGGGCGAGGCAAACATCGGCGCCGAAACTTTGACTCGTTCTTGCTGCCTTTCCCACAATACGGTTAAACGAGACCGTTGAGGAGGTCCGGCGACAGTCGGTTGTGGTTGAACGGCTGTAGATGGCAACATTTCAACGGGAATCGTGGCAGCTTGTGTTGTCGTCGACGATTCTGTGCTGCTTTTCTTGGAAACCAATGAATCCGATGATTGTGTTGCTTGAAGTCGTTCATCGGCAATTGGCATGACACGCTCGGCTTCTTGGTTCACTTGATTCATGTCGGCATGGTGAGTTGGAGTGAACTGCATTGATTCGACAGAAGATGGTGCTGCTGACTGCGAGGAAATCGACGAAACAGTTTGCATGTGATTGCTTGATTCCTTTGCATTGTTGGATTGCGTTTTCGACGAATTTGAACTTTCTTCGATGACGGGGCCAGATGCAATGTAGTCAGCTGTAAAAAAAGGTATGTTATGTTGTGCTCATGACGAATTGGTTCAATTGAAACTTGTTCAGGATGCAAAAGATGATCAAACATACCCGGTTTCGGCGTAACATTGACATCGGCAGCAATCGGAGCGTTATCAACGTCGTGGGTGTTGTCCTCCTGTTCATTGACATTGTTGGATTTCGGTTTCGACGAATTTGAACCTTCTTCGGTGATGGAGCCAGATGCAATGTTGTCAACTGTAAAAAAAGGTATGTTATGTTGTGCTCATGACGAATTGGTTCAATTGAAACTATTTCAGGATTCAAAAGATGATCAAACATACCCATTTTCGGCGTAACATTGGCATCGATGGCAACTGGAGTACGATCAACGATCAGGGTGGTGTCCTTCTGGAGTTCAGATGGTTGGCTGGACGATGGCACAGATGTGCTGATGCCCATGCTTTCATTGGTTTTGGAATTGACCGTTGAAAGGGAATGGTCCGACGGTTGAGTTGATTCGAGAGTTGCAGATGTGTTTGGTGTCTCGGCATAGTTGACTTCAATCAATTTGGACGGCGAAACTTCGACAACGTTCGGTACAATCTGCGAAGGCGCCGATGAATCAGCTTGCAATGAATCGGAGCTGCTATCTGATGGTTGAGTCGACGCAATTGAGTGATCTGTGGCACGAGAAGAATAGATTGCGGTCGATACTGACTGTTGGACGGTATCAGCTGTGGGTCCAGAAGTGATTGATGATCGTTCAGCGATGACAGAACTGCTTGAAGCTGTAAAAAAGGTATGTTATGTTGTGCTCATGGCAAGTTGATTCAATTGAAACTGCTTCAGGTTGCAAAAGATGTCCAAACGTACCCATATTCGGCGACATATCCTCAACCTGCTCAACTTCCATTGCTTCGACGGGTTCTTCGTGCTCGGGGCTCTTGACATCGTTGACGGTGGGGCTCACTGGCGCTTCATCGACAAAACTCAATTGAGCTGCAAAAAGAGGTCAGTAGTACCGTTTTACTGTGAGGTTGATACATTGGAAACTGTTGTAGATGAAAAAATGGTGCCAAACTTACCGAAAACCGCCGACATTTCTTGATCAACTTCTTCAATGTCCATAAACTCGACGTCTTCCTCGTTGGCTTCGTCTTCGCTGACCATCGGATAATCCTCGGCTTCATCATGGGCTGCAGACGCCGTTGATTCACGTTCGGACATGGCATTGATCGGCAACGGTTTGGCTACTTGACTTGCGTTTGCTGTGGATGATGTGGCGAGTCCTTGAAGCCCTTTCAACAAATGTGCCCGGAGGTCATAGATTGTGACGTTTTCAATATCCTCGTCATTGGTGGGTTCGACGTTGTGTTCAAGCAGAAATCTGAGGTATGCTTGCAGATCATAGATTGTCACGTCGTCGTCAACGGCATTGTGAAGACGGATGGTATGGATGGCATCACTGGTTTCACCGATGGCAATGGCGGATGATGTTGATGCAAGCGACCATTCATTCCATTGTGTGTCGAGAGACGCGTGCGTAGCGATGCCTTGAACAATGTTGAGGTTGTCGTCGCTGATTTCCGAAGTGTTTTGGCCTGAAAGTGAAGATTGGTCAAAACTGGTAAGCAATTATACTCGTGGATGTGCAGTTATTTGCAAAATGACATCTTTTTGGGAGGTGTAGACAGTCAATTGACTAATTGTTGCGAAAAAGTTGATATTTCTATCTCAAAAGTCAAATGGGTCCTCTTTTCAGACTGTTACGATCATTAATCTGATGTGCAACTAATCCCGAGTGCCTGTGCCTTCTTCAAAGTCCATCAAAACTGTTCATTCGATTGCCTGCATTGAGTTCAAAGTTGGTTTCTGTTTTGCAGTCCTTTTTTAAAGTTCAATTTGGTCAAAGTGTGGGAAATGCTTCTTTTTTTGCTTAGTGGGGCGCAAAACGGTTAGAGGATTCAAAATTGATAAGATCACACCTAACAACGGGGTACTGTAGTGCAAATGGCAGACGAGATCGCATCTATTAGTGTGCAATTAGTGAAAATCACATGCTTTTTGGTGAATCAGTGAGTGCTACAGTGTGCATTGATAGTTCAAAAACATACCAGTGACATCCCGATCGCTTGTTCCGCCAACGACCACCGATGAATCAGGGCCGAGGTTATCAGCTGATGCAGTAGCAGCAGCTTCAAAACCTTCCACCAAGTTGGAAGGTGCGGTCAAACGGTCGGCTGTTTGGCTGCGAGACGATTGGTTTGGCGTGGAGGCTGCTTCAGGTGCTTCGGAACCATTTTCTGCACGGAATCCACGGAGCCATTCCTCGTAATCCATCGAGAAATCCGCGAATGACCTCTCTGCCTGCTGGACGACCGTTCGGAGATCGAAACGCGCGATGGATGGGATTGAGAAATGGGTCGCATCCAGGCTCGAACCCGAGAAGTTTAACGGCGCCGGAAATTCCGTCTCGTGCCACCTGTGTTGGAACTCCCGTCTGAAGTCTGTCGCGGCGTAGTAAGCGAACAGGTCTGAATCGTGGTAGACGGGGAGCCTGTGTGTCGGGGTTGGTGGGTGCCAAAGTTTGACGCCAAATTCACGGTGGAAGTCGACGCGAGACTGTGCCACGAAGATTCGGGTGGCTTCTGATTCGACTGAAAAGTTGATTTGTGTATGTCCGAATCTTTAAAACAGTCAAAGTCTACTCACCGTATTCGTCGCTTGTTCGAATGTTGCCAGTTACCCCCATGGCAAGGGATTCGGGTGCAGGTGTTTCCACCGCAGGGTTGCCTCGACGGCTCATGGCACTGGCCCTTCGTATGGCTGAAAATGGAGGTTTTATATATAAAATATCGTAAAACGTGAAGAAGAGTTCAAAAACATACCCTTATCGTCCGTCTCGGCTGTGGAGGGGGATGAAACCGCCGGCTCCGTTGATGGCACTTGGCCTTTCTTTCGCGCAGACGCTCTTGATGGGGGGCTTAGACCCATATTCGCTCCCAGTTGAGATTCGATTGACAGCTCTGAAATGAAAACGTAGGCATAACTGTGATCGAAGCATGGAAAGGGGATCAACACGGAAAATAGTAGCACGAAACGTGACTCGAAACACGAATAACACGGTTTAGATCACAAATGGCAATAAAAAAAGGAGATGGCATCGTAGTAGATGTCAATATAACGGTAAAATGAGTCCGATCATGCTTGTAGCTGCAGTAATCGACACAATAGAGATTGAAATACACATTCAAAACGGGGTTCAAAGGCAATGTTACACGAAGTTTATGCCCTGCGGCTATGCACAGCGACAAGTGTTTCAATCCAACGAAAACTAGATGTTTGTGTCATTGAGGGGGTCATAATTGCATCATAAGTTGAAGATCAAAGTGGGGATACGGTTCAAAAGGGGTATGGAATGAAGCAGATGATACTCTGGGTCGATGGGATATATAAAGGGCATCTAAAGTTACAAAATGACATGCAAAGTGTGAAAATGCATTGCTTGGCACGCCTTTTGTTGCAAATTAGGGCTCGATAACGCGAAACGAGCAAAACATCGTGGCCTCAGCCGCTGGTAATGGCAAAAGATAGAAATTTGTGTTTGCTATGAGCCTGTTTGTCGAAATCACGGATTCAAAAGCATGCAAAATGGTACAGAGTGGCGTAAAGTTAGGAAAGAGGCACGATGGAACCAAATGGACACTCAAATCTGTCAAACGAATAAGGAGGTGGCATCACAAACGCCAATACTGATTAAAAACCGTGTGGAAACATGTTTTGCATGTCAATACCGAAAGATGAAGTAAAATTTGATAACGCCCTGTGGCAATCCTGTCAAATTCACAGGTGGATAGTGGGTAGCACAAAAATAGGGTTTGTAAACGCAATCTCGCTCATAATTAAGGCATAATACGCATAAACTACGGTTTAGTCGAGTGCCGTTGTCATAAAAGTAATGAAAACCACGATGCGCAGTATCTGTTTCCAACACAATAGGGTTTGCGGTCGATTCGAGATTATCGCCTCAGGCAGTTAGGGTCGAACGCAACAAAAAGGGAATTCGAATTGGCATAGAGTGCCAGTGGCAACACGGGACGCGAAGTAGGACGTGGCATGTGGAATCGGAAGCAAGGAATCAAGACTGATGAGGGATAGAGGACGGAATGCATGCCCTGAAGACATGGTTCACTACAAGCAGCGCGATTCGAAGGAAATAGGGGTCATTTCTCAAACGGGAAACAAATGTGAAATACAACCATGTGGTTTTAGTAAAAGGAGCGACATGTCACGAATTACATGCCCTGAAGCCATGCAAGTGCTCAAATGCTTTGATTCGTTGATCGACGGATAAATCAAAAGGTTTTTGAACTCAAAATCAAGCTCGTTTTCCGAAATGATAGGGACAATACGGTTTATCAAAAGGCCAAGTAGGCTAGGATCAAGCCAGGCAGGGAACGCATACCCTGTGGCCATTGCATTCAACGTTTTGAATCGCTGAATGAATTTGGGACTTCTGAACGTGAAATTCAGTTTGTTTCACCGACTGATAGGAGCGAAATACGAAACGAAAGCGCAGTTTCATAACAACACGGTGAGACGTGCATACATGCCCTGTGGCCATCTTACTCCTCGGGGGGTCTGGAGTCGACGAAAATCAATGAATCTGAGGATTGCTGATTGCGAAGTCGAGTTCAACACTCAAAATGAATAGACTGGGGTCAAATAAAGCAGAAATGATGCCAATAAAGGGGAAACATGATCATAAATTGGGTTAAAAGCAACGTAAATCACAATTCAAAACCGATATGATGTGATCCGCATGCCCTGAGGCCACGGTGGGCTTTCAATGGTCAGATTCGCTGACAAAGAGGCAAATTTGGGGGCTTATGGATGCACGGACTAAGCATGCAGTATTGCCCACCTAAGGGCATCACAATTTATCGAAATCTTGATTCATAGCGGCCAAATATGCCTTGGCAAAGGTCAAACAAGACGGGGGATGGCGAAAAACAGGCGAAAACAACGCTGATCTCAAAAGAGTCATCAAAAAGAGGGTTAGATACCTTGAAAGGGATCAAAAAAACGTAAAAAGGGGTACAGATTCACAATCAAGACGAATTTCATGCAGAAAAGCAGCATGCAAGCTTCAAAACGCCGAAAGCAATCAATACTTTGATTGATTTGAGCTCTGCTTATCCTCCTCCACTTTGGTCATGTCCCCTATCGATTTCATGTTCTCGTTCGCCTGTTTGTACGGCGTTCCTCTTTGTTCTCCATTGTCCCTTTGACCCACGGAATGCCCATTGCTGCCAGTCGATCTGCGTGCCTGCCTGCCAGTCGGTCAGTCAGTCGTTTTTTTCGTTGACCGAGTGACGCAACCTCTAATGAGTGATCGGCTCTTGCCACGGCAATGGCGTGAGACGACGCACATGCAGACAGTTTTTCACTGTTCGCCTTTGTTCTTTGAACTTTCTTTGCCCATGAAATCCTCTGTTTGTACTTGCCCCCTGGCTTTTTACCTGACTTTGTACTTGCACATGGACTTTATGCCACTAGTCTTCCCTTCACTGCTGTTATTGATTCAATCAGCAGTGTTTTGAGGACTTTTGACACAATGTTTCATAATGTACGTAATTCTGATATGCTTTGCGTGCCTTGTTTTATCGGCATTTTTGCCCTTCTGGCAATGGTTGAAACTCGTGTGTCTGATCTTTTGAGAAGTCAACACAACCACGGTCACGCTTTTTTACCTTTTCAAAGAAAGGGGTTATTTGTGCTTTGCTAGTCAGTACTAGTGATGTCCGCATCGTTGACCCCATGTTACGTGGTTATATATTTGGAAATCACCAACGTACACGGGATCTGCAATGCGACATCACCAAAGTGACTGGCACAATTGATTGCAGGGGGCGATTGAGACCGATTTCGACCTTATAATTTAAACAGACATCAACGGAGCAGTGTATCCAAAATTTTGTTCATTTCTACCACAACGTTGGCGGAAACGGGGCAAGGCTTTGTTGGTGAGGAAAGGCAATGCTTCATTGATTTGAAATCGCAGTTGTCGGCTTCGGATCGACGGTTATCCGCTTCGGATGAGCGGTAGGTGGCGGCAGAGAGTTCTTGGGGTCACTGGCTTATGCAGTTTCCTTGTTTAATGCTTGGGTCGCTAATCAACTTCTTTTCATCGAAGAAAATTAAAATTTTGATGCCATTTGTTCGAAAAACGCCGTCGAAATGCGCCTTGCAGCCGTGTTTGCCGATGGCTATCGGCGGGTGGAAAACACACAGCGCGGCTGCATCGCATCGATTGACTCGCGGGCGCTGTGCAACGACATTCGATCGATCGACTGCGCTGCACGGCGACAACAGTGCCGATGGGCGTGATAATAATGGATATTTTCTCACTGCTATATTTTATCACTGTTGCACCTCAGATCCCAATGCTATTGTTCCTGCCCTCATTCAGCTGCTTCTACAATATTTGCAAATCTTCTTTTTGCTATCCTTGCCCGTCCTTTTTCACTGTATTAAAGTTGTTTGCTACACTTGCATATTCATTAATGGCAAAACGCGATTCGCTGAAGAAAGTTCGTCGCGTTGTTTTGGGGGATCACAGTGAATCGGTGAAGCTTACTGTGCAAGGGAACGCCACTCTTGTCGAGAGGGCTACCGGCAACGCGAACACCTTGGCAGCCCTTCTTGTTCATCAGGTAACGATACGTAGATATGCTGAATGACAACACCAACAACAATGGTCGCCTTGATCAGTGTATCGAGTTCTTTCTTGGTCGTGTCATAGTTGTGAAATAGCCTTTCAGGGCATCTGACCGATATGTTGTGCCGCTCAGATATCCCTGTTCCCCTTCTCAATTACCGTCTAATAGCTGTGAAAGTGCCTTTCAGGGCATCTGACCGATATGTTGTTATCATCAGATATCCCTATTCTTCTGCTCAATGGTCGTGTCATAGCAGTGAAAGTGCCTTTCAGGGCATCTGACCGATATGTTGTGCCGCTCAGATATCCCTATTCCTCGGCATAGTTGTCCGACTCCATATTTCATTTTTGCTAGCATTGATAACGTCCGCATCATTGACCCCATGTTACGTGGCTGTACATTTCAAAATCACCCGCGTACATGGGATCTGTGATGCGATATTACCAAAAGCGACTGTACATTTCGTCTTGTTGCATGGAATCAGCAGAACCAAAGTGTAGATAGATGAAATGTTTGTGTGAAACAGATGAACTTGGATGCTGAGGGGCGATTGAGATCCCAGCTCGAACATAATCAACTCCATAGTTCAATGGCCGAAATTGCCGGTTTTTGTGTTGGTAAAACGGTTATTCTCCTTGGGTGATGGCCGAACTGCAGCAATGCATCCCTTTTTGTCCCCGTTTTGACAGAGAACTAAACGAATCTAGTAAAAATTTAGTTTTTGCTTTTTTTCTGTCAAAAAATGCATCACGATACCAACCCCCTGGATAATGCTTGTGTCCCCCGACTAACTCCTTTTTATCAAACAAATTGAAATTTCAATGTGGTTTGATCAAGAAAACGCCGTTGAAAAACGTCTACAGGCGCGCACTGCGCTCACAGACTGGGACAACCACGAGTCTCCCCGCGATTGGGGCGCGCGTGTAAGTCAAAGAGCGCTCACCTTAAATGCTTTAGGCAATTACACGCCGTTATTACGCGCTTATTACTCGATGAATCTTTTCGCTTTTTTCGCTATCGACTCGTTGACACTAGTAGAACAGCTTTGGTCAGGCAAAATTTTTGTAACGGAAGAACTTTTTGAGAAAAATGAGTTTTAATATCGAAAAATCAAATATCTCGAAAACTAATGTTGATATGCGAAAATGAGTACCACCATTGAATTCTGCATCAAATTTCGATTCTAGGAAAATACATGCTAGCATAACTTGGCTCAATTTCATGTTTTTTAAAAATTCAAAAAAAATTAAAGTTATGCAAAATCACGAATTAAACATGATTTGGTTAATTTAGGTTAGTTTCTATAAACGTATTTAATTTTTACCACATTTACCACTGTTTTACAATTTATTGAAAAAAATCAAAAAAAAATCGATTTTTTGACACGTAAAGCTCAGTTATCAAGATAACGATCTTTCTTGGTCAAAATTTGATGCAGAATTCAATGGTGGTACTCATTTTCGCATATCAACATTAGTTTTCGAGATATTTGATTTTTCGATATAAAAACTCATTTTTCTCAAAAAGTTTATCCGTTACAAAAATTTTGCCTGACCAAAGCTGTTCTACTAGTGTCAACGAGTCGATAGCAAAAAAAGCGAAAAGATTCATCGAGTAATAAGCGCGTAATAACGGCGTGTAATTGCCTAAAGCATTTAAGGTGAGCGCTCTTTGACTTACACGCGCGCCCCAATCGCGGGGAGACTCGTGGTTGTCCCGCTGCAAGGGGGGACTGTGAGCGCAGTGGGCGCGGCAGCGCCGTGTTTGCCGCTGGCCATCGGCGGGTGAAAAAACGCACGGCCGCTGTTGCGTCGCATCGATTGATTTGCGGGCACAGCGCAACGACATTCGATCGACTGCGCAGCGCAGCGACATCAGTGCCGATGGGCGTGATAAACGTGATGATAATGGGCATTTTATCACCATTTCCGCCCCTCTGATTACTTAAATTATACCTTTTTGCAATCCAGACCCCGAGGTGGTTTTCCGTGCCTATTGCGGCTGTCTTTCGTGATGTTTAGCTATCGTCGGCCGACAAGTTTTTGGTTTTGCGATTTGACCGTTCGATTTTGGATGAAGGCGTCGGAATCTTCTTCTAATCTATTCCAAAGGTCTTCTTAGTTGTTTCCCCCACTTTTATCACCATACGGCAGCTACAGCTTTGTTATGAAGTTCGTTTACCCCACTTCTGCGATGTCAATGCTTTTGCTCACTTTGATGACATCGTCCCCTCGTTTTTCGGTTCTAGATGGCTTCAGCTGGCATATTACTTTGTTTTAGTCATCACCGAATGCTGACAGAGGTGTTTTCACAATCCCCATAATGTCATGTCGGTATTTGTCCCAAATGTTCCCAATCTGTCCCTCTTTATCATAGTTTGGCCTCTGGCCTTACCTGGCAGCCAACTTTATATATCCTGTGCTGTTGCCAGTCGTTTTTTTATGGTTATCATGCTTTTCTTTCGCCTTTCGATGCTGTTTATTTGTGTTATCATGACAATAATCTTCTGGCCGTGTCAGTCGTGTCATGTCTTCTCTTTTTACTCTGATTATGTGCATTTTGACCAACCACATTTCATTTTCAGGTGGTCATTCATTCAATTTATCCACACGGCAATACCTCAATGGTTCTGATGAGCGTCTTGGGCCTATTTATGTAAGTTTGTTGTCGTTTCGTGTTTATTTGGCCATTATTTTATATATTCTTCTTTCCAGCCCCCCCTTCGAGAAACTGATGCGTCGTTGATACGCTTTCTTGTTCAAGTGCGACTTCAGATGCATTATGTAAGTCGCTTTTATTTTTTTTTTCAAGATTGTATCCTAATGTCTTCTTTTTTCAGAGCAGCTGAAGATTGTGACCAAAGGTTGACCACCTTTGGCACAGGCAGGGATGCCGCGAAGAGATTGGCGCTCGAATGCTGCAAGTCCCACTCTCTCCAGTCCGACAGTAACCTTTGGACATTGCCGTGGGGGGCTTGCATGCAGAGAGGAACCAGCTCTTCATGGCGCTTATGCGCCGACTGCACGACCATTCCATTGGGACCCACGGAGTCCACCGTCTTGGTCCGTCGTGCAGTCCTATCCACACCGCCAGTCTGATGACCACCTATTGGCATCAGACGTGCCAACAGTCAACTCGCAAACACCGGGATGGACTCCGGATATGGTTGATCTGTTGGCACGGCACGCCGAGTTGACCACTTCCAATGTGGCAACCCTGGCTACTTCTCCGATGTTGGCCATGCCATTGCCGGATCTCCGTCTCCATTTCATCTATGCTCTCTCCATGGAAGACGCCAACTACAGTTCAGTCTTTGTTGGACTTTTACCAGATGTCCGCCTACTTCTTCGGGCACTGCTTCCTCCTTCGCCTCCGCCATTGGACGCATCTTCATCTATGTTTCATGTTTTTTTTGTGTTTGTGTTTTGTCCCCTAGGGGCTCTTCGGATTCGTTAATTGGTAAGTTTAGAACTCTTATCGTTGTTTCCACAGTACTTATTAGTACATTTTCAGGTAATCCATTGTTGCCGGTACCGTTGAAACCCTCATTACCAACGGAATGTGCTCGTTTTTCAACGTTTTCTGTAAGTTCGATTGCCGTTTTCTGCCTTTTTTCAATTGTTAATGATTGTTTCATTACAGGGTCGATTCTCCCACTGTTGCTGACCGGCTTATTGCACGTGGCACTTGTCTCTGTGCCCTTGCACCTGAATCGCCAGAAAGCAGTTTTTACCTCTTTGTTCCCGTTTATTCGATGGTGTAAACAAGGGTGGATACAGGCCGAAAAAATTGAGCCTGGCGGGCTGAAAAAATTTTTGAGCCCGGGCCCGCGGGCCATGGCTAAAATTCGGCCGGCCCGGGCCGGCCGATAGTCTATTTTTCCTATGAAAATGAACGTTTTTAACAAAAATTTCTCATTTTACCTAGTGCTTGTTCAACTTTTTTCGGCTCGGGCCGGCCCGGGCCATAGGATTGTCAGCCCAGCCCGGCCTAGCCCGGGCCGGCCCAGGGGGCCCGGGCCAAGCCCGGCCCGCGTCCACCCTTGGGTGTAAATCGAACCATTGTCAATGCTTGGACTCGTCAATCATTGGTAAGTTGGCATCTGCTCTCATTGTTTTTATCGTATTCATTGGCGATTTTTCAGGAAGTCCTTTTTCATTCGCCGACACCGTTGAATTCCACTTCATCAACGGTATGTGCACAACGTTTTGAGCTATCTGTATGTTTTCTTGTCGTTATCTGTTTCATTTTCTCACGGCTGTTTGATTGCAGGACCCCTTCCCTCCACATTCTGATCCCGAGCCGGCTTATTGAACGTGGCATTTGTCTACCTGCCCGTGTACCAGAATCGTCAGAAGCTTGTTTTTACCCCCTATGTCGCTGTCTGTTCGATGTTGTATTTCGAACTATCGTCACTGTTCGGGCTCGTCAATCCCTGGTAAGTTTGCATCTGTTATCGTTGACTTCACCGTTCTCATTTTTGTGTTTTCAGGAAGTCCTTCAATGTTCTCCGATTCCGTTGACATCCCCTTCTTCAACGGTGAGCGATCAATGTTTTGAGCTAACAGTGAGTTTGTTTGTCATTTATTGTTTCTTTTTCTCAATGTAAACGACTACCATGTTGCAGGGCTGATTCTTCTCTGATCCTGCCTATTCGATCTTTGTTGGCATCTCTATCTGCCACGATCTGCTCTGTCGTCGTCTTTTCATTTCAAGAAAGTCGACTTGACTATTATGTCTACCGTAATTCTCGGTATGGCTCGAATCGCTCCATCTCAGTAAGCCAGTTTATCAGTTTCTGTTATATTTCGTTCATAACGTTTGCTCTTTGCTTCAGGCACGTATCATGTCGACCTTCTCTCTATTGGTGCCCTCAAACATGCGGGTATCCGATTCTTCGACTTGCTGTCGCTGTCTGCCATCATTTCTGGCATTCAAACGACAACTTTTGCTGATGTCAGTTTTAGATTTCGCTCCATTTTGGTAGGTTAATTTAGCGGTTTCCATCCGTGTTCTCGTTGATAACGCTGGTTTATTTGCTTCAGGCACGCTCCATGATGACCTGCTCTACTCGATGCTCAATTCAAAGGATTCTGTTTGCTGTTGCCGTTTCCTTTTGGCTTCCACTCTGTGCCATCGTCGTCTTCGCCGCGTTCTCAAGCTTTGTCAAGCGACTTGCCATCGATCCAACCACGAAGACCTCTCTACTGCCGGGATGAGCCGCCCGATGATGGGAATTCGGTGAACAAGGTTGACCTGATTGGACGGATAAATCAGAAAGCAGTCGACGGTCTTTTTCTTGGGCAATCTTTCATTTCACCGTCGACTGTAAGTACGAGGAACGTCTGGCCGGAATCTGCCTGAAGCGGTCTTTGGTGGTACAACCCTCATTAGGTACCTAACCAAGACCGTGGATGGCGATTTCAACCTTCCAACCGAAGGACCTAGGGCATTATGGCTCTGAAAAGTAGTGGTGGGGTCGGCTGTGGAGACGGTTTTCCTTCTATTGTGGACCGTCTGGATTGATGTGGTTCCTGGGTGCCGCTTTCGATCCATGATTTGTGGTGAGTCCCGGCAATTTGTCTTGATGTTTTCCTAACTCTGTTCATTTTAGATCATTCCAACTGCCAGCACCTCCGTTGTCTTTTTGCTACTCCACGACGGTCGTTGGATCCAGCAAACTCTACATCCTTTCAATCTCTTACCCAGATGCTGTCAAGAATTACTTTCCTACTGTATCCGAAGCTTTTGTTTTGCTTCGTGGTTCATGAATGATTGGAGCATGTTGCGCTAAGGGTATCTTTTGTGGTTAGTTTTGGCATTTTGTCTTGATGGTTTCTTAATTCTTTTTTTTTCAGATAACTTTTTCCACCCTTATCTCAAACCGTACACCTGCAAGGACTGTTATCCGAATCCTGCGAAGCCTTTGATCTTTTCAACTCAGAAGGTGTCATGAACCTTATTTTCCCCATATATGAAGTACTTCCGTTGTCGCTTCGAGGTTCATCTATGGAGCATGTTGTGCTGTGATTGTACTTTGCGGTGGGTTTTGGCAATTTTTCTTGATGCTCTGTTAATGCTGTCATTTTTAGATAATTCATTTGGCCAGCATTCATGTCGTTTTCCTGCTTCTGACCGATGACTGTTACCACGCAAAGCCTTCTTCATCATTTGCTTTGACGTTATTATTGTTGTTTTACACGTTGTATTGTTATTGTTGAACATTGTTGTATTTTTAAAATTGAAATCATTCGAATGCTAATGTTGTATTTTTGATTTAGGGTTTTGTCAGCCCCCGGTGATCATCCAGTTTGAATTGGAGCCAGATCTGTTAGTTTTCTGATTCTGTTCGATTCGTTACAACGCTACTGCGACAAGCAGCTTTGAGCAGAATCATCTAATGTTGCAAAGTCGTTTATCGTGTACTATTTCGTTCTGGCCCTGGCCCAGTCGAAACTAGGCAAAGGTCGTGCTAGTAGGTCGTTATCGTCAGTTGTGAACTGTCAGCGGTCGATTCTGACACAAAGGAGTCACTGAATCAGACTCTTGGAGCAGTCAATGCAGTAAACGGCAGATATTCACTGATTCGATGAGCGGCCTTGTCGTTGCATGGCGCCACTCGGTTTTGTTATTCATTGTCGACGGAATCGAGAATGTTGTTCTTTGCATTGGGCCGACAAACGGGCGTACTCCACGGCGACGATGGTATGACAGTCGTAGTCAATGCCATCAGATTTTCAGAATGGGTAGATGATGCCAGCAATGTTAAATAATTGTGCGTCTGACGAAGTGCATTCGCCATTCTTGTATATCGTCCCAGATTTTCGTTCACAACGTTTGAAGCATATTGAGGCATGATGGAGATAAAAGATTAAAAAAAGGAATAAGCTTGAATAAAGAGTTAACGAATGAGTTCGGTAGTCTGTAGCTATGAATGACTGTGGAATATCGGAATTTCAGGCTAACAGTAGTGCTGTTCAAACGCATATATTTTACCTGGATGGCTTGACTCTTCAACTTTGATTATCACCCCAGAGATAATAGATAAGTAATACTTTTGCTACCGAACGATGGATTACGCGTCATTTCGACGATCGGGAGATGGGAGTAGGCGTCGGCCATGAGGCTGTTTTCAAACTTCGTGTTTGGGTACAAGAATAAAGAAGTATACGAAGTAACAAAGTTACCTCAAAGAAACTGATGAAGTCAAACGATAAGTATTTGTCTATGCAAAGCGATGGCACAACAATTTTGGTTCAGTTACTGTTTGAAAGTTTCAACTTGACTGTCTACTTCATTGCAAGTGTGAATTTTCGAGAGACGAGTTGTGAAATATATAATCTTTAGAGATAATTTAAATTTATTATTAGTTTTGACAAGTTTTAAAGTTTCCATGATTAAAACTAACAAGCGTGACACCATGTATAAGATCAGTTGCCAATTGGCTCTAAACTGGCGATGCCGCAACGCCATTATTCAAAGCACACACACTGTTCCCCATGCAGTGCAAAATAAATAACACGCATTTTTTGTGCACACAACGGAGAACACTGTGTATGCTGTCGCATGACTGTTTCCGTCGCTTTGTAAAATGCCACAGGTATCCGTTCTTATCACTATTTATTACCATTCGATCTTTTTTACTGACTAGGATGACGTTTTGTAGAATCACAAGCTAATTCACTGTACTTTCATGACTAGTAAAAGTATGTTAGTCGAATTTCCAATAAGCAGTTGAAACTTTCAAACAGTAACTGAACCAAAATTGTTGTGCCATCGCTTTGCATAGACAAATACTTATCGTTTGACTTCATTAGTTTCTTGAAGGTAACTTTGTTACTTCGTATATTCCTTTATTCTTGTACCCAAACATGAAGTTTGGAAACAGCCTCATGACCGACGCCTACTCCCATCTCCCGATCGTCGAAATGACGCGGATCGAATTCTTCCCCGCGGCCCAATAGGCGAAATGACGCGTAATCCATCGTTCGGTAGCATTCATAAAGACCATCTTTTACGTAAAATCAACGCTCTTGATGGCATATCACCTCAGTTTTGCGACACGGCAGCAATAACCTATCAAGCCCTCAATCAAGCCCAACGAACCCAGATTGACCGGTTTGTTTATCAAAGGAGCATGCAAAAAGTCTGTGTTTAGCAGATTGCCAATTTTTAAAGTAAGGTTTTGTGTTATTGGAAATTGCTTCAACGTCCAACTTGACTGTGCTGAAAAGAGCTGTCAAATACCTGACTGTTTTGCCGTCAAAATCGTCAACTAACAAACCATCTGTTAGCGGTGTTGTGCTTGCCGACAGCGCTGCTATAGCTAGTCATTCTGTTGTCATTAGGACTGGCACATTTCTCGCGGCTCAGATTTACAAAGGGTCTCAAACGTGGCCACCTGAACGAATCGGTGATTGTCGAATTGCCATTCAAAAACAATAGAAAAGCTAGGATTTAAGATTTGATGATTGCGAACAGGAACACGTTTTCACGCTTGGCCGATGAATCCATCGACTTTTCACAGTTTACGCTTACGCCATCTGATTCGAAACCGATTTTATTCGAATCAGATGGCGATTCAATTATCTAAGCGAGAAACCGTGGTTGCCTGTCGACAAGCAAAGACCGATTTATCCCGGATATACGAATGACCGTGTCTCCGAATAACGCATCTTCTAGATGCAAATCGTCGTCATATCATTGAATCAACAAATTAAACTTATCCAAGGCATCTAAAAAGTTAACTAATGTTTCAACGATGGCAGCAGTTACTTCAATTCCGTTACTGGAATACCATCCCGGCCTGAATCCGACTCAGGATTCTAATAGTCAGATTCAGCTTCAAGATGTATGCGGATAACCGAACGCTTTGATCATTGATCCCCCGAAAAGCTTCAAATCCCCGTGCCAGAAATAAGTTGCGAGTTTACTATTATGTTGCATTGTTGACTCATCCAACACAGACCAATACAATGTACGCAACTAGACTGACGTTCTCTTCAAAACCGGATTCATCCACCATTGTATCGAGTTTGTTGGGTCGATGCTTTCCGGTGCTAATCCTTATCAGCCAAGACGAGGTTAAAGCAAAGCCCAATGATGGATGGAAGAAAATTAATGTCAATTCGAACTGGACAATGCGTCATTTCCATTCCCAGGTGATGCAGCACATATCGATGGACAAGTTACCGCACCAGATTCTAAACATGGGACACATGGATTTGTTGAGCTATCATCCGACTTCTGGGATGTCGACCACTGAGGCACAGGTGCGGGTGTCCAACATGTTGAACTCGATGAAGAGCGATCGTGGCTTTCCACCATTGAATCCGCATGCTTTGCCGGATGTGTTACGACTGGTCGGTCGAAATTCGATGCGGAAAACGTTGGGTGAGCTTCACATTGATGATTCAACCATCTTTGCCGTTAGATTTACGAAGACGCGACATGATGCTCAGAGCTATAACTTTGTGAGTTCGATGAGCCGAGGTGATACACCTGATTCGTCAGGATGTGAGATGAGCGATACTGAGTAAGCATTTGACCCTTTAAATGTGTTTTATCACTGATGTAAACTTTTTTTAGAGACGAATTTGCCACCGATGATAAATATGTCATGCCGGCGATAATCCTTGCCAATCACCAAGAAAAGATCTACTTTTTGATGAACTTGGCTGACTATGCACACAAGTGTGGCAAGAACTCCCTCCGTGATGAGATCGCCAACCTCATGGATCACTTTTCGGTTACCGTAGCTTTGAGGGAGGATATTGAACAAGCTGTCGCAGACAACACTCTTCGCGACAAATTGATCACTGCTTCACCGACTCGGACATGCTTCCTCTTCCAAGTTTTGCACTCCATTTTGACACCGGTTGTTTTCACGGAGACCTTCCTGAAAACTGAGACTTCCTTCATCGCGACGGATAACATCAAGGACTTTTTCGACATCATTGAAGGCACGTTGTTCCAAAACGGTGACTACTACCCTGCGATCATGGCGAGAATCTACTTGAGTTTTGTCCGAATGGTGAAATTTGCGGCCATAGCTTTATGTCTGATCGTCATGACACACTTTGTGAACTGTTGGCCCTCGAAGCACTGGATACTTTTGTGGAAGCTACCAACTTTTGCCCTCAGGCTGTTATGCTCTTCCACACCCCGGAACATCTCTTCAAGGGCGAAGAGCTGATTGCCCCAACGACGTCCTCGAATCCGTCATTCTATGAATATGCTCTCGACGGCATGCTTCATTCAACGAGTGATGTCGTCCGAACAAAGATGTCGCAAGCTTTTATGGATATGCTGTTTCTATACCGGCTGAAAGATCCCAGTCTCCCAATGCTCTCGTGATGCTGGATGCGTTGTTTGCCAATTTGGCACTGGCCGAAATGAACTGGCTCCGAGCGGCACAATACTTTGAATGTCTGTTCTATCTGATGGATTACTGCCAGAGGGAAACCATCTACCCTCTCGAATTTGAATCTAAGTTTGTGCAGATCATTTCATGGCTCAAAGCCGCGAAGGAAGCGACACATGAAGCTGGGTCAACATATCAACGTGAAGAACTGTTGGTTTATTACCTCAAGACATCCACGCATCTTCTCCGACTGGCGCCCCAGGCATTTCGCGCCACATTGGGTGCCAACGGCAACAACTTCCTTCAAGAGTTTGTTCGACGACTTCATCATGCCATTCTGCAAAAGTTACATTGCTCTTGAATGGGAAGACTACAGCCCTGTGACGCCGAGTTCGTCATTGGAATCCGAAATGTCGATTGTCCTTGCAAAACCCAACAAAATTATGCCAATCTGCCGCACCGAGGCTTCTGTTTCCGCATGTTTTGCCCTCGTCATGGACATGGTTCGTGACGTCCTTTCAGTGCCATATCCAGGGGGTTGCAAAGGGTTGCAATGCAACCATTGAGGCTCCTGCAAGGGTTGTAAAATGGTATGCACGGGGTTGTTAGGTCCTCGATGATCTAATTATTGGTAAAAACGAGTAACTGAAGTCATTTTAAGCAACACCGATCGACTGATTCAACAAACCATTCTGTCCCCTGTTTCCGTTCTGAATCATGTTTTCCAGAAAATCTGTCACTGTAGGCGATATCATGGGGATTTCATTGATTGTAAATGCAAGTTTATTTGAATATAGATGGCAACAATGCAAAAAAAATGTGAATATACAAGTGTTTTTATTTAGAGTGCCAATTTCTGCGGTGTCAAAACACAGCTGCACCAGGGGAGCCCGTCATGTCCACTGTCAAGAGCACAAAAGACGAGAATGCCACTTGCTTTTATACCCCTGCCCTGAACCGGTGCGAGTCATTCCACGAGTCTGGTACATGAACTGACCTTTCCGGGTGCCAGACTCGAAAACTGGACAGTAGACGGCAGACATGCAGAGATGCCAGCCGGCGCGCCATGGATCGCCGTTGGATCACTGGCATAGTGCCATCAATCCCTTCTTGCTTGCAAAGCTTTTCTTTGTTTTCTCGAGTGTTCTTTGGATCAGTCTCGAGCATTGATCCATCAGTTTATATATATTTTATCAGTTGTCCTCTTCTCAAATTAACCCCAAACACCGCTGAAAGGCATTAGGATTCGTGTGTAGTGGATACACTATACATTTTGGTCGACATTATGCGAGAATGTGAACGTAGCCAGCTGTATGCTAACAATTTATATATTATTTAAAATGTTTCAACAAAGAGCAGTTTTCAAAGTACCTTTTAACATCTCATTTACTACTAGTGCGAAGGATTGGTATTACAAACACAGATATGATATTCATCTTCACACAGAAAGATTATTATCAGCGAATGTAAGAAAAGACAACAAAACACCAGGGTGTGATTTAATTAATGTGCACATCACAGATAAACAACAGGTTAAAATATGTCAGTCATGGCATTTCGAGCGAAAACGAAAACGGAACTTGACTGTTGACACTAACACCGCGATCGCGTGTTTTGACGGAAAGAAGTCGATCGCCAGGGGCAGTGTCTTCCGAAAGAGCGACAATGTAGGGTTCGCCGAGGAATTCAGGGGCACAATCATTGATGTCTTCGGTTTCAATGTGAACCAGTGTTGTAGCACTGCAAGACGGAATATTCAGTTGTTGGACACGTTTGAGAAGATCGATTTGAGAAGCAGCTTCCAAATTTGTCATCGACGAGAAAAACGCGGGAGTCGGATTCAAAAGCTCGAAATTGGAAGACTTCAGCTTTGTGTGCATTGGAACAAAATAGAGATTGGGTTAGACGTAGCGTTCTCAATGACTTGGAGACGGTAATCAGTTTTGTCAAAATGCCATTTTCCGTCGCATGACACGTCCTTTGTAGCGAAATCCACGACAGTAAGCTTGACGAAACCGTTTGTTGAGTGGTGGCCATCGGATGCGATTACGGGGATCAGAAAGATAAAAACTGAGTCTATGGCCTGGTACGACAAAAACTTACCGAAAAAGGATTATCCTTGAAATCCTCCGATCGATTGATAACCACAGGTTTCACTAGTGGTCCGATTAACTTTCAAAGCATTTGTCAATGCTCCCATTACACTTTTCCGGAGACCAAGAGTGACTTCATTCGCGGCACCATCGACATTAGTCGCTTTGGTTTGACCGATTCAAACACCCAGAATCGGTGGCAAATGCACGATCATTGGCTTCGGGGAATTCATAAAACGTACATACATGACCCCTGGCTATGATTTGCAGGATACGGTTTTGAGTTCACCAAACTGACCAGCTGAGATCAGATTCCCGAGTCTAGTATCCGCAGCATTGGTCCAATCGCGCCAACGTCTACACCTTTCGACTCAGAATCACATGAGGATTTCAAAAATAGTGCATACATGACCCCTGGCTATGATTTGCAGGATACGATTTTGAGTTCACCAAACTGACCAGCTGAGATCAGATTCCCGAGTCTAGTATCCGTAGCGTTGGTCCAATCGCGCCAACGTCTACACCTTTCGACTCAGAATCACATGAGGATTTCAAAAATAGTGCATACATGACCCCTGGCTATGATTTGCAGGATACGATTTTGAGTTCACCAAACTGACCAGCTGAGATCAGATTTCCGAGTCTAGTATCCGTAGCGTTGGTCCAATCGTCAGTTTCTCGGCGCTATCATTCTTAGAATCGTGAGAGGATTCTAAAAAGTTATAGAAGTTAAGTCTAGCTCAAAAAAGTTCAAAATTAGAATTTTTTGAAGCGGTTTTTCACGAAATTTCGTTCTAATCCCGGAATCGGCAACGGAAAAAGGTTGTCCAATCGCGCCAACGTCTACACCTTTCGACTCAGAATCACATGGGGATTTTAAAAATAGTGCATACATGACCCCTGGCTATGATTTGCAGGATACAATTTTGAGTTCACCAAACTGACCAGCTGAGATCAGATTCCCGAGTCTAGTATCCGCAGCATTGGTCCAATCGCGCCAACGTCTACACGTTTCGACTCAGAATCACATGGGGATTTCAAAAAACATGCATACATGACCCCTGGCTATGATTTGCAGGATACAATTTTGAGTTCACCAAACTGACCAGCTGAGATCAGATTCCCGAGTCTAGTATCCGCAGCAATGGTCCAATCGCGCCAACGTCTACACCTTTCGACTCAGAATCACATGGGGATTTCAAAAAACATGCATACATGACCCCTGGCTATGATTTGCAGGATACGATTTTGAGTTCACCAAACTGACCAGCTGAGATCAGATTCCCGAGTCTAGTATCCGTAGCGTTGGTCCAATCGTCAGTTTCTCGGCGCTATCATTCTTAGAATCGTGAGTGGATTCTAAAAAGTTATAGAAGTTGAGTCTAGCTCAAAAAAGTTCAAAATTAGAATTTTTTGAAGCGGTTTTTCACGAAATTTCGTTCTAATCCCGGAATCGGCGACGGAAAAAGGTTGTCCAATCGCGCCAACGTTTACATCTTTCGACTCAGAATCACATGGGGATTTCAAAAATAGTGCATACATGACCCCTGGCTGTGATTTGCAGGATACAATTTTGAGTTCACCAAACTGACCAGCTGAGATCAGATTCCCGAGTCTAGTATCCGCAGCATTGGTCCAATCGCGCCAACGTCTACACCTTTCGACTCAGAATCACAAGGGGATTTCAAAAAACATGCATACATGACCCCTGGCTATGATTTGCAGGATACGATTTTGAGTTCACCAAACTGACCAGCTGAGATCAGATTCCCGAGTCTAGTATCCGCAGCATTGGTCCAATCGTCAGTTTCTCGGCGCTATCATTCTTAGAATCGTGAGAGGATTCTAAAAAGTTATAGAAGTTGAGTCTAGCTCAAAAAAGTTCAAAATTAGAATTTTTTGAAGCGGTTTTTCACGAAATTTCGTTCTAATCCCGGAATCGGCAACGGAAAAAGGATGTCCAATCGCGCCAACGTCTACACCTTTCGACTCAGAATCACATGAGGATTTCAAAAATAGTGCATACATGACCCCTGGCTATGATTTGCAGGATACGATTTTGAGTTCACCAAACTGACCAGCTGAGATCAGATTCCCGAGTTTAGTATCCGCAGCATTGGTCCAATCGTCAGTTTCTCGGCGCTATCATTCTTAGAATCGCGAGAGGATTCTAAAAAGTTATAGAAGTTGAGTCTAGCTCAAAAAAGTTCAAAATTAGAATTTTTTGAAGCGGTTTTTCACGAAATTTCGTTCTAATCCCGGAATCGGCGACGGAAAAAGGTTGTCCAATCGCGCCAACGTTTACATCTTTCGACTCAGAATCACATGGGGATTTCAAAAAACATGCATACATGACCCCTGGCTATGATTTGCAGGATTCGATTTTGAGTTCACCAAACTGACCAGCTGAGATCAGATTCCCGAGTCTAGTATCCGCAGCATTGGTCCAATCGCGCCAACGTCTACACCTTTCGACTCAGAATCACATGGGGATTTCAAAAATAGTGCATACATGACCCCTGGCTATGATTTGCAGGATACGATTTTGAGTTCACCAAACTGACCAGCTGAGATCAGATTCCCGAGTTTAGTATCCGCAGCATTGGTCCAATCGTCAGTTTCTCGGCGCTATCATTCTTAGAATCGCGAGAGGATTCTAAAAAGTTATAGAAGTTGAGTCTAGCTCAAAAAAGTTCAAAATTAGAATTTTTTGAAGCGGTTTTTCACGAAATTTCGTTCTAATCCCGGAATCGGCGACGGAAAAAGGTTGTCCAATCGCGCCAACGTTTACATCTTTCGACTCAGAATCACATGGGGATTTCAAAAAACATGCATACATGACCCCTGGCTATGATTTGCAGGATTCGATTTTGAGTTCACCAAACTGACCAGCTGAGATCAGATTCCCGAGTCTAGTATCCGCAGCATTGGTCCAATCGCGCCAACGTCTACACGTTTCGACTCAGAATCACATGGGGATTTCAAAAAACATGCATACATGACCCCTGGCTATGATTTGCAGGATACAATTTTGAGTTCACCAAACTGACCAGCTGAGATCAGATTCCCGAGTCTAGTATCCGCAGCAATGGTCCAATCGCGCCAACGTCTACACCTTTCGACTCAGAATCACATGGGGATTTTAAAAAACATGCATACATGACCCCTGGCTATGATTTGCAGGATACGATTTTGAGTTCACCAAACTGACCAGCTGAGATCAGATTCCCGAGTCTAGTATCCGTAGCGTTGGTCCAATCGTCAGTTTCTCGGCGCTATCATTCTTAGAATCGTGAGTGGATTCTAAAAAGTTATAGAAGTTGAGTCTAGCTCAAAAAAGTTCAAAATTAGAATTTTTTGAAGCGGTTTTTCACGAAATTTCGTTCTAATCCCGGAATCGGCGACGGAAAAAGGTTGTCCAATCGCGCCAACGTTTACATCTTTCGACTCAGAATCACATGGGGATTTCAAAAAACATGCATACATGACCCCTGGCTATGATTTGCAGGATTCGATTTTGAGTTCACCAAACTGACCAGCTGAGATCAGATTCCCGAGTCTAGTATCCGCAGCATTGGTCCAATCGCGCCAACGTCTACACCTTTCGACTCAGAATCACAAGGGGATTTCAAAAAACATGCATACATGACCCCTGGCTATGATTTGCAGGATACGATTTTGAGTTCACCAAACTGACCAGCTGAGATCAGATTCCCGAGTCTAGTATCCGCAGCATTGGTCCAATCGTCAGTTTCTCGGCGCTATCATTCTTAGAATCGTGAGAGGATTCTAAAAAGTTATAGAAGTTGAGTCTAGCTCAAAAAAGTTCAAAATTAGAATTTTTTGAAGCGGTTTTTCACGAAATTTCGTTCTAATCCCGGAATCGGCAACGGAAAAAGGATGTCCAATCGCGCCAACGTCTACACCTTTCGACTCAGAATCACATGAGGATTTCAAAAATAGTGCATACATGACCCCTGGCTATGATTTGCAGGATACAATTTTGAGTTCACCAAACTGACCAGCTGAGATCAGATTCCCGAGTATAGTATCCGCAGCATTGGTCCAATCGCGCCAACGTCTACACTTTTCGACTCAGAATCACATGGGGATTTCAAAAATAGTGCATACATGACCCCTGGCTATGATTTGCAGGATACGATTTTGAGTTCACCAAACTGACCAGCTGAGATCAGATTCCCGAGTATAGTATCCGCAGCATTGGTCCAATCGCGCCAACGTCTACACTTTTCGACTCAGAATCACATGGGGATTTCAAAAAACATGCATACATGACCCCTGGCTATGATTTGCAGGATACAATTTTGAGTTCACCAAACTGACCAGCTGAGATCAGATTCCCGAGTCTAGTATCCGCAGCAATGGTCCAATCGCGCCAACGTCTACACCTTTCGACTCAGAATCACATGGGGATTTCAAAAAACATGCATACATGACCCCTGGCTATGATTTGCAGGATACGATTTTGAGTTCACCAAACTGACCAGCTGAGATCAGATTCCCGAGTCTAGTATCCGTAGCGTTGGTCCAATCGTCAGTTTCTCGGCGCTATCATTCTTAGAATCGTGAGAGGATTCTAAAAAGTTATAGAAGTTGAGTCTAGCTCAAAAAAGTTCAAAATTAGAATTTTTTGAAGCGGTTTTTCACGAAATTTCGTTCTAATCCCGGAATCGGCGACGGAAAAAGGTTGTCCAATCGCGCCAACGTTTACATCTTTCGACTCAGAATCACATGGGGATTTTAAAAATAGTGCATACATGACCCCTGGCTATGATTTGCAGGATACAATTTTGAGTTCACCAAACTGACCAGCTGAGATCAGATTCCCGAGTCTAGTATCCGCAGCATTGGTCCAATCGCGCCAACGTCTACACGTTTCGACTCAGAATCACATGGGGATTTCAAAAAACATGCATACATGACCCCTGGCTATGATTTGCAGGATACAATTTTGAGTTCACCAAACTGACCAGCTGAGATCAGATTCCCGAGTCTAGTATCCGCAGCAATGGTCCAATCGCGCCAACGTCTACACCTTTCGACTCAGAATCACATGGGGATTTCAAAAAACATGCATACATGACCCCTGGCTATGATTTGCAGGATACGATTTTGAGTTCACCAAACTGACCAGCTGAGATCAGATTCCCGAGTCTAGTATCCGTAGCGTTGGTCCAATCGTCAGTTTCTCGGCGCTATCATTCTTAGAATCGTGAGTGGATTCTAAAAAGTTATAGAAGTTGAGTCTAGCTCAAAAAAGTTCAAAATTAGAATTTTTTGAAGCGGTTTTTCACGAAATTTCGTTCTAATCCCGGAATCGGCGACGGAAAAAGGTTGTCCAATCGCGCCAACGTTTACATCTTTCGACTCAGAATCACATGGGGATTTCAAAAATAGTGCATACATGACCCCTGGCTGTGATTTGCAGGATACAATTTTGAGTTCACCAAACTGACCAGCTGAGATCAGATTCCCGAGTCTAGTATCCGCAGCATTGGTCCAATCGTCAGTTTCTCGGCGCTATCATTCTTAGAATCGTGAGAGGATTCTAAAAAGTTATAGAAGTTGAGTCTAGCTCAAAAAAGTTCAAAATTAGAATTTTTTGAAGCGGTTTTTCACGAAATTTCGTTCTAATCCCGGAATCGGCAACGGAAAAAGGATGTCCAATCGCGCCAACGTCTACACCTTTCGACTCAGAATCACATGAGGATTTCAAAAATAGTGCATACATGACCCCTGGCTATGATTTGCAGGATACGATTTTGAGTTCACCAAACTGACCAGCTGAGATCAGATTCCCGAGTTTAGTATCCGCAGCATTGGTCCAATCGTCAGTTTCTCGGCGCTATCATTCTTAGAATCGCGAGAGGATTCTAAAAAGTTATAGAAGTTGAGTCTAGCTCAAAAAAGTTCAAAATTAGAATTTTTTGAAGCGGTTTTTCACGAAATTTCGTTCTAATCCCGGAATCGGCGACGGAAAAAGGTTGTCCAATCGCGCCAACGTTTACATCTTTCGACTCAGAATCACATGGGGATTTCAAAAAACATGCATACATGACCCCTGGCTATGATTTGCAGGATTCGATTTTGAGTTCACCAAACTGACCAGCTGAGATCAGATTCCCGAGTCTAGTATCCGCAGCATTGGTCCAATCGCGCCAACGTCTACACCTTTCGACTCAGAATCACATGGGGATTTCAAAAATAGTGCATACATGACCCCTGGCTATGATTTGCAGGATACGATTTTGAGTTCACCAAACTGACCAGCTGAGATCAGATTCCCGAGTTTAGTATCCGCAGCATTGGTCCAATCGTCAGTTTCTCGGCGCTATCATTCTTAGAATCGCGAGAGGATTCTAAAAAGTTATAGAAGTTGAGTCTAGCTCAAAAAAGTTCAAAATTAGAATTTTTTGAAGCGGTTTTTCACGAAATTTCGTTCTAATCCCGGAATCGGCGACGGAAAAAGGTTGTCCAATCGCGCCAACGTTTACATCTTTCGACTCAGAATCACATGGGGATTTCAAAAAACATGCATACATGACCCCTGGCTATGATTTGCAGGATTCGATTTTGAGTTCACCAAACTGACCAGCTGAGATCAGATTCCCGAGTCTAGTATCCGCAGCATTGGTCCAATCGCGCCAACGTCTACACGTTTCGACTCAGAATCACATGGGGATTTCAAAAAACATGCATACATGACCCCTGGCTATGATTTGCAGGATACAATTTTGAGTTCACCAAACTGACCAGCTGAGATCAGATTCCCGAGTCTAGTATCCGCAGCAATGGTCCAATCGCGCCAACGTCTACACCTTTCGACTCAGAATCACATGGGGATTTTAAAAAACATGCATACATGACCCCTGGCTATGATTTGCAGGATACGATTTTGAGTTCACCAAACTGACCAGCTGAGATCAGATTCCCGAGTCTAGTATCCGTAGCGTTGGTCCAATCGTCAGTTTCTCGGCGCTATCATTCTTAGAATCGTGAGTGGATTCTAAAAAGTTATAGAAGTTGAGTCTAGCTCAAAAAAGTTCAAAATTAGAATTTTTTGAAGCGGTTTTTCACGAAATTTCGTTCTAATCCCGGAATCGGCGACGGAAAAAGGTTGTCCAATCGCGCCAACGTTTACATCTTTCGACTCAGAATCACATGGGGATTTCAAAAAACATGCATACATGACCCCTGGCTATGATTTGCAGGATTCGATTTTGAGTTCACCAAACTGACCAGCTGAGATCAGATTCCCGAGTCTAGTATCCGCAGCATTGGTCCAATCGCGCCAACGTCTACACCTTTCGACTCAGAATCACAAGGGGATTTCAAAAAACATGCATACATGACCCCTGGCTATGATTTGCAGGATACGATTTTGAGTTCACCAAACTGACCAGCTGAGATCAGATTCCCGAGTCTAGTATCCGCAGCATTGGTCCAATCGTCAGTTTCTCGGCGCTATCATTCTTAGAATCGTGAGAGGATTCTAAAAAGTTATAGAAGTTGAGTCTAGCTCAAAAAAGTTCAAAATTAGAATTTTTTGAAGCGGTTTTTCACGAAATTTCGTTCTAATCCCGGAATCGGCAACGGAAAAAGGATGTCCAATCGCGCCAACGTCTACACCTTTCGACTCAGAATCACATGAGGATTTCAAAAATAGTGCATACATGACCCCTGGCTATGATTTGCAGGATACAATTTTGAGTTCACCAAACTGACCAGCTGAGATCAGATTCCCGAGTATAGTATCCGCAGCATTGGTCCAATCGCGCCAACGTCTACACTTTTCGACTCAGAATCACATGGGGATTTCAAAAATAGTGCATACATGACCCCTGGCTATGATTTGCAGGATACGATTTTGAGTTCACCAAACTGACCAGCTGAGATCAGATTCCCGAGTATAGTATCCGCAGCATTGGTCCAATCGCGCCAACGTCTACACTTTTCGACTCAGAATCACATGGGGATTTCAAAAAACATGCATACATGACCCCTGGCTATGATTTGCAGGATACAATTTTGAGTTCACCAAACTGACCAGCTGAGATCAGATTCCCGAGTCTAGTATCCGCAGCAATGGTCCAATCGCGCCAACGTCTACACCTTTCGACTCAGAATCACATGGGGATTTCAAAAAACATGCATACATGACCCCTGGCTATGATTTGCAGGATACGATTTTGAGTTCACCAAACTGACCAGCTGAGATCAGATTCCCGAGTCTAGTATCCGTAGCGTTGGTCCAATCGTCAGTTTCTCGGCGCTATCATTCTTAGAATCGTGAGAGGATTCTAAAAAGTTATAGAAGTTGAGTCTAGCTCAAAAAAGTTCAAAATTAGAATTTTTTGAAGCGGTTTTTCACGAAATTTCGTTCTAATCCCGGAATCGGCGACGGAAAAAGGTTGTCCAATCGCGCCAACGTTTACATCTTTCGACTCAGAATCACATGGGGATTTCAAAAAACATGCATACATGACCCCTGGCTATGATTTGCAGGATTCGATTTTGAGTTCACCAAACTGACCAGCTGAGATCAGATTCCCGAGTCTAGTATCCGCAGCATTGGTCCAATCGCGCCAACGTCTACACCTTTCGACTCAGAATCACAAGGGGATTTCAAAAAACATGCATACATGACCCCTGGCTATGATTTGCAGGATACGATTTTGAGTTCACCAAACTGACCAGCTGAGATCAGATTCCCGAGTCTAGTATCCGCAGCATTGGTCCAATCGTCAGTTTCTCGGCGCTATCATTCTTAGAATCGTGAGAGGATTCTAAAAAGTTATAGAAGTTGAGTCTAGCTCAAAAAAGTTCAAAATTAGAATTTTTTGAAGCGGTTTTTCACGAAATTTCGTTCTAATCCCGGAATCGGCAACGGAAAAAGGATGTCCAATCGCGCCAACGTCTACACCTTTCGACTCAGAATCACATGAGGATTTCAAAAATAGTGCATACATGACCCCTGGCTATGATTTGCAGGATACAATTTTGAGTTCACCAAACTGACCAGCTGAGATCAGATTCCCGAGTATAGTATCCGCAGCATTGGTCCAATCGCGCCAACGTCTACACTTTTCGACTCAGAATCACATGGGGATTTCAAAAATAGTGCATACATGACCCCTGGCTATGATTTGCAGGATACGATTTTGAGTTCACCAAACTGACCAGCTGAGATCAGATTCCCGAGTATAGTATCCGCAGCATTGGTCCAATCGCGCCAACGTCTACACTTTTCGACTCAGAATCACATGGGGATTTCAAAAAACATGCATACATGACCCCTGGCTATGATTTGCAGGATACAATTTTGAGTTCACCAAACTGACCAGCTGAGATCAGATTCCCGAGTCTAGTATCCGCAGCAATGGTCCAATCGCGCCAACGTCTACACCTTTCGACTCAGAATCACATGGGGATTTCAAAAAACATGCATACATGACCCCTGGCTATGATTTGCAGGATACGATTTTGAGTTCACCAAACTGACCAGCTGAGATCAGATTCCCGAGTCTAGTATCCGTAGCGTTGGTCCAATCGTCAGTTTCTCGGCGCTATCATTCTTAGAATCGTGAGAGGATTCTAAAAAGTTATAGAAGTTGAGTCTAGCTCAAAAAAGTTCAAAATTAGAATTTTTTGAAGCGGTTTTTCACGAAATTTCGTTCTAATCCCGGAATCGGCGACGGAAAAAGGTTGTCCAATCGCGCCAACGTTTACATCTTTCGACTCAGAATCACATGGGGATTTCAAAAAACATGCATACATGACCCCTGGCTATGATTTGCAGGATTCGATTTTGAGTTCACCAAACTGACCAGCTGAGATCAGATTCCCGAGTCTAGTATCCGTAGCGTTGGTCCAATCGTCAGTTTCTCGGCGCTATCATTCTTAGAATCGTGAGAGGATTCTAAAAAGTTATAGAAGTTGAGTCTAGCTCAAAAAAGTTCAAAATTAGAATTTTTTGAAGCGGTTTTTCACGAAATTTCGTTCTAATCCCGGAATCGGCAACGGAAAAAGGTTGTCCAATCGCGCCAACGTCTACACCTTTCGACTCAGAATCACATGGGGATTTCAAAAATAGTGCATACATGACCCCTGGCTATGATTTGCAGGATACAATTTTGAGTTCACCAAACTGACCAGCTGAGATCAGATTCCCGAGTCTAGTATCCGCAGCATTGGTCCAATCGCGCCAACGTCTACACCTTTCGACTCAGAATCACATGGGGATTTCAAAAATAGTGCATACATGACCCCTGGCTATGATTTGCAGGATACGATTTTGAGTTCACCAAACTGACCAGCTGAGATCAGATTCCCGAGTCTAGTATCCGCAGCATTGGTCCAATCGCGCCAACGTCTACACTTTTCGACTCAGAATCACATGGGGATTTCAAAAAACATGCATACATGACCCCTGGCTAAGATTTGCAGGATACAATTTTGAGTTCACCAAACTGACCAGCTGAGATCAGATTCCCGAGTCTAGTATCCGCAGCATTGGTCCAATCGCGCCAACGTCTACACCTTTCGACTCAGAATCAAATGGGGATTTCAAAAAACATGCATACATGACCCCTGGCTATGATTTGCAGGATACGATTTTGAGTTCACCAAACTGACCAGCTGAGATCAGATTCCCGAGTCTAGTATCCGCAGCATTGGTCCAATCGTCAGTTTCTCGGCGCTATCATTCTTAGATACGTGGGAGGATTCTAAAAAGTTATAGAAGTTGAGTCTAGCTCAAAAAAGTTCAAAATTAGAATTTTTTGAAGCGGTTTTTCACGAAATTTCGTTCTAATCCCGGAATCGGCAACGGAAAAAGGTTGTCCAATCGCGCCAACGTCTACACCTTTCGACTCAGAATCACATGGGGATTTCAAAAATAGTGCATACATGACCCCTGGCTATGATTTGCAGGATACGATTTTGAGTTCACCAAACTGACCAGCTGAGATCAGATTCCCGAGTCTAGTATCCGCAGCATTGGTCCAATCGCGCCAACGTCTACACTTTTCGACTCAGAATTACATGGGGATTTCAAAAAACATGCATACATGACCCCTGGCTATGATTTGCAGGATACGATTTTGAGTTCACCAAACTGACCAGCTGAGATCAGATTCCCGAGTCTAGTATCCGCAGCATTGGTCCAATCGCGCCAACGTCTACATCTTTCGACTCAGAATCACATGGGGATTTCAAAAAACATGCATACATGACCCCTGGCTATGATTTGCAGGATACGATTTTGAGTTCACCAAACTGACCAGCTGAGATCAGATTCCCGAGTCTAGTATCCGCAGCATTGGTCCAATCGCGCCAACGTCTACATCTTTCGACTCAGAATCACATGGGGATTTCAAAAAACATGCATACATGACCCCTGGCTATGATTTGCAGGATACGATTTTGAGTTCACCAAACTGACCAGCTGAGATCAGATTCCCGAGTCTAGTATCCGCAGCATTGGTCCAATCGCGCCAACGTCTACACCTTTCGACTCAGAATCATATGGGGATTTCAAAAAACATGCATACATGACCCCTGGCTATGATTTGCAGGATACGATTTTGAGTTCACCAAACTGACCAGCTGAGATCAGATTCCCGAGTCTAGTATCCGTAGCGTTGGTCCAATCGTCAGTTTCTCGGCGCTATCATTCTTAGAATCGTGAGAGGATTCTAAAAAGTTATAGAAGTTGAGTCTAGCTCAAAAAAGTTCAAAATTAGAATTTTTTGAAGCGGTTTTTCACGAAATTTTGTTCTAATCCCGGAATCGGCAACGGAAAAAGGTTGTCCAATCGCGATGCAGCGGACACTTCAACAGTTGCCGGCGACTGGTTCGGCTTCCATTTTTTGGCCGTTGGTAGAGCGGCAGCTGTTTTGAGCGCGTCTGCAAAAGACATTCTGGAATCAGCGGTGACTTCGTCAATGCAATCACAAAGAAAATTGTTTCGCCGTGCTTCATAATCAGGTAAAATATCTTTTTTTGTCGCACTTACGAAACCCTACGGGGTTGTTAGGTCCTCGATGATCTAATTATTGGTAAAAACGAGTAACTGAAGTCATTTTAAGCAACACCGATCGACTGATTCAACAAATCATTCTGTCCCCTGTTTCCGTTCTGAATCGTGTTTTCCAGAAATTCTGTCACTGTAGGCGGTATCATGGGGATTTAATTGATTGTAAATGCAAGTTTATTTGAATATAGATGGCAACAATGCAAAAAAGTAATTTGAATTACAAGTGTTATAATTTAGAGTGCCAATTTCTGCGGTGTCAAAACACAACTGCATCAGGGGAGCCCGTCATGTCCACTGTCAAGAGCACAAAAGATGAGAATGCCACTTGCTTTTATACCCCTGCCCTGAACCGGTGCGAGTCATTCCACGAGTCTGGTACATGAACTGACCTTTCCGGGTGCCAGACTCGAAAACTGGACAGTAGACGGCAGACATGCAGAGATGCCAGCCGGCGCGCCATGGATCGCCGTTGGATCACTGGCATAGTGCCATCAATCCCTTCTTGCTTGCAAAGCTTTTCTTTGTTTTCTCGAGTGTTCTTTGGATCAGTCTCGAGCATTGATCCATCAGTTTATATATATTTTATCAGTTGTCCTCTTCTCAAATTAACCCCAAACACCGCTGAAAGGCATTAGGATTCGTGTGTAGTGGATACACTATACACTTTGGTCGACATTATGCAGGACTGTGAACGTAGCCAGCTGTATGCTAACAATCTATATATTTTTTAAAAGATTTAAACCAAAAGCAGTTTTCAAAGTACCTTTTTACATCTCATTTACTACTAGTGCGAAGGATTGGTATTACAAACACAGATATGATGTTCATCTTCGCACAGAAAGATTATTATCAGCGAATGTAAGAAAAGACAACAAAACACCAGGGTGTGATTTAATTAATGTGCACATCACAGATAAACAACAGGTTAAAAAATGTCAGTCATGGCAGTTCCTTGTTGTTCTCGCGTATAGGTGGATGCCAGAGGTACAATTTTGAGAGCTGGTCTCAATGCCGTTGCCACGACACCGTCAGCTGCATCATCAGCTGTCGATGCTTCAAAAGTAACAACTGGTGCTTCAGCGACGACCCCAGCTTCCGATGAAACTGGTTCCACAGCCGGCCAAACTGTGCTTCTGCCGATTCTGATGCCGCCACTGTTGCCCCCAAATCAACGGATGCTTCGGAATCGACTGATGAAGGTGCCGCAACAACTCAAGCTGCTCAGAAAACAACATTGGCACCGTCTGACGCTTCGACCAGTGGCATTTTCTCTGACTCATCAGAAGTTACTACCTCGTCAAATGATACTGACAAAACCACAGCTGAAGCAATTAATGCTTCAGGCGCTACGACGTTCCACAAATCCATCCTGACACACACAATAGAAAAAAGTGTTTTATCACCATCAGCAACGGCAAATCGGAATTTATGCCCTCTGGCAATGAATATCGGCATCGGCTGCGTCAACCTTTGTGATGAAATCATTGGTTTTTATCTCGTTGACGTCCAATTTGACGACGAGAGGCGAGTTATGCAGGAATCGCGGAGCAACATCGTTGGCATCGGTAACATGGCTTCCGACGGCAGTCGATCGGAATCCCGAACCACATGGGTCTTTTCATAAAAACTGACAGCTTCATAATCCAGTTCCACTTTTAAATAAAGATTGCCAGTCGTTGGATCAAGGCTCAAAACAGTCTTATTCCCTTCAACTATGGCATAGCTCAGACCACTGCCATCAGAATCAGCAGCTTTGACCCTTCCGATCAAACTGCCGAGCATTGTTATTTCAGGCGCCTTAAATGTGCACATCAGGTTCTCAAAAGTCGGAGTCATTGACATCTGTGATGGTGAAAGTTCCGACGGCACTGACCCGAGTAACATCCATGGCTTCGACCGTCAAGTTGTACGAATTCGCAATTTCACGGTCTATATTGAAATCAATGGAAAACTGCTTCCATTTTCAACAGCTCTAATCCGATATCCACCAATACCATTGGTTTTTGCCGTGGCACGCACACTGGTAACGGTAGTTCCAGGCGCGGCTGATTCACTGACGGTGTTCTTGTGGCGGGAATGGGAGAAGATCGGTAGACTATTTCCAGAATCAGTTGCGACGACTTTAAACTCAAACTTCTCTCCCGTTAGCAGACTGTGTTTCGACTTCAATGCCACTCGGCCATCGAATTTTGAAAACGAAAACGGAACTTGACTGTTGACACTAACACCGCGATCGCGTGCTTTGACGGAAAGAAGTCGATCGCCAGGGGCAGTGTCTTCCGAGCGACAATGTGGGGTTCGCCGAGGAATTCAGGGGCACAATCATTGATGTCTTCGGTTTCAATGTGAACCAGTGTTGTAGCACTGCAAGACGGAATATTCAGTTGTTGGACACGTTTGAGAAGATCGATTTGAGAAGCAGCTTCCAAATTTGTCATTGACGAGAAAAACGCGAGAGTCGGATTCAAAAGCTCGAAATGGAAGACTTCAGCTTTGTGTGCATTGGAACAAAATAGAGATTGGGTGAGACGTAGCGTTCTCAATGACTTGGAGACGGTAATCAGTTTTGTCAAAATGCCATTTTCCGTCGCATGACACGTCCTTTGTAGCGAAATCCACGACAGTAAGCTTGACAAAACCGTTTGTTGAGTGGTGGCCATCGGATGCGATTACGGGGATCAGAAAGATAATAACTGAGTCTATGGCCTGGTACGACAAAAACTTACCGAAAAAGGATTAACCTTGAAATCCTCCGATCGATTGATAACCACATAGATTTCACTAGTGGTCCGATAAACTTTCAAAGCATTTGTCAATGCTCCCATTACACTTTTCCGGAGACCAAGAGTGACTTCATTCGCGGCACCATCGACATCAGTCGCTTTGGTTTGACCGATTCAAACACCCAGAATCGGTGGCAAATGCACGATCATTGGCTTCTTTTGGTCGACCAACACTGGGACATTGTTGTTGATGTTGACAACCGTCTGCTTCACCATTGTCGGAGGCGCAATGTGATGTGGGAATGCTCCGATGCTAGGCGATGTCACCACAAAAAGAGTGCCATTCACTATGTTTTTCAAAATCAATTCCCTGTGCGACACGAACGGCACCGGTTAGACTATCAACGACAAAGTAGGATTCACGGGGTGACAGAATCCGTAGCTTGGAAAGACATCCTGAAATTGTGGCAAACACCAAGGGAGCCTTCTCGGTGGCATCTGTGTAAACCGAATGCCAGGAAGAGAGTTCTGCTTGACAAAGCCGGATTCGATGAGATTCGGAAAGTTTGTGAAATTTACGAGGGTTGAAGCGATCTGTAAACTGGTCTATGATAAATGCGGTGTAACTCGATCGGCACAATAGACTTCATCAAAGTCATTTGAGCAGTTACACGTGAAACTGGTACCACTTCAAACACAAGTGCCGTAGGGGCCACAGAGTGACGTCACACATGGGTCCGAATCAGTTGACACGTCTTTCCGGTAAATCCGGCAGGGCAAATGCAATGGAAATCGTTGTAGAGATTATGGCACACGTTGTCACTCGGGCAGGGACAACTTTCACAGGCATTTATAGATCGATTTCACAAATCTCCGATGTATCGTTTCGGGCAAAGACATGTGAATTCGGTCCGGGATGGCATTGCCCTGAGTTTTTGCACGGCAAGTTCAGGCATGGACCCATCGATGATGATCGCGGCACAGGATAGTGGAGAAATTTAGGAGATTGAGAAGCTGGTCGCAAAGTCGGAAAAGGCTGAAAAGAGTCAGACGGAGTTTCCAAAAGCGGAAAAGTTGATTGTTACTTTGTCGGAGTCATCGACAGTGTCCGCGACGAGTATCAACCAGCTCATCAACCGAATCGTCCACCAATCCATCAACAGAACCCTCAACAAACCCATCAGCATCTTCCGCCTCTTTATCAACCCTCCCACCAACATTTTCCTTGACATCCATAACCGCCGAAAAAGAGCTCCACATCAATCCGCTCTTCTCCGATGACTGTTCTGACGCGATTGCATTAGCCTGTGGCATCAGTTTACCAACTTTTAATTGGATGCATGTTCAAAACAAGGATTTTAATATCTGTTATGATATTCAGGCTGGAATGCCATTGACAAAAGCACAGTTGTACATGGTGGTAAGAAACGTATTGTTCGTTTTCGGTTTGCGTTTGATTTGTTTTGAACAATGCCGTAGAATTTGAAAACGAAAACTGAATCGGGAAAGCTACAGTTTCAAAACGTCACGTTCGGTATCCAAATCGGTCCCTTTTACCGGTTTTGTTCAACTTTTTCCTCGAAGGACCATCTGAGAAAACAGTCGCCCTCGTCTGGCTGTGGCAAATTTACCGTAATCCAATTGATTGCTGGAATGTATCGACGTCCTACCGATCAAATCACCTCTGGGGACACAGGTTGGTTGAATATCGACAATCCTTCGCCATCGTCGGCCAAGAACCCGCACTGTTCTATCCAACTGTCGTTGAGAACATTGCCTATGACCAGTCATTTGCGTCCATGCCCAAAACTTGGAAAGCTGCAGTCCCATTAATTCCTTTATCTGTGGGCAGCCTTAAGGCTTTGCAACTGTCCTCGGAGCACGGGGTACACAACTTAGTGGTGGCCAAAGGCAACGATTAGCGATTGCACAGGCACTGTATCGTGATTCGGAGGTGCTCATTTTTATTGGCATTCGTATCCTGTGGCGGTGAATGTAATCCACATCCACCTTCAATGCCAATGTTTCGGAGCGACAACGGCCTTCCTTGGTCGCACAAGTTTTTCTTGTAGCTTTCGACTGTACTGCGAACAAGACAATGCGTAGCCAATCACGGATCCAATATCAGGATGATAATCGCCCTTCTGATCGAGTAAATCTTTCACAGTCCCAGGTGGACCAACGTCGCCAAATGGCAATTCCCAATGATAGTTTTTCGGCAAAGGAATGCCGATACGCGTAGGTGGAAGTTTGTGTGAAGTGGTGGAAAGATTCATGGCCGTGTTTGATCCGACTGATCGAAACGAGCCAGAAGACGCTCGGAAGATGAGATCCTCAGAACTTTGTTGTTCTGAGCCGATGGAAGCACGACTTCTCGATGCTTTAGTCGCCAGACCGACCAGATCTTCCGCCGTTTTTGCACTGTTCCAGAGCTCTATGAAGTTGAACAAAAACTGCCGACAATGACAGAAGGCATCCATGGCAGCACGGTAGTCAGCGTCATCCGAAGTAATTATGTCCGATTCGGTGAACTTTTCTTCGACGCAAAAGTTGGCGAGCAAACCTTATTTATCACCCACACATCAACAACTCGCTAATCAACTCACTTGAACTTTTTGCGATTTGTTTTGATGAATTCGACAACCTCATCGAAAACGTCTCAAAGTCGCTTCGTTTTCGACGATAAAGGCCTTCGCTTCACTGAAGATCGTCTCCGCCAGACTGATTGCCTCCAACCACTTTGCCACGACAGATCGGCACTTCCAGCAGCGGAGATGTACGGAAAATGCCGTTGGCCAGGTAATCAATAAACTTGGCAAAACTCATATGCCACACCGCCGGTGGAAGTGGCACTACGGCACCGTTAGATTTACAGCTTGGACAACGTCGACAAGCAAGAATGCCATTTCTGGCATTACCAGCATAACTTGGCGACAGTCCTTCACCACTTTCATCCAAAAAAAACAGTTGGTTTGATGTGCATTTGGGTCGTGATTTCAATACGAGCGTGCTTATGAACAAACTTGCGTTGATGGTCAACCATGGACTTTGAACACATTTTGCACTTGTAACTCTCACTGAGGCAGAAACTGAAACATTGTCATTAGCCAAATTCGAAGCGGTAGAATCCTTACTTTGCAAATGGTTAGGGGGACCTTTACCATTCGCAACCCCTATCTTCGAAGGCTGGCTACGGCACTGATCTGAGCCAATCATGTATCGCCTGAGGGGTGTTGTCGTGCATTCCGGCGAGGCACACGGTGGCCACTACTATTCCTACATCGCTGATAACAAAGAAGACGGCAAACAACAATGGTATCGTTTCGATGATACTGATGTCACCGCTTGGACATACGAAGAAATGGATGCTCGAGTTGCATGGTTTGGCGGATACAACGACCTTGCATACCCATCTGAGAAGGATCGCCGACGCTTCAGAGCCTACATGCTTGTCTATGAAGCCATCATTGCCGAAGGCGCTTTTCCCGGCGTCGTTCCACATTCTCCGTCACCGCCAAATGTGCCATCACCGAATGTTACCACGATGGATATGCGATTTGGGTCGATGAGTCTCCACTCGCAGCGATCAACTAAAAACAGATTGCCATACTATTGGGAGCGTATCGTCACAGAGGACAACCTTCGATGTGCCTATAAACGCTTCCAATACTCACCAACATACTTCCGATTCATTCGTGATGTCACCCGATTCGCTGCGCTGCAATGTGCCGAAGGATTAGCCTCCAATCCGATTATGTTAGCGCAAAGGCAATGTACATTTTGGGATGTTTCATCTTCTCGACGACCATCAGAGCTCCAAATGATTTCCGAAACTCTGGCATGCGTAAACCCTTTTCGTTGTGTTATCGGTTGCAAGTTGGTTCCTGAGCAGTTTCATCACAAAGGGCAACGTTCTTCACTGCACGAGCAATTTGGAAGTTCGCAAATTCTTGGAACAACTCGTCATTTTCCCGTTGACCATCGCCCTCAACTGCGCAGATGCCGGCCCAGAAGACTTGCCGACCGAAGGCCCTGAATCGGAGGCAGTTGTTATCGCTGGTTTTCACCGTTTGAATCCGTATGCTCTGCCGGATGTGTTGAAGACGTGGAACTAGAATCGCATTGATGATTCAACTGTCCTTAAGGCTCGTCGAGATGTAAGATGAGTGATACTGAGCAATCTTTCCAATACTCACCAACGTACTTCCGATTCATTCGTGATGTGACACGATTCGCTGCGCTACAATGTGCCGAAGGATTAGCCTCCAATCCGATTTTGTTAGCGCAGAAGGCAATGTACATTTTGGGTTGTTTCATTTTCTCAACAGCCATCCGTGCTCCAAATGATTTCCGAAACTCTGGCATGCGAGAATGGCTCATCAATGTGGAAACCCTTTTCGTTGTGCCGTCGGTTGCCAATTGGTTCCTGAGCAGTTTCATCACAAAGGGCAACGTTCTTCACTGCACGATTCTCCACTGCACGAGCAACTTGGAAGTTCGCAAATTCTTGGAACAACTCGTCATTTTCCCGTTGACCATCGCTCTCAACTGCGCAGATGCCGGCCCAGAAGACTTGCCGACCGAAGATCCCGAATCGGAAGCCGTCGTCAATGAGGTGTTCCGAAAGCTTGTCACAATCTGCAAGTCCTCATCGATCGACTTTTTCAACAACGGCTACCATCTGATCAACATTTTGAAGACGATAACCAAGAATTCTGTCCGTGGATCACGGCGTCTTGTCAACCAAATTGCCCTCTATGAAATGTTGTGCTTCCTTGGAAACCGTGAAGAAAACCGAGTCAAGATTTTCTGCCGTGATAACCCGCATCTATTCTCCTTCATCGCGTACCTCCTCACGGCATGCACTTCGATGCAGAAGAACACAGCTGGCGTGAATCCATTTGCTCGACCATCTCAACGGCCTTTCATTGTTCCCGAGAATGCTCAATCATGGTTCAACAGTAGCCAAAACTGCCAGCGATTCTTCTACCTCCTCGTTGACAGTGCCATTGATCTGCAGCTGACGTGTACCTTGTGCTGTTATCTTGTCTATCGCAATCGGCTGAACACGTATCGCTTGCTCCAAGCTTTGCCTTATCACGCTAATGGCTCCATCGCAAAGACGGTATTACGCGTGTTGAAGTCAGTCTTGAGCATCGATGACGGTCTTCAAACTGAGAGATTGCGTTATGCTTGCATTGGTGAACCATCACAGAAGATTGTCGGCCTGTTCACATCGATTTCATCGGCATGTCTGCAGAATAAGATCAACAGTTCGCTTCCGACATTGCTTGAGCTCCGAAACATCCTGCGTGAGGATATCGAATTTCGAATGAAACTCGCATCTGTGCCATCTGTCAGAAATCACGTCGCTACATTAGTGAGCTTCTTAGAGAAGGCTTTGGATCCGACATCGGCAGTGACGAAGAGCATTTTCCAATACAACAGTGCCTTCCGTGACCATCTGCCACTAATCCAAGATTGCTACGACATCTATGCCACATGGTTGGCCGAGATGAATGCCCGCGAAGGTTCACTGCCACCGACAAGTCCTGGTGCCGTTGATGAAGGCCTGGGAAATGACGAATCCCCGGAACGACCAAGTGACATCGGTGAAAGTTCAGCTGATCCGGTGCCAATGGGCGACGTTGATTCATTTGGAAAGGCTATCCCTTTGCAACTAATGATGTCGATGAAACAGCCCCAACGTGATGAGCTTTACAGCGATGAAGAAGCCGAAGATTTGGATGAAGAAGAAGGCGAGGATGAGGATGATGAGGCATTAATGTTGTTGGAAGAGCATGAGCCCAGCAGCAGTTCCAAACAACATGTTTCCCCGTAAGTTTGACTTTGACTTGTTATCACGCAAAATGTTCATAATCACTTCAATTTTAGAAACTCACCCATCAAAGCTGGCAAAAAGCGCCACTTTGATTGACCCCTCCATGGGGGATCAAACTCCAGTCTTCCGTCTTATGAAATGAGCATGTCCCAACCGACCAGTCGCAAGATCCGCCATGAACAAAGCCCCCATACATCTCCCGTTAAATTGTAAGTTCAATCCAACGTTTGAAACCTACATAAATTCTACTTTCATCATTTCAGCCGCTCAGCCTACCAATTCCCTGCCGAACCGCCACCAACCTACGATGAGTGCCTGAGCATCCGTTCATCTGGTGGTTACATTTCGCCGATGCAAATCGTCGACCATGATCACGATTCCGCGTCTTCATCGCCCCTGAATCCCCATGATGACCCATACACAGGACACTACCATCGAGATGATCCACCGCCGCTCTAATTATCTTTTTTGCTGCGACACTTTCAATACTTAAATTATTCTGTATTTTTTCTGATATTAATCTTCCGTTCAGTCCAGTAGACTTTAATCTGATATCGATGGTGGCACTGCATATCCGTTTCTTGTAGTATTACTCTTATCTTCGCCGCATATTACCTAGAGTGGATGCATGCGCCATCCTTTTATCCTGTAGCTTTGAATACCTTCTCTTGTCCATGAAACTTGTATACTTTCATTTAACTTTTTTCTTTACTTTATCCTTGCAAACAACAGATTTTGCAATTTACATTGTGCAGGTTTCCATTCTGAAAAGTTGTGTAGAAATGATATTTGATAAACCTTTGTGCTACGTTTTAAAAACGTTAGTCTTTTTTGTTACTGCGACTTACTGATATTATCATAATTTGTAGTAGATTGTTCAGACCTGAATGTCACTGTTGATTCACATTGTTGTGTGTTTTTCAAGATAAACGTGTAAGTATCTTAATCGGGTTGATGCAAGATAATAGAATCACATAACACTTTGGATCTGGCATATTTTATTAAAAGTGTTCTCTCAAACTTTATTAGCGCTAATGAAAAAGTATGAGCAAACATGTAAGTCACGGCACACGCGTACTTCCTCGTCGATCGTTTGTAGCTTGCGAACTTTGCATTATCTTGACGTTATCTTTGGATCGACAGCAAAAGAATTTCAAGTATCCGTTGCGAAATGATGGACTAAACCTAACTGTAACTGTCCGTCATAAAGCTAAATCACACCTACCTTGCCAGAAACAGACCCCCAATAACGACATGACTGTACAGAGCCAAAAATATACTGCCAATTAGAGCGAGCAGCTGATGCAATGGCATGTTTCCATCGTAAAACTTTTGCATTGAAATCATTTTTGTCACTCCCACGCACAGCAGCATGATAGACGTTGCCAACGTTTGTAGGATGAGCTTTATCTCCAGTGCTTGGGATGCTATTTTGCCATTGTACCGCGCAATGCCCAGTGCCAGTAAAATGAGCAACACACCAATGAGTGCATTTCCAATGACTGAAACTGCCACAATATACATGTGGAGTACCTGATACTCGACGCAGACTTTTGTCAACATGGAAAACCAGCAATCATTGAGAAGAAAAGGTATTTGAAATGCAAATGGGTAGGCAAGGAATGCAACTATTAAGATGGAGGTAGTCGTCCGTGTCCACATTTTTGAATATTTCAATGGAAAAACGATTGCAGTAACACGATTAAAACAGACAGCTGTATTCCAGGCTCCTACTACAAGCGTATAATATCGTAATACGATCAAGTAAAACACAACTTCGCCATCGGCAGAAAGCAGTCCACTGTAGGCCACTGCCGAAATGGATACAGCAATGTTGAATGATATCGTAAAAATGAAAATGAACACATAAAATGGTTGTCGAAAAGCAGAACTTGCACTGACAAACTCATGGGTTAAGAAGATGGTCACTGATATTATCAGTGGTTGTGGCGCATGAAGAACTGCTACAGAGATGTAATACAAAACAGAGTAAGAAACCCGATAATCACTACTGCTCATTCTTACTTACTCAAACCTGTGTGACCACAAGCTAAAGATGTTTATTGAATGAGACACTTGGTTCTTATCGAGTTCCAAAATGCCTTGGTTAGCCACTCATGGCTATCAAAGATAGTTCAGCGATAACGACATTTATGATTAGGTTTCCAGTTGACAATTTGATTAAGTATGTCATACAACACTAAAGACTCTACGCTACACACCTGAGCAAAGGTATTTAAGGTAACACATTACGGTATTTGTACTCATTGCATTATAACATTGTCATTTTAGATTTCAATTAATCAGTTTCGTCAACGGCTGTCGCCAAAACCAAACATATGGATGTGCTGAATAATTTCTAATAGTTGTTTCTGGTCGCATTTGTTGGCTACTGAAAATCTTTACAGACCAAGAACCAATACCACGGGTGATCTTTAAAATATAATGCTTGTTCACCACTAATAACGTCTTTTTTCGCAAACGAAGTAAGCAGCTTAGTCAATGCCTATGACAGCAAAGGACTTTTGAGCAACAATGTCGGCAGCTATCCACATTTCACTATCAGGAGGGCCTAGTCGATGCTAACAACAGTTTTGAATTGTTTAATTTGACTTTGACATTATAAGAATCACTCAGCATGATGATGATTACCGTACTATGGCTCAAATACCGCTGCTTATGGACGTTTCCGGTCGTCCAGAAGGTGTGAAAAGACACTTTCTGCGCAACGGAAGACCGTATCACGACTAGAATACCTCTGCTTCTAGACGTATCCGCGTCAAGTCACCGTCGAAGACGTTCGTGTTACCCCGAGTCAACCAATGACAGTTTGTTAGTAACCTGGTGGTCCCTTTTATAGGTCCCCTGAGGCGAGGGTCAACGATGGATATCAAAAGTAAATAGAGAGAGCGTCTTACTGTTAAGCCAGAAGGAGGACAATGCGATCGAGAGTTTGGTGAGATGGCTTGTATCGCGGATCCGAAGCGATATTCAAAAAGTCAACTATAGCCTTAAGCTCGGCCAATTTCCCTTCCAATTGTTGATGCATGCTTTCAACGGCAAGATACGCCGTAACTTCAACGACTTTGACAAAAAAACAGCTTGAGGTCAACATTGAAAAGTTAGAATTATCGAATTTCTGGACTGCCGGCCCATTACAATGTCCATAATGACCGCGATCTCAAATCCCTGACGTTTTTTTTTATCACAGTGGTGGACTTTGTCAAACTCAACAACGATGAAATCAAAAACATCCAAGCCAAATCGCATCGGAGTAGTTGCATCTTTTCCTCATAGCTTTGTCCTCTCGTCCATTTTCTTGGCCGATCCCGAGTGAAATCTTCTTCTTCTTTTTATTTACGCGCCACCGCGTGGACATGTCTTACAAGCATACAAAACAAGAACAAAGGTAAAATCATAGGGTAACAAAACAAAGCAAAGCATTATTACAAACAATCATCGGAAGTTTAAATGGCACTGAAAAGATAGTTAGGGAAAAATTACAGGGATTTAGTAAAACAACCGGGCAGAGAAAAGTGAACATGGGTATGTGTGTGTGCAATGAGGGAAAAATTAGAATGGAAGGTATTGTTGACAATATTGAAATCAATGAAATCAACACCTAACAAAGCTTTATTACCTTTATCAACTTTAGAAAATCACGAACTTCAAAGCAGTCAAGTGCCGAGATGTTCGAGACCTGGAAGCTCGGAAACAGATTTTGAAGAGCCAAAGCCGCTGCAATTCTTGTCTCCGTTTTCACGCCACTAGATTGTGTTTTTATTGGTACAGGTGCCACATCTGCAGAACCCCCGAGCATCATCAGATTATCTGCCTGCGGGATTCCCTCCTTTGTAGTCTCAGCTCTCGTCAAGCTGTACACCTTTGTCTAGTCAGTTTTCGATGCCCTCTGGCAATATTGTGCCACTGACAAATTTGTCGACGCCCATCTGTGAAAGAAATTTTTCATTTGGGAAATGTGAAGGCTCGTTCAGCTTGTACAAAGGATGCAGCAGATATGAAACAGCCCCAACAAAACAATTTGATGAACTGGACATGCATGACAAGTGATCGCTGGTTTCCACCATTGAATCCGCACGCTTTGCCGGATGTGTTGAAGACGTGGAACTAGAACCACATTGATGATTCAACCGTCCTCAAGGCTCGTCGGGATGTAAGATGAGTGTTGCTGAGCAATCTGACCCCGGCCCCCTAGGGTCCTGGCCATTACCAGGGATGTAGTATGTTAATTGTGTGGTGTCTGGTGACAGCCGGCAGGCAAGTCCTATAAAAGAAGCCTGCCGGAGAAATCAATAAATCAATCTAGGCTGACCCGCTAACACAATCCTTTCACCCTTTTGACTGTCTACTTCATCGCAAGTGTGAATTTTCGAGAGACGAGTTGTAAAATATATAATCTTTGGAGATAATTTAAAATTACAAGTAGTTTTGACAAGTTTTAAAGTTTCCATGATTTTAACCAACAGAAATGACATCATTGATAAGATCAGTTGCCAAATGGCTCAAAATTAGCGATGCCGCAACGTCAGTTATTCAAAGCACACACACTGTTCCCCATGCAGTGCAAAATAAATGACACGCATTTTTTGTGCACACAACGGAGAACACTGTGTATGCTGTCGCATGACTGTTTCCGTCCCTTCGTAAAATGCCACTGGTATTCGTTCTTATCACTATTTATTACCATTCGATCTTTTTTACTAACGAAGATGACGTTTTGTAGAATCACAAGCTATTTTCCTGTTCTTTCATGACTTGTAAAAGTATGTTAGTCGTATTTTTAGTAGACAGTTGAAACTTTCAAACAGTAACTGAACCAAAATTGTTGTGCCAACGTTTTGCATAGACAAATAACTATCGTTTTACCAGTTTTTCAGAAAACAGCCTCATGGCCGACGCCTACTCCCACCCCCCAATCGTCGAAATGACGCGTAATCCATCATTCGGTGGCATTCGTAAAGACCATTTTTACGTGAAATCAACGGTCTTGACGGTATATCACCTCAGATTTTCGACAAGGAAGCGATAACCTATCAAGCCCTGAATCGAGCCCATGAACTGGCTGTTTTTGTACTGCGAACCCAGATTGACCGGGATGTTCATCAAAGGAGCATGCAAGAAGTCTGTGTTTAACAGATTGCCAATTTTTAAAGTAAGGTTTTGTGTTATTGGAAATTGCTTCAACGTCCAACTTGACTGTGCTGAAAAGAGCTGTCAAATACCTGACTGTTTTGCCGTCAAAATCGTCAACTAGCAAACCAGCTGTTAGCGGTGTTGTGCTTGCCGACAGCGCTGCTGTAGCTAGTCATTCTGTTGTCATTAGGACTGGCACATTTCTCGCGGCTCAGATTTACAAAGGGTTTAAAAGTGGCCACCTGAACGAATCGGTGATGGTCGAATAGACTTTCAAAAACGTTGGAAAAGCTAGGATTTGAGCTTGGAACATTGCGAACAGGAACACGTTTCCACGCTAGGCCGATGAATCCATCGACTTTTCACAGTTTACGCTAACGCCATCTGATTCGAAACCGATTTTATTCGAATCAGATGGCGATTCAATTATCTAAGCGAGAAACCGTGGTTGCCTGTCGACAAGCAAAGACCGACTTATCCCGGGTATACGAATGATCGTGTCTCCGAATAACGCATCATCTAGATGCAAATCGTCGTCTACTTCAATTCTGTTACTGGAATACCATCCCGGTCTGAATCCAACTCAGAGTCCTAATAGTCAGATTCAACTTCAAGATGTATGCGGATAACCGAACGCTTGTATAGTGATCATTGATCCCCCGAAAAGCTTCAAATCCCCGTGCCAGAAATAAGTTGCGAGTTTACTGTTATGTTGCGTTGTTGACTCATCCAACACAGACCAATACAATGTACGCAACTAGGCTGACGTTCTTTTCAAAATCGGATTCATCCACCATTGTATCGAGTTTGTTGGGTCGATGCTTTCCGGTGCTAATCCTTATCAGTCGAGACGAGGGTAAAGCAAAGCCCAATGATGAACGGAAGAAGATTAATGTCAATTCGAACTGGACGATGCGTCATTTTCATTCCCAAGTGATGCAACACATATCGATGGACAAGTCACCTCACCAAATTCTGAACATGGGACTCGTGGATTTGTTGAGTTATCATCCGACTTCTGGGGTGGTTGAATTCAATGAAGCGTGATCGCGGATTCTCACCATTGAATCCCCATGCTATCTCGACGCGGAAGACGTTGGGTGAGCTACACATCGACGATCCAACCATCTTTGCTGTTCGGTTGACAAAGACACGACATGATGCAAAAAGTCAAATGTACACTCCAAACAACTGTACATTTGACTTTTTCCCGATTTCGGCGCCGAATCCGACAATAGTAAGCCCGACTTTTTGTTGCCAAATTTGACTAATGTATCTAATGAGGGACTACTTTCGGCCTTTACTCGGCCAACAGAAACTGCTCCAATACGATTAGCCTTCCAGCCAAGGTCAAGTCCCATCTTCTTGCACACTTTGGCACCTGCTTCCGCTGTGCCGAAGGCTGATTGGAACGGAACAAACGCCGAGAATGTACCTTATAACACGAAATTCTTTAGAAATTACTGTACAGTTGTGTTATGAGTCGCTTTATTGAAAACACATGTAAATACAACTAACTGCTATAGGTGATCAAAATATTATACATTTGAAAAATTTCAAAATTTGAAAGGTATCGGCGTTGTCGAGATTCCCGGTGTTATAACACGACGAATGTGGCACAGTATGAAAGCCGGCATGCGTTGATATCGTTGACAGAATCATGGGCATCGAAGAGGAGGGGCCTTCAAATCGAATCCGTCGAAACGCCGGCCAGTTGGCATTCCGCACGTTTTGCCAAAGCATTTTTCGTCGGTCTCGGTTCCTGCAATTTGCGCGTTTTTTAACATTTTGCCTCGGGCATTTCGGCGTCCTTCTCCCCTGTTTCCACGCGATTTTTTCACGTCTTTTCGTTTAAAACGTCTCCGGCAGCGTCTGGGGTGCCGTTTTGCCTGAAATTATGAGGCTTACCGATGGAAATGCCCCCGACTGGCGGCAACCGACTCTGCTACACTTTCGTGAATCTGACGTTGTTTTCGATCTGTTGTTTTTGTATCCGCCCCCTGTAATGTATTTGTTAGCTTCACTTTGTTCCTGTTAACTTACATTTTTGGGCACAGTTTTTATGTCGCCCTCGACTTTCCAATTGTTGACCACAGCGCCTCCTGTTTCCTTGATGCAACGTGTTTTCACTGCTTGATTCCACCCTGAAAAGCGAAATTTATGTAACTTTACCCCTGTATCGCTGTTTTTGCGATTCATTTTTCTTCATGTTGTTTCGAAGCATTGATTTGACCGTGATCCTTCATCAATCCTTGTCACTCATTTGGTTAGTTCTTAGGTAGGGTGCGCGTTGCCTAGAATTGTTCGTTTGATTTATTCATTATTTCGGCATGGATTTACCTGTGGGATGCTTGTATCCATGGCTTGTTTGGCACTGTTTGAGCTTCGAACGATGATAAAATAATTCTGCTGCTCGCTTTCTAGTAGTTTAGTTCTGCCAATTTTCGAATTATTTGTCCGCATGTCATAGCGCACAATGTTAGTCATTAAAGCCTGAAACAAGTGTGTTACCTTTAGTTTTATGATCTGAAGATAAAATTACCTTTGTTCGGCACAGATTTCGTATCATAGTCGAGTTTTCTGTAAATCATGTCGTTTGCTTTGTTCGGCAAAGCAGTTCACACATTTTCCGCCTGAAGTGAATTAGATTATCGTCCTTTCCTCGACAATAGTGCTGTCTTACAAACCTTATCTTTTTCGGCTGCAAGTGTTGATTGGCCGGTGCCTCTGGCACAGCAAAATTTTCGGCATAATGAGTTTTTGGTGGAAATACTTTTGATTTGTTGGTTTATCTGAAACGGTCTGTTTGCGCGTTTGTTATCAAATTGAAAGAAATAGAAAATTGAAATTGAACTGACCTTAGAGTTGTGATCATTGTGCTGCTCGCATTTAGGGCCATGCTGATCAGTTAACGTTGGCGATGAGTTCATGAAATTGGCTTGCGCGTTTCGTTTGAAATAATCGTATCTGAAATAGACAATTTGCACACTGGTTCTTAACTTTACAAACTAGACTGACCGTGGTATTACGGATAACAATGCTCGCATTCGGGGTTTGCATCGACTGGTATGTGTTTGCGATGGAGTGTTCATGAAATACAGTAGGCTTGTGCGTTTCATTTTAAACTTGACAAATACACAAACTTTTTTTCGTGGTGGTACGCATCTTAGTCCAGTCCTTGATTTTCGAAACAATCTTGTTTGTTTGATGCTCCAATGCGCTTGTGAAACTGAAAAGATCTTATGATTAACTACCGTTGTTTCTTGTGTTTGAAGCTCTTACCTTTTTGAAGTGCTCAAGTGTAATGCTCGCGTTTTCAGCGGTTAGTTAGGATTATCGATGATAACGGCGCATCTGAAACAGTAAACTTTGTTCATTTGCCCAAAAATTTATTAAAAAGACTAACCATTGCGTCATCATCTTGCATGGTTCGCATAAGGGTTTCATCGTTGACGAGTGTTGTGGAGTCAAATGGCATGACAGAGTGGTGGTACATGAAAAAGGTTAGATTTGCGAAATGGTTCAACATAAATTAGGAAAAATACGCTGACCTTTTTTATCATGGCACACTCGGTGATCTGCTTCCCGCGCCCTGCAGCAACCTAAAAGGCTAAAAACAAAAAAAAAAACAAAACAACAAAAAAAAACCCCACAACAACCCCAACCCCTACCCACCCCAAACCCCTACCCACCCCAAACCCCTACCCACCCCAATCCCCTACCCACCCCAGTCCCCTACCCCGATCCCCCACACCCCCACCGTAGTGCAGACCAGGGGACCTCTCCCTGTTATTAGCCCGAAGGCCGGGTCCGGTCGGAAGAGGCTTCTTCCCCCAATCTGCACTACCCATCCACCACACACATCCCGGACCCTGATCCACCCGCTTGAAGCCATCGCAATGACGGCTTCATACAGGTTAACAGCGCGCTGCGCATAAACACAGCTCGCTTCTGGCCCTCAGGGCACACACACGCCGCCGCAAAGGGGGGCGTTAGCCATCGGCATTCCGTTATGACCGGTCAAGGCTGCCCTCCTTTGCTTTCACACAAAAGATGTAATGACGCGCTAACTCCCAGCCATCTAGGCTTTGCACTTCTGATGCTCCGCTGAATGTTGAATCATTCTGAAATCTACACATTCTTCTCAAATCGACCAAATATCGTCGACAAAAAGCCCCCACGCTTTCCATGAGCTAAACCCTTATTGATCTGAGTATTGTCTCACATGGTTTAACTCATTACAGTTGTAAAGTTTGATAATGTGCCACAAGTGGTCACATGGTCAATTGACCCAACTCGCCAAAACCTACGGCATTTTGCTTTGGTTTTCAAACGCGCAAATCTAATAACTTTGGCGAGTTTAACAATTTAACTTAAATACGCGCAGATGTGTTCAGTTTTACATCTCTCTGTGCGCGTTTAATAAAAAATTATGCGCCATGGCACGCAACCGCTATCATTTTAAATGATCAATTCAGGCAGTAGTAAAAACACATTTGAGTAATGCGTTTAATTTACCCAGAAAGCACCTAATTCTGATAAACTTTGGGTTTATCCAAAATGAAAAACAGTTTTGCGTCATTTTTGTACTCAAAAAGCGCTTGTTGCGATCTGTCATCGCTCGCATGTCAATTTGACAACGCCCGCAGGCTCAGTTATAAAAATTTGGCTTCAAAGAACGATAGCCCCCCAACTGAGCTTTAAAAAAGCTCTTGAAAAGCGCTAGACAGCGCATCATCTCAGGCTTCAGCCTGCACCCTTTTCTGGCATAATGACTGACACCTCGGCCGGAAGTAACATCTTGAATCTTCATCGTCTTTTCATCTCTCTCAGGCTCGCGATCGGACGTCGTAGTCGAAAGCTGTTTTTGTAATCGTAGTGATTGTGATCGTCATCGATTCATTATCTGCAAGAAGGCTTTATCAGTTTGTGTTTTTGAAGTTTGGGTCTCTGTTTGACTCACCTTATCACCTCCAAAGTTTTCGCAAATCGCCTTATAGTCAGGCGTATCTGGTGCAAAAGCAGAATTGCTCATGTTGCAATGATTGTTTGACGCTGCATTGATATGCTCGCAATCAATGGGCGATCGATCATCTCTGAAAACGAAATTAGTTAGTTTTTTCACCTTATCAATCATGAAAGTTGACTTACCAGCCCAGTAGCAGTGATTGCCCTTGTGGCAAAATCGGCTTTTGTCCGGAATCATTGTATTTGATATTGATTCCTGGTGGTTGAAAGTGTTTGATTTTAAAAAAGAGTGGACATCCAGCTATTTGGTTGAATCTGGGGCCAGTTGATCAAAACCTTCTCATTCGATAATAGGGGAGTATCTCTTCACGTTGACAGTTGTCGGCATAACTGTTTCGCGGCTTCATATCATTTAGTTGAAATCATCGCATCTTTGGCTTGGGTCGCACATAACCTTGGCGCTGGTGATCTTGTCGAAACCTTTGAAATCGAACAGAGACCATTATCATTAACGGAATCATCGAGGTTCTTGACGTAGCAGTTAACACCTTGGTAGCGTTGGAGACGCTCGGCCTTCTGGGCTTCAATTTTGCGCTTGAGTTCAGCTTAGCGTTCGCTCTTCCTTTGGGCACGGCAAATGGTAATGCACTGGTTAGTACCGGGGAGCTCGTAGTCGTTCAAGGCATCGACGACAGCTTCTGCGGCTTCGGGAGTGGAGAAGGCAACAGAACCAAAACCGCGAGATTTGTCGTTCTCGTCACGAGTGACAGTGCAGCTGGTGAATTCGGTGTACTTGCCGAAGAGAGTCTTCAGCTTTTTTCTCATCGAGCTCATCATTGAAGTTCTTGACAAAAACGTTCGTAAAGCGACGGGCACCGTCGCCGAGTTCGCTGATGCGAGCCCCACTGGACTGGAATTTGCCAACGGACACTTTCTTGCCGTTGATACGCTCAATAGCCTGGAGGACAGCATCTTCAGTCTTGAAGTAGATGAAACTGTAGCCGCGGCTGTTTCCTTCTTCATCGGTGGCGATCTGAAATAATAACCATTAACAGCCGCTCAAACATCACACAAAACATCAACAATCATGTGACACTGTTGACTCTGACTCACCTTGCAGGATAGAATAGTTTCGAACAACGACAATGTGTCGGACATGGACTTGGAATCAATGCGCTTGTCGAGGTTCTTCATAAAGATGTGATCGGCGGATTGAAAGATCGCGCTGCAGCCACATAATACGAATTTGCTTGTTGTTCATCAGATTGAAGTTCATTGTGTCAAGAGCGCGTTCGGACGGGAGGGGTAGGGGTCATCATGTTCCAATGTACGTGTCCGATTTGACATCGCGAACATCATGTTCTTGACTTCTCGTTTTCAACGTGCGGCATTGTTGAAGTTTACGTTGATGCGTTCACTTGGGCTCTGGGTTATCGGTGATGGTTAGTAGGGGTGTGAGTTCAATCTTGTCGTCAAGGCCGCATTGGCGCTCCGAAGATTTTCAATTTCGCGGATATATTAAACAATAACAGCAGGATCCGAGGCATTAGCTTGAAGCCGTTGATTCTGGGTTTCATGTTCCTTGATACGAATAAGTTCATCATGAAGGGCTCGGCGATCGAGTACATCTCCTCTGGGGACTGCAGTCATATCGGGCTTCACGGGGGGCTATGGAACATGTGCAGGAGCAGGGTTAATAACAACTTCGGGTACGGCAGGTACTATAATAGTCGTAGCCGACACTTCTTCAACAATTGGAGTCGGGTTCCTTGGTATAGGGACAACGGGATTCACAACGGGGGTGGCGTTTCCTTGGGCAGTTCAGGGGCTGGAGTCGAGACTTCGACGGGCAATGGCGCTGGTGTTGAAGGCTCCTCAACAACAGGGGCAGGCGTGACGACGGGAAGTGGCTGAGGATTAGCTGGGACTTCTTCTGCCGGAGGCGGCGTAACGACGGGTGTTGGCGGAGTAGATGGCAACTGGTTAATCGTGTCAATGATCGAATTGTAGATTGGTACCGGTGGAGCTGGAGGTTCCGCAACTACCGGCGCTGCGGTGACTGTTTCAACGGGGACTGGTGGTGGGTTTTTGACAATATTATTGAGAGTTGGTGTTGGCAGCGATTCCACGGGGATGGCAGCTTCCTCAGATTGTGCCGGGGTATCGACCGGGACGGTTGCTTTTTCGAATTGGACGGGAGTAATGACGTTGATGGGAGCGGTTTTGGTTTGTACTGGGATAGGTGGAGAGTCCTTGATAGCCTTCAAATCAACTTTGGGCTCGACGGGTAGTGCATTCTGAGCAGGTTGTTGAGCTTGCTTTTCTTCGCGGCTTCTGCTTGAGCGACAGCAATGGTAGCCGCTTCAACTTGATTGGCTTGTCCTTGGTAGCTTCTGCGATTTGGCGTTTCCTCAAACCGTCAATAGTACTGCATTGAAACTTTTTCACAGGTTGGTAGTTGATGAGGGATCGTAGCACTCTTGGACATAGCATCCAGACTGATCTTCTTCAACGGATCGGTAGCTGCAGGAGGCGGAGGTGTAGCAGGGAGCTGCAAAACATAGATATAGCAGTGAACCGTATAAACAGTTATGCAAACATACCGGAGTAGCAGCCTGTTCAGGAACAGCCATTGGCGGTGCAACAGTGGTTGGAGCCGGAGGCGGCGGAGTTGGGTTGGCGTGATGCTCGTGGCAATGATCATGATGGTTGTGTGTGGTCATGGAAATGATCATGGTGGCTGTGATAATGATGATGGCCCTTCGTAGTTGGAGCCGGCGGCGGTGGAGCTGGATGGTCATGATGGAGATGATCATGGTTGTGGTCGTGTCCATTTGGGGTTGGGGTTGAGGTTGATGTGGTTGTCGTGATGGTTAGCAGGGGTTTGAAACATCTTGTGTTAGTACCTGTAAAATGGTTTTGTTGATTGTCGGAACGCTGATTTAACCAAACTATACCAACCTTGTAAATTGTTATGTCCTTGTTAGTTGTTGTGCGTGGTGAATGGAGTCGTTAGATCAGATTGACTTCACTGGTGAGCACGTTGGTAAGGCAATCTCGGTTAGTGATCATTTGGGGTATCGTCGCGTCGGGATTGCTGCATTCCTCTGATTCGTCGGTGTTAGAACTGCCGCGGGGAGTGTGTTGCGGGAACTGTCCGTTAGAAATGATGCCGAGCACTTGTCATGTTGTTGGTCCTCATCTGGTTAGGCAATGTTAATCCGGGGGCAGTATGCTTATAGCAATGTTCACGTCAGAATCCCTCATAGACTGACATTGTGTGAACAGGGTGCTAACAAAAAAGGGGGGCAATCTTTGGATAAGCATACTGTGGATCCCATACATAACATACACCAGATTAGACGAGGATACAAACAGTGACAAAAATGTGCAGAAGAAACGGCTCAGATCACGGGACAGAAGGCCGCCAGAAGGAATGAGCGCCGAAAGTTAGTCGATGGCAGGGCGGAAGGAGACGGTTATGGTTATGGAGGTGAAGGGACCGGTGACAGCCTGAAAAACACATGAAATGAACTGTTGTCTAGTTAACTTGCAACAGATGCGTGCCCCTAATAGCTACAGTATCTTCCTATCAATCATAATGTCACGCGCCGTTTGATTGAACCCTTCACCCCCTAAAAGTCAAAAAAGACCGAAAATGATGCGCGCAATTTGCATTTTTGTGTACTGTCGCCTTCCTATTGATGCCTCATTGTGATTGCAGACATTTCACTCATGGTTCGAAGCGCCCCGATACCAAAACTCCATTGTGTCCGAAGTTATCGGTAAGTTACATTTAAAAGATGTTTAAAAGTTGTAAAACTCACTTTTTGCAGCACTATCACTCATGTCTTCGCCGCCTGATCTTCCGGAATGTAGGCCCGTAGCCCTCGCCACAGACGTAGATGTCGCCGTTGGAAGCCGTCGCCGTGGTGGTGTTGCCTTCGGCGCTTACGTGGACGATGAGGACGTCGTTGCCGAGGGTGTCACGGATGTCACGCCGCATGGTTGTTGGTCGGACGGAAGCTTGCCGGAAGCTGTCAGGGTTTTCAATGCCCAATTGGCCTTCCAGCGAACGACCGATTGTGTAGACGGCGCCGCTTACCGACCTCATCACCAAGTGGTTCAGACCGGCCGCGATCTGAACAATTTCATCTTCCGGGGTGTTGATCAGGACCGTCGGCCGCGTCTTCGCTTCACGAACCACATGCGATGCAGTTGAGGCTTCGTAGTGCCATCCACGGATGACGACGGGGCCTTGCGCGTACAATGCCGCCTGCATGTGCAGACATTGCACGACGTCCAGCTGCCGACCAGCATCCAGGAAGAAGTCGTCTTGGAATTCCCGCTGCAGGAGGACAACACCTGGGGCCTTTGGGAGATCGACGCCATCGATGTCGTGGACGTTCTGGAGGCGGTCCAGACTGACAGGCTTTTGACGACGACGAATGATGGGACGACGTCTGCTGGCGGGTTCACGTGGACGACGGGGGCAAGGACAGTCGCGATGGCATCGTGGGCAGTACGAGCCTTCGTTGTTGGAAGCCGGTGGAGGTGTGTCGCCGTGAAGAGGACGCCGCTGACGGTTGTCTTCGACGGTGTTGTCGTTTTTGCGGCGTTTTTTGGACCCTGGGGCGTCTTCGTCGGAACTGGAGGCGGTTTCTGGGGTAGGGGGTGCCGAATTGTGGGGGCCAGGATTCATGCTGGCTGCCGACCCGGGGGTGCTAGCACGGTCACTGAAGGCATCTGAAAAGGTACAAGTTCAAATTTTGTTCAACTTTTAGTTTGATGTTACACTTACCTGAGTCCATTGGCTCGAAGTTGACCGGCTCAAGGAAGTCCTGTTCATTGGGAATCGCAGCTGATTCATCCATGAGGCGATCTTCTTCCTGGGTTCCGCCAACGCTTTCGATTTCGTGCGTGATTGGTACGTCTGTAAGTTATTACTATGTACTTTTTCCATCTTCGATTGATCAATAACACCTACCTTGCAGCGTACTCAATGTTGGCACCACTCGCGTTTCGATCGACTTCACCGGCGTGCTCTTCGAACCGGCTTCCCGATATTCCTCCTCTTGCAAACGACGAGCGAATGCTTCATCACTGAGGAGCTGGGCACCAGGACGGAGATGAAGTGGCAGCGGTTGTGGTGGCCATCGTCGAAGTTCCTGGATGACCTGGGACATTGGCATCCACGTTGACGACGGTGCTGTATTGGCGTCCATCACCTCGGACAATGGCCTATATGCTGACAACGATGGCGTGTTGGCGTCCATGTGGAGAACGTCTTGATACGATTGTTCCCGGAGTCTTTGCGCCTTTTTGACGACATCGGACACTCCTTGGAAAACTGACCGTTTGCGCGACGACGTCGGTTGCTGAACGGGGGATGGCAAAGCTGGGGCTGAGGTGGCGATGGTCTTTGGAGAGGGCATCGGTTGCCGAGCTTCTGGCACCACGACGGCAGGCTCAACGGCATCAACGGTAGGCACTTCTGAGCTTTCTTGGCTGTCAGCGTCATTGTCCATCGATGTCGAACCAGCTCGGCATTCATCACCTTCTCGCTTTCGTCGGGCAATTGACTCCTCGCCGTCGTAGTATGGAGGTGGTGGCAGAATGGAAGGCGCTTGAGGACGTTCATCTGGCATATCTGTAAGTTAAAACCATTAGATTTCTTCATAGTTACACTTTTTGATTGAACCTTACCCTTCATTGCAAGCCACCTTTGAGTGGTAAGCGAGACGAAAGGCTTCGTAGCGTTGCCGGCATCGTTCTCCTTGCGTCTGGCGATGATTCGTCGCGAGATTGCGGTGATGTCTTTGTCACGGCGTTCTCGCACTGCTTTCAACAAGGCTGAAACACAAATATACAGGTGGAATTCTAATTGGACATGTTTCAGACTTACCTTCTTTGTCCCGACGTTCTTGCTCTTGCCGCAGCTGTATTCGGAGTTGTCGCAGCTCTTCTTCGACATCTTTTTGAACTTCTTGAACGACGGGCTTATCAGCGGTCTGTTCCTTGGGTTGATGTACGGTAGCTGGAGATGCAGCGGCTGGCTCAACGGCATTCACGGGTGTGACAACATCGGCATTCTTGGTTGGCTGTGGAGGTGTTGGCGGCTTCTCGTCATCGGCACGGACCTTCTCGACATTGCTGGCTTCCTTCCTGGGCTGTTGGTCGACGTCAACTGTGGCATCGGCAATGTTCATCTGCGCTTGAACACGGTTGGCGATGGGACGTTCTTCGACGGCTTCAAGGCTTTTCCGAATCTCCTTCTTTTTCAACAGCAGTGCCAATCGGGATCTCTGGCCTGTCACTGAAGGCCGCTCTTTCGTTTCTTGGCCAAAATGCCTTGCGGCCCAGCTCCTTCGGACCAACTTTGCTCGATTCCAGACGCCTTCAGCATTGACAGCAGCATTCATTTGGTGTTCCTGATTTGCGGCTTCATCATGGACTGGTACTTCTCGGCGAGGTTGGAGCATAGCGTTGACTCGGTTGAAGTTGGGCGAGGCAAACATCGGCGCCGAAACTTTGACTCGTTCTTGCTGCCTTTCCCACAATACGGTTAAACGAGACCGTTGAGGAGGTCCGGCGACAGTCGGTTGTGGTTGAACGGCTGTAGATGGCAACATTTCAACGGGAATCGTGGCAGCTTGTGTTGTCGTCGACGATTCTGTGCTGCTTTTCTTGGAAACCAATGAATCCGATGATTGTGTTGCTTGAAGTCGTTCATCGGCAATTGGCATGACACGCTCGGCTTCTTGGTTCACTTGATTCATGTCGGCATGGTGAGTTGGAGTGAACTGCATTGATTCGACAGAAGATGGTGCTGCTGACTGCGAGGAAATCGACGAAACAGTTTGCATGTGATTGCTTGATTCCTTTGCATTGTTGGATTGCGTTTTCGACGAATTTGAACTTTCTTCGATGACGGGGCCAGATGCAATGTAGTCAGCTGTAAAAAAAGGTATGTTATGTTGTGCTCATGACGAATTGGTTCAATTGAAACTTGTTCAGGATGCAAAAGATGATCAAACATACCCGGTTTCGGCGTAACATTGACATCGGCAGCAATCGGAGCGTTATCAACGTCATGGGTGTTGTCCTCCTGTTCATTGACATTGTTGGATTTCGGTTTCGACGAATTTGAACCTTCTTCGGTGATGGAGCCAGATGCAATGTAGTCAGCTGTAAAAAAAGGTATGTTATGTTGTGCTCATGACGAATTGGTTCAATTGAAACTATTTCAGGATTCAAAAGATGATCAAACATACCCATTTTCGGCGTAACATTGGCATCGATGGCAACTGGAGTACGATCAACGATCAGGGTGGTGTCCTTCTGGAGTTCAGATGGTTGGCTGGACGATGGCACAGATGTGCTGATGCCCATGCTTTCATTAGTTTTGGAATTGACCGTGGAAAGGGAATGGTCCGACGGTTGAGTTGATTCGAGAGTTGCAGATGTGTTTGGTGTCTCGGCATAGTTGACTTCAATCAATTTGGACGGCGAAACTTCGACAACGTTCGGTACAATCTGCGATGGCGCCGATGAATCAGCTTGCAATGAATCGGAGCTGCTATCTGATGGTTGAGTCGACGCATTTGAGTGATCTGTGGCACGAGAAGAATAGATTGCGGTCGATACTGACTGTTGGACGGTATCAGCTGTGGGTCCAGAAGTGATTGATGATCGTTCAGCGATGACAGAACTGCTTGAAGCTGTAAAAAAGGTATGTTATATTGTGCTCATGGCAAGTTGATTCAATTGAAACTGTTTCAGGTTGCAAAAGGTGTTTAAACATACCCATATTCGGCGACACATTCTCAATCTGTTCAACTTCCATTGGTTCGACGGGTTCTTCGTGCTCGGGGCTCTTGACATCGTTGACGGTGGGGCTCACTGGCGCTTCATCGACAAAACTCAATTGAGCTGCAAAAAGAGGTCAGTAGTACCGTTTTACTGTGAGGTTGATACATTGGAAACTGTTGTAGATGACAAAATGGTGCCAAACTTACCGAAAACCGCCGACATTTCTTGCTCCACGTCTTCAATCTCCATGAACTCGACGTCTTCTTCGTTGACTTCGTCTTCGCTGAGCATGGGGTAATCCGTGTCTTCATCATGGGCTGCAGACGACGTAGGTTCACGATCAAACACGGCATTGGTTGGCAACGGTTCGGCTACTTGACTTGGGTTTGTTGTGGATGATGTGGCGAGTTCTTGAAGCCCTTTCAACAAATGTGCCCGGAGGTCATAGATTGTGACGTTTTCGATATCCTCGTCATTGGTGGGTTCGACGTTGTGTTCAAGCAGAAATCTGAGATACGCTTGCAGATCATAGATTGTCACGTCGTCGTCAATGGCATTGTGAAGACGGATGGTATGGATGGCATCACTGGTTTCACCGATGGCAATGGCGGATGATGTTGACGCAAGCGACCATTCATTCCATTGTGTGTCGAGAGACGCGTGCGTAGCGATGCCTTGAACAATGTTGAGGTTGTCGTCGCTGATTTCCGAAGTGTTGTGGCCTGAAAGTGAAGATTGGTCAAAACTGGTAAGCAATTATACTCGTGGATGTGCAGTTGTTCGCAAAATGACATCTTTTTGGTAGGTGTACACAGTCAATTGACTAATTGTTGCGATAAATTTGATATTTCTGTTTCAAAAGTCAAATGGAATTCCCTTTTCAGATGGTTACGATCATTAATCTGATGTGCAACTAATCCCGAGTGCCTGTGCCTTCATCAAAGTCCATCAAAACTGTTCATTCAATCGCCGGCATTGGGTTCAAAGTTGGTTTCTGTTTTGCAGTCCTTTTTTTAAAGTTAAAGTTGGTCAAAGTAGGGGGAATGCTTCTTTTTTTGGCTTAGTGGGGCGCAAAACGGTTAGAGGATTCAAAATTGATAAGATCACACCTAACAACGGGGTACTGTAGTGCAAATGGCAGACGAGATCGCATCTATTAGTGTGTAATAAGTGAAAATCACATGCTTTTTGGTGAATCAGTGAGTGCTACAGTGTGCATTGACAATTCAAAAACATACCAGTGACATCCCGATCGCTCTCTCCGCCAACGACCACCGATGAATCGGGGCCGAGGTTATCAGCTGATGCAGTTGCAGCAGCTTCAAAACCTTCCACCAAGTTGGAAGGTGCGGTCAAACGATCGGCTGTTTGGCTGCGAGACGATGTGTTGGGCGTGGACGCTGCTTCACCACCTTCTGCGCGGAAACCACGTCGCCATTCTTCGTAATCCATCGAGAAGTCTGCGAACGACATCTCTGCCTGCTGGACAACCGTTCGGAGATCGAACCGTGCGATGCTGGGGACCGAAAAGTGGGTCGCATCTTGGCTCGAACCCGAGAAGTTTAACGGCGCCGGAAAATCCGTCTCGTGCCACCGGTGCTGGAACTCCCGTCGGAAACCTGTCGCAGCATAATAGGCAAAAAGGTCCGAGTCGTGGTAGATGGGGAGGTTGTGTGTCGGGGTTGGTGGGTGCCACAGTTTCACACCGAATTCACGGTGGAAGTCGACGCGAGATTGCGCCACGAAGATTCGAGTGGCTTCGGATTCGACTGAAACATTGATTTGTGTATGTCCGAATCTTTAAAACAGTCAAAGTCTACATACCGTAACCACTGCTGGTTTGAATAGTGCCAGTTACCCCCATGGCAAGGGATTCGGGTGCGGGTGTTTCCACCGCGGTGTTGCCTCGACGGCTCATGGCACGGGCCCTTCTTCTGGCTGAAAATGTGTGTTTTATATATAAAACATCATGAAATGTGAAGAAGAGGTCAAAAACATACCCTTATCGTCCGTCTCGGCTGTGGAGGGGGATGAAACCGCCGGCTCCGTTGATGGCACTTGGCCTTTCTTTCGCGCAGACGCTTTTGATGGGGGGCTTAGACCCATGATTCGCTCCCAGTTGAGATTTGATTGACAGCTCTGAAATGGAAAACGTAGGCATAACTGTGATCGAAACATGGAAAGGGGATCAAAACGGAAAAACTGTAGCACGAAATGTGACTCGAAACACGAATAACACGGTTTAGATCACAAATGACAACAAAATGGGGAGATGGCATCGTAGTAGATGTCAATATAACGGTCAAATGAGTTCGAAAAATCGACACAATAGAGGTTGAAATACACATTCAAAATGGTGTTCGAAAGCAATGTTACACGAAGTTTATGCCCTGCGGCGATGCACAGCGACAAGTGTTTCAAATCAACGAAAAACAGAAGTATGTGTCATTGAGGGGGTCATAATTGCATCATAGGTTGAAGATCAAAGTGGGGATACGGTTTAAAAGTAGTATGGAATGAAGCAAATGATACCCTACGGCGATGGTGTACCTTTAATGTCCGGGTTCCATAACAAAAGAAGCAAAACGGACGGCTTTTGGACACGAAAATCAAAATGGCAGGGTTGTCTGAGCCGATTATGGCCGTCTGGATATATAAAGGGCATCTAAAGTTACAAAATGACATGCAAAGTGTGAAAATGCATTGCTTGGCACGCCTTTTGTTGCAAATTAGGGCTCGATAACGCGAAACGAGCAAAACGTCGTGGCATCAGGCGCTGGTAATGGCAAGAGAGAGAAATTTGTGTTTGCTATGAGCCTGCTCGTCAAAATCACGGATTCAAAAGCATGCAAAATGGTACAGAATGGCGTGAAGTTGGGAAAGAGGCACGATGGAACAAAATGGATACTCAAATTTGTCATACGAACAAAGAGGTGGCACCACAAAAGCCAATACTGATTAAAAAACCGTGTGGAAACATGTTTTGCACGTCAATATCGAAAGTTGAAGTGACATTTGATAATGCCCCGTGGAAATCCTGTCAAATTCACGGGTGGATAGTGGGTAGCACAATATGTAATAGTGATTGCAATCTCGCTCATAATTAAAGCATAATACGCATGAACTACGGTTTAGTCGAGTGCCAATGTCATAAAAGTAATGAAAAACACGATGCGCAGCCTCTGTATTCAACACAATAGGGTTTGCGGTCGATTCGAGACTATGGCCTCAGGCAGTTAGGGTCGAACGCAACAAAAAGGGAATTCGAATTGGCATAGAGTGCCAGTGGCAACACAGGGCGCGAAATAGGACGTGGTATGTGGAATCGGAAGCAAGGAATCAAAACTGACAAGGGATAGAGGACGGAATGCATGCCCAGAGGACATGGTTCACTACAGGCAGCGCGATTTGATGTAAATAGGGGTCATTTCTCGAACGGGGGGCAAACATCAAATACAAACGATGTGGTTTTGGTAAAATGAGCGACATGTGAAGAATTTCGTGCCCTGGAGCCATGCAAGTGCTCAAATGCTTTGATTCGTTGATTTACAGATGAATCTTGGGATTTCAGAACGTGGTCAGTTTGTTTCACCGACTGATAGTGCAAAATACGAAACAAAAGCGCAATTTCATAACAACACGGCGTGACGTACATGCCCTGGGGCCATCCTACTCCTCGGGGGTTTGGAATCGACAAAAATCAGTGAATCTGGGGATTGCTGATTGCGAAGTCGAGTTCAACATGCAAAATGAATAGACTGGGGTCAAACGCGGCAGAAATAGTGCCGGTAAGGGGAAACATGATCATATTGTGGGTTAAAAGCAACACAAATCACAAATCAAAAACGATACGATGTGATCCGCATGCCCTGAGGCCACGATGGGCTTTCAATGGTCAGGTTCAATGATAAGTGGGCAAATCTGGGGGCTTATGGATGCACAGATTAAGCAAGCAGTATAGCCTGCTAGGAGCATCCCAATTTATCGAAATCTCGATTCATAGCGGCCAAACATGTCTTGGCAAAGGTCAAACGAGACGGGGGATGGCGAAAACAGGCGAAAATAACGCTGATCTCAAAAGAGTCATCAAAAAGAGGGTTAGTTACTTTGAAAGGGGTCAAAACAACGTAAAATGGAACACAGATTCACAATCAAGACGAATTTCATGCAGAAAAGCAGCATGCAAGCTTCAAAACGCCGAAAGCAATCAATACTTTGATTGATTTGAGCCCTGTTTATCCGCCTCCACTTTGGTCATGTCCCCTGTCCATTTCATGTTCTCGTTCGCCTGTTTGTACGGCGTTCCTCTTTGTTCTCCATTGTCCCTTTGACCCACGGAATGCCCATTGCTGCCAGTCGATCTGCGTGCCTGCCTGCCAGTCGGTCAGTCAGTCGTTTTTTTCGTTGACCGAGTGACGCAACCTCTAATGAGTGATCGGCTCTTGCCACGGCAATGGCGTGAGACGACGCACATGCAGACAGTTTTTCACTGTTCGCCTTTGTTCTTTGAACTTTCTTTGCTCATGAAATTCTCTGTTCGTAGTTGCCCCCTGGCTTTTACCTGATTTTGTACTTGCACATGGACTTTATGCCACTAGTCTTCCCTTCACTGTTGTTATTGATTCATTCAGCAGTGTTTTGAGGACTTTTGACACAATGTTTCATAATGTATAGCTCAATTAGAGTTTCAACTTTGGTTGTGAAAGTCAGTTATCATTTTTGAACCCTGTTTATGCCACTTTCATTTCAGTTCTACACTATGTGCTTTTGCTTCAAAGTTACATGAACGTAATTCTGATATGCTTTGCGTGCCTTGTTTTGTCGGTATTTTAGTCATTCTGGCAATGGTTGAAACTCGTGTGTCTGATCTTTTGAGAAGTCAACACAACCATGGTCACGCCTTCTTACCTTTTCAGAGAAAAGGGTTATATGTGCTTTGCTAGTCAGTACTAGTGATGTCCGCATCGTTGACCCCATGTTACGTGGTTGTATATTTGGAAACCACCAACGTACAAGGGATCTGCAATGCGACATCACCAAAGTGACTGGCACAAGGCTTTGTTGGTGAGGAAAGACAATGCTTCATTGATTCGAAAAGGTGTCTGCTTGGGGTCGACGGATATCCGTTTCGGATGAGCGGTAGGTGGCGACGGAATGTTCTTGGGGCCGGGGGTCACTGGCAGTTCCCCTGGATAATCCTTGAGTCGCTAATCAACTCCTTTTCGTCGAAAAAAATCAAAATTTTAATGCCATTTGTTCGAAAAACGCCGTCGAAATGCGCCTTGCAGCCGTGTTTGCCGATGGCCATCGGCGGGTGAAAAACACACATCGTCGCATCGATTGATACGAGGGCGCTGTGCAACGACAATCGATCGATCGACTGCACTGCACAGCGACAACAGTGCCGATGGCCGTGATAATAATGGATATTTTCTCACTGCTATATTTTATCACTGTTGCACCTCAGCCCCCAATGCTGTTGTTCCTGCCCTCATTCAGCTGCTTCTACAATATTTGCAAATCTTCTTTTTGCTATCCTTGCCCGTCCTTTTTCACTGTATTTAAGTTTTTTGCTACTCTCATATTCATTGGTGGCAAAACGCGATTCGCCGAAGAAAGTTCAGTCTTTAGAAATGTGGTTAGTCGCGTTGTTTGGGGGGTCACAGTGAATCGGTGGAGCTTACTGTGCTAGGGAGAACGCCACTCTTGTCGAGAGGGCTACCGGCAACGCGATCACCTTGGCCGCCCTTCTTGTTTATCAGGTAACGATGGATATGCTGAATGACAACACCACCAACAATGGTCGCCTTGATCAGTGTATCGAATTCTTTCTTGGTCGTGTCATAATCGTAAAAGTGCCTTTCAAGGCATCTGACCGATATGTTGTGCCGCTCAGATATCCCTGTTCCTTTGCTCAATGACCGTCTCATGGCTGTGAAAGTGCCTTTCAAGGCATCTGACCGATATGTTGTGCCGCTCAGATATCCCTGTTCCTTTGCTCAGTGCCCTTCTCATAGTCGTGAAAGTGCCTTTCAGGGCATCTGACCGATATGTTGTGCCGCTCAGATATCCCTGTTCCTTTGCTCAGTGCCCTTCTCATAGTCGTGAAAGTGCCTTTCAGGGCATCTGACCGATATGTTGTGCCGCTCAGATATCCCTGTTCCTTTGCTCAGTGCCCTTCTCATAGTCGTGAAAGTGCCTTTCAGGGCATCTGACCGATATGTTGTGCCGCTCAGATATCCCTGTTCCTTTGCTCAATGACCGTCTTATGGCTATGAAAGTGCCTTTCAGGGCATCTGACCGATATGTTGTGCCGCTCAGATATCCCTGTTCCTTTGCTCAGTGCCCTTCTCATAGTCGTGAAAGTGCCTTTCAGGGCATCTGACCGATATGTTGTGCCGCTCAGATATCCCTGTTCCTTTGCTCAATGACCGTCTCATGGCTATGAAAGTGCCTTTCAGGGCATCTGACCGATATGTTGTGCCGCTCAGATATCCCTGTTCCTTTGCTCAATGACCGTCTCATGGCTATGAAAGTGCCTTTCAGGGCATCTGACCGATATGTTGTGCCGCTCAGATATCCCTGTTCCTTTGCTCAGTGCCCTTCTCATAGTCGTGAAAGTGCCTTTCAAGGCATCTGACCGATATGTTGTGCCGCTCAGATATCCCTGTTCCTTTGCTCAATGACCGTCTCATGGCTATGAAAGTGCCTTTCAGGGCATCTGACCGATATGTTGTGCCGCTCAGATATCCCTGTTCCTTTGCTCAGTGCCCTTCTCATAGCTATGAAAGTGCCTTTCAGGGCATCTGACCGATATGTTGTGCCGCTCAGATATCCCTGTTCCTTTGCTCAATGACCGTCTTATGGCTATGAAAGTGCCTTTCAGGGCATCTGACCGATATGTTGTGCCGCTCAGATATCCCTGTTCCTTTGCTCAGTGCCCTTCTCATAGTCGTGAAAGTGCCTTTCAAGGCATCTGACCGATATGTTGTGCCGCTCAGATATCCCTGTTCCTTTGCTCAATGACCGTCTCATGGCTATGAAAGTGCCTTTCAGGGCATCTGACCGATATGTTGTGCCGCTCAGATATCCCTGTTCCTTTGCTCAGTGCCCTTCTCATAGCTATGAAAGTGCCTTTCAGGGCATCTGACCGATATGTTGTGCCGCTCAGATATCCCTGTTCCTTTGCTCAATGACCGTCTCATGGCTATGAAAGTGCCTTTCAGGGCATCTGACCGATATGTTGTGCCGCTCAGATATCCCTGTTCCTTTGCTCAGTGCCCTTCTCATAGTCGTGAAAGTGCCTTTCAAGGCATCTGACCGATATGTTGTGCCGCTCAGATATCCCTGTTCCTTTGCTCAATGACCGTCTCATGGCTATGAAAGTGCCTTTCAGGGCATCTGACCGATATGTTGTGCCGCTCAGATATCCCTGTTCCTTTGCTCAGTGCCCTTCTCATAGCTATGAAAGTGCCTTTCAGGGCATCTGACCGATATGTTGTGCCGCTCAGATATCCCTGTTCCTTTGCTCAATGACCGTCTCATGGCTATGAAAGTGCCTTTCAGGGCATCTGACCGATATGTTGTGCCGCTCAGATATCCCTGTTCCTTTGCTCAGTGCCCTTCTCATAGTCGTGAAAGTGCCTTTCAGGGCATCTGACCGATATGTTGTGCCGCTCAGATATCCCTGTTCCTTTGCTCAGTGCCCTTCTCATAGTCGTGAAAGTGCCTTTCAGGGCATCTGACCGATATGTTGTGCCGCTCAGATATCCCTGTTCCTTTGCTCAGTGCCCTTCTCATGGCTGTGAAAGTGCCTTTCAAGGCATCTGACCGATATGTTGTGCCGCTCAGATATCCCTGTTCCTTTGCTCAGTGCCCTTCTCATAGTCGTGAAAGTGCCTTTCAGGGCATCTGACCGATATGTTGTGCCGCTCAGATATCCCTGTTCCTTTGCTCAGTGCCCTTCTCATAGTCGTGAAAGTGCCTTTCAGGGCATCTGACCGATATGTTGTGCCGCTCAGATATCCCTGTTCCTTTGCTCAATGACCGTCTTATGGCTATGAAAGTGCCTTTCAGGGCATCTCTTATGGCTATGAAAGTGCCTTTCAGGGCATCTGACCGATATGTTGTGCCGCTCAGATATCCCTGTTCCTTTGCTCAATGACCGTCTCATGGCTGTGAAAGTGCCTTTCAAGGCATCTGACCGATATGTTGTGCCGCTCAGATATCCCTGTTCCTTTGCTCAGTGCCCTTCTCATAGTCGTGAAAGTGCCTTTCAGGGCATCTGACCGATATGTTGTGCCGCTCAGATATCCCTGTTCCTTTGCTCAGTGCCCGTCTTATGGCTATGAAAGTGCCTTTCAGGGCATCTCTTATGGCTATGAAAGTGCCTTTCAAGGCATCTGACCGATATGTTGTGCCGCTCAGATATCCCTGTTCCTTTGCTCAGTGCCCTTCTCATGGCTGTGAAAGTGCCTTTCAAGGCATCTGACCGATATGTTGTGCCGCTCAGATATCCCTGTTCCTTTGCTCAGTGCCCTTCTCATAGTCGTGAAAGTGCCTTTCAGGGCATCTGACCGATATGTTGTGCCGCTCAGATATCCCTGTTCCTTTGCTCAATGACCGTCTTATGGCTATGAAAGTGCCTTTCAGGGCATCTCTTATGGCTATGAAAGTGCCTTTCAGGGCATCTGACCGATATGTTGTGCCGCTCAGATATCCCTGTTCCTTTGCTCAATGACCGTCTCATGGCTGTGAAAGTGCCTTTCAAGGCATCTGACCGATATGTTGTGCCGCTCAGATATCCCTGTTCCTTTGCTCAGTGCCCTTCTCATAGTCGTGAAAGTGCCTTTCAGGGCATCTGACCGATATGTTGTGCCGCTCAGATATCCCTGTTCCTTTGCTCAATGACCGTCTTATGGCTATGAAAGTGCCTTTCAGGGCATCTCTTATGGCTATGAAAGTGCCTTTCAGGGCATCTGACCGATATGTTGTGCCGCTCAGATATCCCTGTTCCTTTGCTCAATGACCGTCTCATGGCTGTGAAAGTGCCTTTCAAGGCATCTGACCGATATGTTGTGCCGCTCAGATATCCCTGTTCCTTTGCTCAGTGCCCTTCTCATAGTCGTGAAAGTGCCTTTCAGGGCATCTGACCGATATGTTGTGCCGCTCAGATATCCCTGTTCCTTTGCTCAGTGCCCGTCTTATGGCTATGAAAGTGCCTTTCAGGGCATCTCTTATGGCTATGAAAGTGCCTTTCAAGGCATCTGACCGATATGTTGTGCCGCTCAGATATCCCTGTTCCTTTGCTCAGTGCCCTTCTCATGGCTGTGAAAGTGCCTTTCAAGGCATCTGACCGATATGTTGTGCCGCTCAGATATCCCTGTTCCTTTGCTCAGTGCCCTTCTCATAGTCGTGAAAGTGCCTTTCAGGGCATCTGACCGATATGTTGTGCCGCTCAGATATCCCTGTTCCTTTGCTCAATGACCGTCTCATGGCTGTGAAAGTGCCTTTCAAGGCATCTGACCGATATGTTGTGCCGCTCAGATATCCCTGTTCCTTTGCTCAGTGCCCTTCTCATAGTCGTGAAAGTGCCTTTCAGGGCATCTGACCGATATGTTGTGCCGCTCAGATATCCCTGTTCCTTTGCTCAGTGCCCTTCTCATAGTCGTGAAAGTGCCTTTCAGGGCATCTGACCGATATGTTGTGCCGCTCAGATATCCCTGTTCCTTTGCTCAATGACCGTCTTATGGCTATGAAAGTGCCTTTCAGGGCATCTCTTATGGCTATGAAAGTGCCTTTCAGGGCATCTGACCGATATGTTGTGCCGCTCAGATATCCCTGTTCCTTTGCTCAATGACCGTCTCATGGCTGTGAAAGTGCCTTTCAAGGCATCTGACCGATATGTTGTGCCGCTCAGATATCCCTGTTCCTTTGCTCAGTGCCCTTCTCATAGTCGTGAAAGTGCCTTTCAGGGCATCTGACCGATATGTTGTGCCGCTCAGATATCCCTGTTCCTTTGCTCAGTGCCCTTCTCATGGCTGTGAAAGTGCCTT